>SZWC01000265.1:461934-490465 GCA_023375785.1 Penium margaritaceum | reverse complement strand
GGGGGGGGGATATTGCTCGAAGCGGACAAGTTAGATAACGAGCCAAATTTGCTAATCGGTGGGATGTCCAAGATGTGGAGCCATGTATGTATATAAGTCGGCTTTGAGAATCGAATCCTAAAGGGGCCTATTCAAGTACAACAATGGGTGTGAGGACAAAAGGACATCGTATTTGACACTTTGTCCGCTTGACTAAACTTTTCATTAAACAAATGTGTATTAACGATTGAAGTTCCAGTTTTTGACTATTGTAACTCATGTATTCCAGTTTACACCTCTTAATGACCATAAAGAGAACTTCCTAGACGTTACATATACATATATGTATACATATGTATGCATGCAATACATTGATTTCTCCGTGTATAAAAGAGGCATGATTAACTAAACCCCACGTTTGGACATCCCACATGTCAGTTTCCAGCCATAGCCTCTACTCACCCTAATCAGGACAGTAGAATGTACATGTGGTGCATTTATTCCGATGGAGATTGCGCTTTTTTGACCGATGGCTCTGGGTAAAAGTAACTTGGTCTCATGTCCACAACAATGTCAAGGGATGGCTCGTGTGGAAGGAGCAGAGCAGCCGAGAATAAGGACCGAGCAGCAAACAAGATCAATGGAGCTCTCTTGATTCTTCTTTTGATGGAACACAGATCACCAAGGATTTTATAGAGTTTGAGTAGACACTACATCAAGTGGACGGAGGATCTGGACCATTACAAGACCAGGAGATAGAGAAAGAGCAAAGGGGTCACCATAGATCTGGACGATCTTGTTCATGGATCCCAACGACGACGTTGGGTATTTGCCAAGTACTCATCTATCAGAGTGATCCTATTTCTGCCTGCTAACAACAAATGGCACCTCCATCAAATGGACGTCAAAAGTGTCTTCCTCAATGGCGACCTCAACAAAACAATCTACATGACTCAACCAGAGGGATTCATCTCTCAAGATAAACCCAATCACGTCTGCAAGCTCAACAAGTCTTTGTATGGCCTGAAGCAAGCTCCGCGACAATGGAACTTGAATATTCATGAATTCCTCTTGGTTGAAGGCCTCCAAAGTCTTCATTCAGACCACTCAGTGTACTTTTGTGGAGGATCTAACCTTCTTGACTTTATTCTCTATGTGGACAACCTCATTCTGTTTGGGCCATCTCTCTCTATTCTGGATACCCTCAAACACCAGCTGTCTTGCCGTTTTGAAATGACAGACATGGGGCCACTCAAGTACTACCTCGGCATCCAAGTCACTCATGGCATAACGCACGGCCAGGTGATGCTCACTCTATCCACCTATGCCCAACGTGTGGCCGACAAGTTTGGCCTTGGTACATCCACTCCACAGACTACACCACTTTGCAACAATCACGGTCTCAGCAAACCAGTCACGAAAACCACACCTTTGGCTTCCGTGGAGGATGCCCAAGCTTTTCCACGAATGGTGGGCTCATTGATGTACTCCTCTGTGGCTACGCAGCCTGACCTCACCTTTGCTGTCGGCCTTCTCATTCAAGGATGCCAACGCCCTACTATTGCTCACATCGTGGCCACCAAATGCAGCATTCGCTACCTCCACGGATCTGCCTCTCTCGCTATCGGCTACTCCTCTAGGAACAATGTTCTCCACGGCTTCTATGATGCTGATCTCTCTGGTGATCACATCACAAGTCGCTCCAGCTCTGGGTATGTTTTTCTTCTCAATGGTGGACCAGTCAGCTGGCGCTCCAAGAAGCAGTCTGTGGTCGCTCTCTCCTCTACCAAAGCTGAATACATTGCTGAGAGTGAATGCACGCGAGAGGCGGTTTGGCTTCGCATGCTTATGAGTAAGCTAGGCTTTGACCAACTTCAACCCATGCCCATTCACTGTGACAATGAAGGAGCCATCGCTCTCTCCGAAGATCCGGCTGTCCATGATCGAACCAAGTATGTCCGTTGGCAGTATCACTACGTCCGTGACGCAGTTGCGGAAGGCGAGGTCGTCATGCACTATCTCCCAACTGCTGATCAAACTGCTGACATCTTCACCAAAGCTCTCTCTGCAGACCGCCACGCTCATCTCCGTAGTCGCATGGTCCTTCTCTCCTCTTCCTGATCTCTTTCGGGCCTACTTATTCTCGGCTCTTAGTCTGCTGCCGCTCGTTCCAGGCCCTCTCTTTCTGTCCCCCCCACATGAGGCGTTGGGCCGGACGGAGATGGTCATCGGTGGAGCCGTCGTAGCTTCCCGTTTCCATGCCCCCCACATGAGGCGTTTGCACGGACGTGGGTTGCGTGCGACCGCTCTCCAGACTCTCTTGCTTCTTCCCACTTCCTCTCTGCATCCTCTACTCATGCGCTCTCCTACCTGTCATTGCTGATTGTTCCCCTCTTCCGTCCTCCCCATATGAGGCGTTGCAATGGACGCGGGGACGTCAACCCCTCTGCCTCCTCTGCGCACTCCCTCTCTCTTTCAATCTTTCTCCTCGCATTTGCACACTCTTCTCCTTCTCCTCTCGTGCCTCGGCCCTCGCAAAACGTCAACGTCCTCACCGACTGGCCTGTTCGGGGGGGGGGGGGGGGGGGGGATGGGGCACCTCGTTCGCAGCTGCAAATCGTCTTCAGATATATCCTGTCCAGCCTTTCTTCTATCTTCAGACCCCGGTGGGTGGGTTGCTGCTGTCAGCTCACCATTCGGGCCGGATGGGCGGGAGGTGGCCAACTCCCCCGAGTCCGGGCAGGGTGTGCTGCTGGGTCCGGTCTTTCCCCAGCCGTTGGGGCATCGCCCGGGCTAAACATTTCTCACCACCCCACTGTACACCCTGTGTCTTGTTCCTCCTGGTGCTCCAAACTCCTCCTTTTTTCTCTCTGTCTCGGCTCAGTTGTCCCGGGAGGGGCAAGTCTTTCACTGGGTGTTCCCGTGCCTCACCCTGTGTTTTTCTTCTCGTCCCTATTTCCCGGATCTTCTTTCACAGGGGCACTTCTTCCTTTTTCACTTGTCGGCTCCGACCTCATTGGCGATGGATTGACGAGGAGGGAATGTTGGAAAAACGACAGCCGTTAGATTGCCTCGATCCAATGATTTACTGGGCTTGGCACAACAACAACAAAAAAGGAAACAAGAGAGCCAAGAGAGAGATTCGCCCTTTCTCTCTTGACCCTCATGTCTATCCTACAGGGTGGGGCATGGTATGGCTGTGGGCAGGCCTCTTTAGGCGTCCCACTGCTCCATCCATCCGCAGCCCTACCCACTCTACTCAGCTTATTGGAGCTCCAGAGAGCTGGCTGGACTATGGTCCTAGAAGCTCTGTATTTGGCAGGATTTGGACAAACATGGTGTGTGTCCTATCAAACTAAGCAAGAGTGTGAGCGTGAGCTCCTCTTGACTTTGAGTCTGCTGATGTGGCAGGGGACTGGAGAACGAGGAAGATATTGCCCTTTCTAAAGATAGATCTGTCAACCGGCCTGAGGCAAACTGACTAGAAAACAGGGCCGACACAATAGCACCTGCCGTCCACTCCTAGCATTTCAGCTAGGAGAAGATATCACCCTCATGATCACGGTTCCACACTGAGCCGTTCCTAGGCAATCACATGCTAGCAACTGTATCCACTTAACACTTGGTCACTTTCGCGCGAGGTGCTAGTAAAAGACTTACTCCTGGGGCTTAGACCAACGAATGTCTTCTTTATACTGTTCCTTAGTTGGACAATTCTGTGAGGAGCATCTAAGGCCAGATTGTGTAATTAGAATGAGGAATGAGCCTGGTACATATAGTCCTAGGCCTGGCTTCTAAGGTGTATGGGTAGTGAAACGTTTGGGGTGGTCACTCCACACCACCTCACCAGTCCGCCAATTGGCGCATCCACTGACCGCCAAGTGGCGCACTCTCCTCATGCATGGAGAAATGTCTAAGAAACTTCCCCTGTGCTAGAAGGTCAAAAACCCTCATGCGCACATCAAGGCTCGATCGCAGGACCTGTTGTCCCTAAGTCCAACATGCTATCCGTTGCGCTACTCTTCTGGTGTCTCGCTTGGACTTGCACCACGAACAAGGTTTGGGGGACTTACTCCAAGGGAGCAGTGCATGCCCAACCTGTTTGTTAATCCATAGCAGTGGCCATGGGGCATAGAAGAACAACAATCTATCCCTTGCACCGTAGGCCACCTGCTGTGGTAGTTTTCTTCGGCATGAACCTGTAGCTCTAGGTTGTATTTGTGCATGTCAGTTTTCTTGGTCTTTAGTTCTTATCTCTTGCATCCACCATGCCGACTCCTCGAGCACCTGCAACATGCAAGTCGCTGTCTAGCGGCTTTGTCAAGAAGTCTGCAAGCATTTTCTTGGTTGCGACATGCTCCTGTTCCACGACACCCTTGGCGATAAGGTCACGTGAGTAGTGGTACCAAATATCGATGTGCTTTGTATACCGGGAGNTTGCAATGTGCGAAGGAGATCTCAGCCATGAAGCTGTCCATCTCCTTGTACCAGATCCGTGGGGCCTGTTTCAGCCCGTACAACGCCTTCACCAGCTTGCACACCTTACCCTCGGGTGCTTTGACACCTTCCGGTACCTCCATTAGCACCTCCTTGTCGAGCTTCCCATAAAGGAAGGCTGTCTTCACATCCATCTGGTGGATCTCAAGGTCTTTGGCGGCAGCGACAGCAAGCAGGGACCTGATGGAGGCAAACATGACAACCGGTGCGAAGGTCTCATCGTACTCAGACCCTGCGTGCTGTGAGAACCCTTTCGCCATGACCCTTGCCTTGTACTTGTCGATGCTATCATCTTGCTTCCACTTCAACTTGAGCACCCACTTTGAGCCCACCACGTGAGCATTAGCGGGTCTGTCCACCAGCACCCATGTGCCATTTTCTTCGATGGACGCGAGCTCGCTGTCCACCGCCTCCTTCCACTTGGCCGCATCGGGCCTTGCCAGCGCTTCAGCCACAGTGAGCGGCTCTCCCTGAGCCAAACAGGACCAGCTCAGTCCAGTTCAGCTTCCAGTGTCAGCGTCGTACTTTGGAATTTGTTTTCTTTGTCGTGTGCTACGACGTTGCATTGCTAGTGGATGTTTGCCATGCTGTTGCTCCTGTGGTGTTGGCTGCTCTGGAAATAAATTTTCCTCTTTTGAAGAGCCACTGGCCTTCAAGCTGGTCTCGGAGGCCTCAGACGTCTCCCACTCTGTGTCGGAGCTTGCCGCTGCGTCAGCCTGCGCAGCCGCTCCCCCTGGCACGCCACTCTTCTTCACGGCATGCCGCACTGGCACCACTTGCCAGTTTTCAAGAGCTTGATCTCCTGACTCTAGCAGCACCAACCACTCTCCCTGTTTTGGAGATTCCGTGGGATCAAGCATCTCTTCCTTGCCTGGTTTCCTCTCGTCAAAGGTTACATCCCGGCTGGAGATGAGTCTTCTTCCTGCCAGGTCCCACAAGCGATATGTATTGTGGGCCGTCTCATAGCCCACCATAACGCACTTTCGCGCTCTTGAATCCAGCTTGCCGGCACCCTCACCCGCCTGGACCTTTGCCCATGCGGTGCAGCCAAACACTTTCAGGTGTCATGCGTCCGGCTTCTTTCCTGACCAAACTTCTTGTGGCATCATCTGTTGCTTGCCCTTCTTCTTTCTGCGCCTGCCCAGAGCAGCCGCAGGAGTCAGGTTGACGAGATAGCATGCCGTTCTTGCCGCTTCTTCCCAGAACCGCGGTGGAAGCTTTGCATCAAAGAGCATGCTACACACCATGCCGAGGATGGTCTGATTCATCCGTTTGGCAACACCATTGCTTTGCGGCGTGTAAGGCATTGTGGGCTGGTGGTTGATCCCATGTTGCCGCAACCAGCCCTTGCATGCCTCGTACTCTCCGCCGTTGTCGCTCCGCATCCCTTTGACTTTCTTTCCGGTCTGCCGCTCCACCATGGCAACAAACTCCTGCAACTTTTCTCTGACCTCTCACTTTGTTTTGAGGAAAACGATCCACAACTTGCGGCTGTGGTCGTCTATGAAGGTCAGAAAATACTTGCTACCACCGTTTGACGCCGTGCGAAAGGGTCCACACACGTCGGTGTGAATCAGTTCAAGGGCTGATTCTGCGCAGCGACCATTGCGCTCAAAGCGCGTTCGTTTGGTCTTGCCTTGGAGGCAAGGTTCACACAGGCTGCCACACCCAACCGCATCCTTCTTGCAACCATCCATGCCACGGACCAGCTGTTGTTGCTGAATGACTTGGAGCGTGCTGTTTGCAACGTGCCCAAAGCGTCTGTGCCACAGATCAGCGTCTTTGTCCTTTTGCGGCAGAGGATGCGTTTTCAGTTCTCGTTGGTGTGCTCTCCTGTGTTGGTGCCGCGACCATTGCCTCCGTAGCACCCGCATAACCCTCGTCTTACAATGTCTTTGCTGTCGTTCTCTGCAATACGTAGAGTCCATCAACCTGTGGAACCTGTGCCACGAGATCTTTGTTGGCGTAAAGGACCTTGATGTCCTCGTTCCTGGGGAGGACCGCCTTCTTCTGTGTGAACACCACTGTCATGTCGTTTTCCGTTATCTTTGACACGGACAGAAGGTTTGCCGCAAAGGAGGGCATGTAGACCACATCACGTCGCCGTAGATCCATTAAGGTTGATGCTCACCAGCTTGTCTCCCACGCCCTTTGCATTGACCACACTGCCATTTGCACATCTGAAGCGCCGATCGGTGGGACCGATGGAGACAAATCCAGCCTGGTCGTTGCTGGAGTGATGATCCGTGCCGAAGTCGAGCCCAAAAGCTCCTGGCCTGAGCAGCGCCGCTCCTTTTGCTGGAGGCATGCTCTGTGCCATCATGTTGGTGGCTTCTTTGCCACCCTTTTTGTTGCCTTTTTTCCCAGCGCTTCTGCCGTCGTCCTTCTTTGGCGACCTGCACTCTCTTGCCCAGTGCCCAAGTTTGCCGCAGTTGCGGCAGTTACCCTATCGCTTGGGAGCCTTGCCGCCATTGTTGCCTCCGCCACTACCGCTTCCACTGCCGCCTTTCTGACCAAAGGCTGACCCTTTGCTCCCGCGGCCACCTTAGCATGCGGCATAGGCTGAGAAGTTAGCCTCACTTCCGCTGCGGTGCATGGCCTCGTTTCGCACGTACTCAGACACTGCCGTGTACGTCAGGTCGTCTTCCTTCCAGCCGCCCATGACAGTGATCATTGGACTCCAGTTCTCCCATAGCGCCATGAGGAGGATCATGGCTTGCATGTTCTCGTCAAGGTCCCAGTTCATCTGGCGAGCCTCGCCAAGGAGTCCTTCAAAATCCTGTAGGAAATCGGGGATTGATTTGCCCTCATTCACCCGCATGCTGATCAGCCGTTGTAGGATGAATAGTCTGTTCGCGAGGGAGGTGGATTGGTGCATGCGCTTGAGCTTGTTGTAAGCTTCCAAAGCCAGTATGTACCCGGCAATGATGGGAACATACTTCTTGGCTATCACGTTGCTGAGGAATGACATTACAATATCATTTTGATCCATCCATGCCTCATGCTCAGATGTGCCTTCCGCGGGAACCTGATCCTCTCCCTTCAGTAGCTTGATGAAGCCGCACACTTTCATCGCCAGCTCAAACTGCCATCTCCAAAGGGGGAAGTCAATCCCCTCGAAAATGGGGATTCCTCCCAGGGGTCCAAGAACTTGCGGCAGTGACATAGCACTCACATTTTCTCCAGTGTTCTGCCCTGTGGTAGCCACTGTTGAGCTTGAGGACTGCCCTGCGGCAGCCCCCACTCCTCTCGATGGGTCAACCATTTTTGTTGCCTATGTCTGCTTCCCACGTCTCTGTTGCGTTGAGGCCGATGTTGGCTGATGTTAGCTGATGTCTGCTACCGGTTTTTAGGATGCAGATCCGTTGCTTACCCCTCTAGTTGATGTTCACCTGCAGACATAGAATACATCTATACCAACACACCCAGAGTCTTGCCACCAAGGGCAGAGCTTGTCCTGATTGGGACACAAGGGTCGTGCCTCCAAAAGCAGAGCTTGTCCTTAGTCCCCGTGTGCTCAGTGCAGACCAAGCCGTTCGAGCTGATGAAGCTGATGGAGCAAATGGAGCTGATGGAGCCGGCGTGTGCACCTGGAGAGAGCGTACCAGAGTTGAGCGAAGCGTGCCTTACAACTGGTCAGTGTGGGCCCATAACCCTTTGTCAACCGGCCTGAGGCAAACGGACTAGAAAACAGGGCCGACACAATAGCACCTGCAGTCCGCTCCTAGCATTTCAGCTAGGAGAATATATCACCCTTAGGATCACGGTTCCACACTGAGCAGTTCCTAGGCAATCACTTGCTAGCAACTGTATCCACTTAACACTTGGTCACTTTCGCGTGAGGTGCTAGTAAAAGACTAACTCCTGGGGCTTAGACCAACCAGTGTCTTCTTTATACTGTTCCTTAGTTTGACAACTCTGTGAGGAGCATCTAAGGCCAGATTGTGTAATTAGAATGAGGAATGAGCCTGGTACATATAGTCCTAGGCCTGGCTTCTAAGGTGTGTGGCTAGTGACACTTTTGGGGTAGTCACTCTACACCACCTCACCAGTCCGCCAATTGGCGCATCCACTGACCGCCAAGTGGCGCACTCTCCTCATGCATAGAGAAATGTCTAAGAAACTTCCCCTGTGCTAGAAGGTCAAAAAACCTCATGCGCACATCAAGGCTCGATTGCAGGACCTGTTGTCCCTAAGTCCAACGTGCTATCCGTTGCGCTACACTTCTGGTGTCTCGCTTGGACTTGCACCACAAACAAGGTTTGGGGGACTTACTCCAAGGGAGCAGTGCATGCCCAACCTGTCCGTCAACCCATAGCAGTGGCCATGGGGCATAGAAGAACAACAAGATCCTGTGATCATGATTCATTGCGAGGGAAGTGGAATGATCGGAGCCGTTGCCAAATTGAGAAGTGTGACCATCCGTTCCTCTAGAGAGAAGCGCCTGAGAAAGATCAAATGGCCATGGGAAGCTACCGCAGATCCGGGGGATCTCTTCCGTGGAGCGCAGCGAGGGTGCTGGGCATCCGCCAACCTCGGTCTGCCGATGATCGGAGGTCATCAAGCGGCGTCCGGGTGATGCTGTGATTGAGAACTCGAAGACACAGGATACCGGACTACGTAAACACTTGTACTTTTCTGCTATTAGCTAGTACAAACAGTTAAGTAGCTATAGGTTTGTATTGGTCATTACTTCGTCTGTGTGAGATAATTTTGAACAAGCTTGGTACCGTTGGAAAGCTTGTAAGATGAGTCGTGTAACTGTGCCTTCAGCCCATACTCTTCAATCTGACAGTCAATGACATTCGTGAGGCAAGAGTGCCTGTGTGTGTATGAGTGGTGACACATGTCTGAGAGATCATCACCAACAATTCAGCTAAGCATCGAAGTGCAGATCAATCAGGAGACTGCATCTGAAGATTCCTAAAGATTCTGTTATGTAAATTTTCAACATGAACTACACTTTGCAGGATCAAGAAATCTTGGCAGTTGTCCACGCATTCAATACACGGTCGTGCTGTCTTGTATACCAATGATGCATCAGCTGTCTTGACCACCACGAACTCAAACATCTTAAGACTGCCAAATCTGAGCCGTCGACAAACTTGATGGATGGAGTTCCTCTAGTCCAACTTCAATTACAACATGGAGTACTGGCCTGGAAAAACGAATCCAATGGTTGCTCTTATTCTGCGACCAGGTTTGTTGTTTAAGATTAGCACGTTGCTTATGGAATGCAACCCATGCCTCACAAGACCGTTCTCAAAGGGTCAAAAGGAGCTAGGCGGACATATCAAAACCATTTCCTGGTTTGACTAACCTCACTAGAAACAAAATCATATTGGTTAGGTCAACGTATCGCACAATGGTGTCCTGTGAAAAATGTCAAGACGGAATCCGCGTGGTGCGGTCCTGACGTTTGTCTGATCGTCTCTAGTAGTTCATGTCTACTGTTTTGGGTGAATCTGAAACTGAGCGTGAGCTTTGTGGTCGCCTCACACTATGTGAGCAGGAATTTAGAGACAGTTAGTTTGCAAAGGGAATAACTTCGTTTTGCATTAGTTTTTTAACATAAACATGATCAAAACATTTATATGCCTAGTCATGAGCTTTCCAATGCACCAAACTGCCCGCACTTTGGTCCAGCGTAGCTCAAGTTATGCTTGTCAAAGCGCAGGTCTCACCCACCACAGAAACGCCTAACGCCTCCATGGCGCGCACACGCCGTGGCACCTTCTTTCACGTGCAAAGCGCCTTTCCCAAGGCGCAGGTCCACTTGCACGTGGTGAAGGGGTCCCCTGCACTGTTTCCACGCATCCTACCCACTTTTGGGTCGAGTTTGGTGATGGGGTGGGACGAGGTTTCGAAACCTGTCTGTGGAACTACAGTCAGAGTTTTGACAAAGTCCTTGAGTAACAAAACGTACTACTGAGTTTTGTACACCGAGCTATGATTTTGGCAGTCCCTCAGTAACAACCTGCACTACTGGATCCGGTGGATGATCCACCTGATCAGGTGGATTATCCACAGGACGCCTCGGCAGGCCTTCCGGAGCAATTTCTCAATATGGTATTTTCTTACTTAATCCGGTCGACTATCCACCGGATTTTGAATCGCAGCCGGCTCGCAGAGTCGCTGCGCACACCCCAACTTTGGAAGGTCATATCTCCCTCGATACTTGTCTGATTCCGGCTAACAACTTCCACCGGATTCAGCAACTCGTCCAATTTAAGGGGCAATCCTCCATTTTAGGATCCCAGCAATTGTTGAGTTGCAAGATCCGCCGGAGCGGAGTTTCCACTTTCTGGCGGCTCGTCGGTGCCTCCCGATGCCGCACTTGGGCATGCAGAGGGGCAATTTTTCAACATTCACCCCCTTACACCTGCCATGCCCGCTGCTCCTGCTTGCTCTTACTCATCTTCCGCTGTGCGCTCCAGCCCGTCATATCTGGCCATCCCAAGTCCGGCCACGCTCATCGCGTGCTGGTCCGCAGGTTTCACTTTGGTCAAGTAATCCGCAAGCATGTTGTGCGTGCTGCACTGATGCAGCACCACCTGCCCCGTTTCGACCATGTCCCGTGCATAGTGATAACGCACTTCGATGTGCTTTGTCCTCCTATGCTGCGTCACGTTATTCGTCAGTGAGATGGAGCCACTGTTGTCCTCTTGCACCAGCTGTAGTCTCCAGCTGCGGCACGCCCAGCTCCCCCAGCAACCTGCAAAGCCACACCGCCTCCTTGACCGCCTCGGCCAGCGCGATGTACTCTGCTTCCACTATGGAGGTGGTGACGCAGTCCTGCTTCTTGCTGTACCACGAGACCACTACACCAGCGAGGAAGAACACGTAGCCGGATGTGGGCTTCCGCTTGTCCACATCCCCAGCGTAGTCTGCATCCGTGTAGCAGACCAGACACAAGGGGTCCGCCCGCCCCTTGCCGTCTAACCTCAGGCGCGCATGCCGCGTGGCCTGCAGGTAGCGGAGGATGCGCTTGACCGCCTGCCAGTGTAGTGGCCCTGGATCAGGCACGTACCTGCTCACTTGGCCCACCGCGTAGGCCAGGTCCGGTCAAGTCGCCACCATGGCGTACATGAGGCTGCCCACCGCCGATTGGTAGGGCACCCCTACCATATCCTCCTGCTCTTCTTTTGTTTATGACGCCATTGCCGCACTTTGTTCACAGGTCGTGTAGACAAGACTGTACACAGGTTTGTAGTCCTCCATGCCGTACCGCTTTAGCACCTTGGCCACGTATTTGGCCTGACCCAGCTCAAGCGTGCGCGCCCTTTGGTTCCGCGTAATGCTCATCCCGAGGTAGACCTCCAGCTCCCCCATGTCTGACATCTAGATCCTGCTGCTCAGCTGCTCTTTCAACTGTTGTAGGCTCATCAGGTCTGAGGAGCACAAGATCAGATCGTCAACGTAGAGTGCGCCAATCTGATGGAGCTTCTTGCTACGCCGCACGTACACACTGTGATCCGCCTCACAGCGCTTGAAGCCAAGTTGTACAATGAAGTTGTCCATCTGCTGGTACCAGCATCAGGGCAATTGTTTTAGCCCGTACAAGGACTTCCGCAGCTTGCACACCTTGCCCTCCGGTGCCTCCATCCCCTCCAGCACCTCCATGTAGATTCCCTTGTTGATGATGACATTGAGGAAGGCCGTCTTTACGTCCATTTGGTGGAGCTCCATGTCCTTCACGGCTGCCACCGCAAGGATCGCCCGGATGCTTCTGAACTTGGCGACAGGGGCAAACGTCTCATCATAGTGCTCGCCCTTATGCTCTGCGTACCCCTTTGCCATGAGCCGCGCCTTGTACTTGTCAACCACACCTTCCTTTGTGAACTTGGTCTTGAAGACCCACTTGGAGCCAATGACCTTGGCGTCTTTTGGCCTGTCAACCAGCTGTCATGTGTTGTTTTCAGAAATGGAAGCCAACTCCGACTTGATGGCGGCGTCCCACTTCTCCCCCTCGGGCCGCGCAAGCGCCTCTTGCACGATCATCGGTTCCGTTGATGCAGCCAACATATACCGCATCATGCCGATCCATCGACCGGTACCTACGTCAAAACGCTTCCCCGCTCTCTGCTGCCTCACACTGCGGCGCGGCAGTCTTGGCGGCTTCTCGTCCCTGTGCTGCGATCCTTCCGACTCTGCCCGCTCCAGTGAATCATCGACTGGATGGCTCCCCGAGGACTCCTCTCGCTCCGGTGAACCATCAACCGGACGGGGGGGGCGTCCGGAGGATTTTTCTTTGACGCCCGACGCGAACTCCGCCGGGAGTGTGCGCTTCGGCACCCGCGGTGCCTCCTTCGACGGATCATTCCGCTGGATCTCCAGCCTAGCTGCATCGTTGTCGGAGTCCTCCGCGTCGGCTGCTGCTCCTGCTACACCGCCACGCTCCGACGTCGCATCATCGACTTTTGCGTTCGCCGGCTCCTCCTTGTAGTCAAGGAGCTGGAACCACTCCCCCTGTTTTGGAGTGTTCCCGATGCTCATGTCGTTGCTTCTACTCCTGAAGCTTTGCTGCTCGTCGAACTCGACGTCACGGCTGTGGATGATCTCTTGCCTGCGTAGGTCCCAGAGCTGATACGGCTTTTGCGCGCTCTCGTAGCCGAGAAACAAGCACGGCTTTGCCCGCGGTTCCAGCTTGCTGTCTACGCACATCCTCATTTTGCCAGTTTTCATTTTGACAAATGATATTGTTGCGGCGTAGATGACGTGGATGGGTGGATGTACCCCTGACCAAGCATTTTGCCGAGTCACTTTTTCAGCTCGGTTAGCTCGTGATCCCTCATCCAATAGGCCCCTTGAACTGTTTGTTCACAGTCTGACCTGATTTCAATGCAATGGTTGACGTCTCGTTGAGGAGGTAGGTGATGGAGTTATGCTCCTCACCATGCCAGGAGTGACTCCAAAAATGAACACCAAAAAGACAAGCCTTAGTGGGTTACTGGTTAATGGTGTCCACATCTAGAAGCAGGGGCCTGCGTTCTCGTCCCACAAGATGAATTTCCGCCCTGCCTCAAGGGAGGTGAAAAATAGGTGCCAGGAAGCTAGCTCAACCTCTAGAATTCCTCCTTGAGTTTCTAGAAGGCTAGGTGTGGGTCCAGGAATGTGGCACACCTTCTTAGAAGGGATGACTTGTCCTACAAGGCATCTAAAGGTATCTTGGTCTTCTGGATACCTTCCTACCTCCTAGATGCAAGCTGAGAAATCTAGGAAGGGGAAGAAGCTTCTAGAGGAGGGAAGGGATACCTTCGAAGGTGGGAAAATGGACAGCCTACCAAGGGCCACTCTAGAAGCCATAGAATGTGCTAGGAAGCTTCAAATCTGGCATGCATTGGTGGTCTGGAAAGCTTAGATCAGTAGCTATAAAATGAACTACTTTTGAGCCCTGATCAAGAGTTTACTCATTAAAGAGAGGCCAAAAACTATTTCCACACTCTCCGACCAGTTTCTGCCATCCTTGGAACCAGTTGCCTCCATTGTTTCAGTCTTTCTAAAAACAGTTGGTGGTGTGAACCAGCCTTGCTAGGGACCCTCCAAGGTGCACACTCACCCTCAGGCCAACAAAGGGTTATGGGCCTGGGCCTCTAAGAGGTCCCAAGCCAGCTTGATTTCACGCTTCCAACAGCAAGACATGGCCACAGGTGAGCAAGAGAGCAGCTACACTGTCCTTAAGTTTAATGGGACAGGCTACGCCTTGTGGAGGTGGCTGTTTGACCTCTTCCTCGACAACAAGGGACTGCTTGAGCTCGTGAAGGGTGTTGTAATTGCTTCACCGGAGATTGCAACGGCTGAGGTGAAGGAGGCATACAAGATGCACAAAAAAAATGTGTTGGCACTCCTTGTATCTGTGTTATGTCCGCCACAAGGATGCACCCTGGCTACAAAAGCATGGTCAAAACTCTGCTCCATCTACCAGTCAAGAAACCTTACTAATCAGCTCTTCAACTTTGAACGGCTCGTCACCCTCCGAGCCCATGAAAGCTACAACATCACGGAGATCATGCATCAGATTGAGTTGCTCACAATGCAGTGCATGGCCACTGGTTGGGAGGTCGACTCTAAGTTGCGAGCTATGATCCTCCTTTTGGCCTTGTCGGACAGTTGGAGTCTTATGATCACAGTCTTTGGTGGCTGGCCTTCCGACGAGCTGAAGTACTTGAAGGTTGCTGAGTACGTGCGCAATGAGTTGATGCAACGTGGCGGTCAAGAGAGTGCAACAACATCAAGTTCTTCTTATACAGTTCACCCTCATAGTGGAAGCCGAGGCAACACGTGGAAGGGAGCCAATCAGGGGACCAAGAAGGGTGACAAGAAAGGGGAGTTCTTCAACTGCAGCAAGGAGGGCCACTTTGCACGCAACTGCCCCAAGAAAAAACCAGACCAGTCGCAACGAGGTGGGAAGAGAGACAAGCAAGCCCTCATGGCCTACAACTCCACAAACTTGAAGGAACCGGGATTTACCGTCATTGACTCCGGATCAGGCCGCCACACCCAATGCAACAGGGAAGAATTTTTCACCTACAGCGCCTCGGAGAGACGCATGACAGTGGCCAATGGCAAAACAGAGGCAAACGCCAGTGAGGGGAACATCCGCATTGAGTAAATTGTGGACGACAAATCTTTCACGAGCACAATCCACGATGTAATTCACATGCCCAAATTTGGGGTAAAACTGCTCTCTGTTAGCCTCCTCACTGACAAAGGACTTATGGTACTCTTCACAAAGAAGGAGGCCATCATCCGCAAGGAGGGTAAAGGCAAGGTTATTACGTGTGCCAAGAGGGAAGAATACATGTACCTGTTACGTGCCAAGGTCCTCAGCAGCCATGCGGGGTCCAACGCCTCCAATCTTGCAATGAAGGATGAAGGAGACCCCGACCTGTAGCACCGCTGACTTTGTCAAATTTCTCCATTGACAGATGACTGAAGCAGATGGCAAACAGAGAGGTGGTGCGGGGTCTCCAAATCAAGGGCCTTGATTCAACCAAGGAGACCATATGCGAGCCATGCCTTGTTGGCAAAGCAACACGGCAGCCTTTTGCGGCTAAGGGGACGTGTGCATCGACAGAATTCGCAGTGGTACACACAGATGTGTGTGGACCACTTGAGAGCTCCATCGGTGGAGCTCGCTCATTTCTCACCTTCATCAACAACCACAGCCGCAAACAGTACCTCTTCCTCATAAAGCGGAAGAGCAAAGTCCTTGCGTGCATGCAAGAGTTTGTGGCAGATGTGGAGCGGCAGACTGAGTTGAAGCTGAAGGCGTTCCGGAGTGACAACGGCAATGAATATGTGGGCTGCCTTGGGTGGATGTAGAGGAAGGGGATTGAGTGGCACAAAACAACTTCACACGCACACACAACAGAATGGCATTGCAGAGACAGCAAATTGCACGATCTTTAACATGGTGCCATCCGTGCTGAGCGACGCTAGCCTTGCACAACGGTATTGGACAAAGGTGGCACGGACAGCGGCGTACATTATGAACCTCACGCCAACCAAGGCACTGAAGGACAAGGACAGCAAGGTGTGGAAGACGCCACAAGTTGTGTGGAGCCATGAAGACTTTGACGTCCAACTTTTGGGGGTCAAGGCGGAGTCGCCAAGTCGATCAACGTCGACTTGGACGTCGACTCCACTTGACCCCAATTTTTTCGAATTAGGGTTCAAATAGTGTGCAACATTGTGGGCAAGCGTGTGTCCACGTTGACGACCAACGGAAAAAAAGGGGGTCGGGTTGAACCCTGAAAGATCAACTTTCGGAGTGATCTTGTGAGCATCTCGTACAAGATGCATTTGAGCTCTTTGCGGTGCCGTCACATGCGCTGTCTACGCATAAGGCATGCACAATTGGCATGCTCGCTCCTCTCCAAGATACTACATGCACGTTAACAGCCAATGACAATACTGTTATCATCTGGCACTTCCGCATAGTTAGCATAGGTGGCATCCACATCACTAGACTAGATGCAATGAACAGCAGTGCATGAGCCGTACAATCTAGGCCGCAGATTGTGGAGGAATGAATGGATGCTTGTCCCCCCCCCCTTCCCCCGGGCCCTTGTGCCTCGTTTAGTAGGGCAAACGGTTGTCCATTGCCTTGCTTGTCCTGACGTTCTGAGCCAAGGCCCTCTGGCCAAGGGCCTTAGCTGCACCTTGAAGTACCACCATGGAGCTCTAGCCCATCAGACGTTGGCCTTTGTGAGGTCCACCAGCACCACAATGGCTGGTGGATCTCCGACGACATCTTCAGCCAGCCAGGGCACCTCCGCTGGCAGGCTCCCTGTCCTCACACCGGATTTTCTCGTGCGTGCCCTCAGCAAGTTTTTCAAGCCAGTGCCCACAGAAGCAGGCTATCCTGGCTTCTTTTGTGGTGCATGTGGCACCACCTACTCCGGTGGCAGTGATCGCATGCGTGGTCACTATGGTGCACCCGTAGGAAACGTCAAGAAGTGCAAGTATGCCTCAGCAGCAGCACGTGCGATGCTAGGGTTGCTCCCTCTTCCGCTTCCAGATGGCTTCAATCCTGCGGACAAGGTGTTTTTCAAGGGGGAGAGCTCAGCATGGGGTACAAGGGACAGCCCAGTCAACTGGTTGGACCTCCACCAGGCGCGGCAACGAGAGCAGGCACGAGCAGCAATTGGTGCACAGCAGACGCGTTGTGAACAGCAGCAGCAGCAGCACCACTAGCAACAGCAGCAGCAGCAGCAGATGGCCACTTCACAGTCGTGCAACGCCCCTTCTTTCAGCCCTATCTTCACCCGCACTCCGACCTCGGCAGCCTCTCTCAGCTCAGCCAGGCAGAGCTTGATGTCGGAGCATCTCGCAAACACTGCCAACTCGTAGTTCCAGAAAACGATCGTCAAAATCATGGCCAAGAATGCCTTACCCATCTCCTTCTGCCGGGACTCTTGCGTGCTGGAGCTTGTGGAGGATTTGGGGAAGACAACGGGGGGTTTCAGGTTGCCAAGCAAGGACAGACTGAAGGAGGTGATTCTCCCTGCACTGGACAGGGAGCTTGCTGAGATGGAGGCGCCACTGCGGAGCAGCTGGGACATCTTCGGCGTCTCCCTTGGGTTGGACGAGTGGAGCGACATCCAGATCCGCCCCATCTACTCGGCCATGGCCTCCAACGCCGAGGGGGTTGCTCACCTCTTCAGCTGTGACGCAAGTGGCCTGGTCCGTGACGCTAACCACGTGGCTTGCGTCATTGACCAGGCCATCACTGAGGTGGGACCTGAGAAGGTAATCCTGGTGATCACGAACAACGCAAGCACCAACAAGAAGGCATACGAGGCTTTGCGAGAGAAGTGCCCTGTAGTCTTTTTCACTCACTGTGTCTGTCACAGTCTTGACTTGTACCTGAAGGACTTGGGGAAGACGGAATGGGGACAGGCTGTCGTAAGCAAGTGTGAGAAAGTGGTGACATTTGTGAGGAACAAGGACCTCCTGAGGTCCTTGCTAAAGTCAGAGTCCAGGGGCAGGGTGCTCCTTCCAGCTGCTGCCACACGTTTTGCATCTGTCCACAGGATGCTGACCCGCCTCTTCGACATGAAGGATGTTTTGCAGAAGCTGGTGGAAAGTGACAAATGGCAGTAGATGGGAGATGGCAGGGACGCTGGCTGGAAAGCAAAGAAGAAGGAAGTGCGTCGCATTATGAGGATGGGTGTGTTCTGGCTCCAGGTGAAGGCGTTGATGAAACTCATGATGCCATTTGTGCTTGCATTGCGCAAGGCTGATGCTGCTAGCGGTACTGCAGGCAGTGTCTGAGAGACTCTACTGGATACAACAGAGGTTATGCGCAAACTTGGGCTTGCACATGGACGTAAGCGTGCACTGTGCAACCCAGCCTGGGTCAAGTTTGCATTGGAGCGGCTGAGTTTGCGGTGGGATAACCAGATGAACTGTCGTGTTTTTACTGCTGCACGTTGTGAGCATCTGATGCACTTTGGGCACAAATTTTACGGTAACAAGAAGATGGTTGAGGCATGGAACGTGGTGGTTACGGCCCTTGTGCCTGAGAAGGATCTTGAAGCTATTGAGAGAGAGCTAGAGGGGTTTTAGAACGTACAAGTGACGTGCGACAATGACCCCTCTCGTGCCAAGGACGTAGAGAAGGCAAAGGCAGCAGTGCAGCAGGTGGTGGCTGGCGACATGCCAGCTTTCCTCTGGCATGCCAGGTTCATGACAAGTCTCCCTGTTCTCCATGCATTCTCCATGAGACTGCTTGCACAACCTTGCAGTTCCTCGGACAATGAACGTGTGTTCTCCAAGCACGAGTTGGTGCAGACAACACGACGCAACAGGCTGAAGGTCAGCACACTGGAGCTACGGATGCGGGTCAACGTCTGCCTCAACAAATTGTACGGCAAGAAGAAGGCACGCACCCTCACTGCCAACATCTTGAAAGCAACAGAGGACAAAGAAGCTGAGAGTGGGAGTGAAGCAGATGGAGAGATTGACAATGCAGACGACGAACATGGAAAGGACTAGATGTGGGACCCCCTCATTGCAGATGCCGGTGATGATGATGAGATGTGGTTGGAAGAAATTGGTGCTAGTGGCGAGGGTGCTGAAGCTAGAGCAAGAGCTGCTGGTACTGTTGGTGGAGAGGACGCAAGTGGTGAGGGTGCTGAAGCTGCTGGTGCAGGAGAGGCGGCATCAGAGGAAGAGGATTCTGATAATGATGTTGAGGAGGAAATGGAGGGGGATGATGATGATAGTGAAGGGGCAGAGGAAGTAGAGGAGGTTGAGGAGGAGCTGACAGCTGAGAAAGAAGTTGGAAGGATTCTACAACTTGGTGTGCGGAAGCGGAAGGATGTGGAGGCAGCTTTGGAGTTGGAGCAAGCAGCAGCAACTCCTGGGGGTGACATTGGAAGTGCAGCAACAGCTGGTGCAGGTGGTGGGACTTCAATGGTGTCAAGTCCATCTACAACAACAGCAGCAGGATCTGTAGCTCGTCCTGCTTCTGCCAGGGCCATTGGGCAGCTTGACACATCTGGCATGGCTGGTTCAGCCAAGGCAGCTGCTGCTAGGGCAGCTGCTCTGAAGACAGCTATAGCAGCCAAGGCTGCTGCTGCAAAGGCTGCAGCTGCCAGGGCCAGTGCTAGCAAGGCTGCTGCTACCAAGGCTGGCAAGAAAGCACGCAAGACCTGATGATATGTCTACTGTGAAAGTTCCAATGCAATCTTACTTGTTCTCAAGGTTCTCAAAGTAGTTCATTACCTTGCATTCAAGCACTTTCCACATTCAGCTTTGTTCAATGCTTTCCATGAGTGAGAATCCATACCATGTTATGGATGTACAAGAGTAGATAGAATGACTCCAGTGGATTGTCTATAATACATGATGTAGAGGCAGAATGTGTACAAATGCAAGGTGGAATGGTCTAAGCAATAAAATAGAAGGGAATAGGTGTGTTGTACTTAGTAAGTGATCCAACATATAAGGTCAAAAACACCTTCAAAGTGACATGTTCAGAGTGACTAGGTGCCATTTCTCGCATGTTTAGAAGCTTATGAAAAATCGACTCTGACCGACTTTTGCCAACATGGTAACATCCGACTTTCGACTTTCGACTCGGGGCCGACTTCGACTTGGAAAAGTCATCATGGGTGTGGAGCATGAGGAAGCCGGCAGTGGGTCACCTCCACACATTTGGCTGTGTTGCACATGCGGTGGTGTAGGCACATGAGGGGCGCAGCAAGTTGGACCCACGAACCCGCCGGTGTGTTTTCCTTGGGAATGAGAGTGGAAGCAAGGCATACCGCCTCTTTGACCCAAGGAGGCAGCAGATTGTGGAGTTGCAACATCACATTTGACGAGAAAATTAGTTGGACGGATAAGGAGGCATGTCTCTCCAAGAGGGGGGAGTGGATACCACTCCTTGAGGGAGAGACACCGGAGGACGTGAATGAGGGTGACTTCCTCGCATCAGCACCAACCGGAGAGGATCGCCCAAGGGATGGGCAAGCAGCAGACATTATTCCGGCCTGTTCGGATGAGGAATCCGAAGAACTAGAGATAGAAGTGGAGGCAGGAAGTCAACCGATGTCTCTAAGGTCTCCAAGAGGGGGGGAGCAGGTGCTTGGAGAGGATGGTGCCAAAAGGAGACTGCAACAACAACAACCGCCTCAACAGCCTTGCACGAGCAGCTATGTACAAAGAAGGACAAAGAGGTACGATGCCGACAACGGCATTTGGACTGGGTTTGCACAAGCCTTCTTCACACAAGAGGAGCCTAAGTCTATGAAGGAGGCACTTCAGTAGAAGGATGGGGCTGAGTGGCAGGGAGTAATAAATTCTGAACTTGCCTCCCACAAGGGGAAAAGCAGTAAGGAGCTGGTTGACTGGCCGAAGGGCACAAAAAATATAGGCTGCAAGTGGATCTTCCAAAAAAAGCTCACAAAGGAGGGGGAGGTGGAGCGGTACAAGGTGTGGCTGGTGACAAAAGGGTATGCCCAGAGAAAAGGGGAGCACTATGATGAGACCTTTGCACGAGTGGCCAAGTTCGCCTCCATCAGCACTAATCTCTCGGTGGCAGCGGCACGCCACTATGAAATCCACCAAATGGACGTCAAAACTGAGTTCCTCAATGGCGACCTGGACAAGGAAGTCTACACGGAGGTGCCAGAGGGGGGTGGATGCGCCGCAGGGGAAGGTGTGCCGGCTTCACAAGGCGCTCTATGGACTGAAGCAAGATCCACTCATGTGGTACCTCAAGATGGGCAGTTTCATGCTTGAGTTTGGCTTCAAGCATTGCAAGGTGGATCACAGGGTGTATGTGCGTTAGCAACCAAGGCTCCACCAAATTGCCGTCCTCTACGTGGATAACCTCATCCTTGTGTCTTCGGATGAGGGGGAGCTCAGGAACCTGAAGAAACAGCCTGGCAGCCGGTTCAAGATGACGGACGTGGACAAGCTTGACTACTACCTAGGCATCGGCATCAAGAGGGACTCCAAAGTACGCACGCTGGAGATGGAGCACGAAAAAAATGTGTAGGAGGTGCTCCGCGTCTACAACATAGAGGAGTGCAATCCCACTTGCACGCCTATGAAAACTACATGTGAGCTGAGCTTGAGCATGGACCAGAGCTCGGAGGACAAGATGCAGGACATGGCTCGAGTACTGTACCAGTCTGCAGTTGGCAGCATAATGTATGCCATGGTGGCGACGCAGCATGATCTTGCCTTTGCCGAGGGACAAGTGAGCCGCTATGTTGCTGATCCGGGGCCATTACACTGGCAAGCAGTCAAGAGAATCCTCCGCTACTTGAACGGGATGACACACTCATGAATTGTGTTTGGACAGGGAACCCGGACTGACTCTCTCAATTTGGTTGGCTATTCCAATGCTGACTGGTCAGGTGATGTTGATAACTGGAAGTAAACATCAGGCTATGTTTTTGTGCTTGGTGGTACAGAGGTGTCTTGGGCAGGCCGGAAGCAGGAATGTGTGGCTCTGTCAAGCACTGAGGCAAAGTATATTGCGCTCGCAGGAGCCACGAAGAAGGCGCTATGGTTGTGACGATTGCTCAAGGAGATTGGGGTGTCGGAGAAGAATCCGACGCTGCTTAATGTTGACAACATGAGTGCCATCAGCGTGACCAAGAACCTTGCGCTACATTGGAGGACGAAGCACAAAGAGATTGAGTATCACTTTGCACGAAATCTCATTGCAAAGGGTGATGTGGTGCTTGTGCAGTGCGGCACAAAGTACATGCTTGCTAGTGCCATGACAAAGGTGCAACCCAAGGACATGCATGATGCTACTTGCATGGAGCTTGGGCTTTCCCAAGCCTCTTGAGTTGCAAGTTGAGCATGGACAACTGCCATGGGTGACGCGCAACTGTGAGATTGTTGGAGTGATGCTCCTCACCATGGTAGGAGCGACTCTAGAAAGGAACACCAAAAAGTCAAGCCTTAGTGGCTTAGTGGTTAATGGTGTCCACCTCTAGACGCAGGGGCCTGGGTTCAAGTCCCACTAGATGAATTACCACCCTGCCTCAAGGGAGGTGAAAAATAGGTACCAGGAAGCTAGCTCAACCTCTAGAGTTCCTCCTTGAGTTTCTAGAAGGCTCGGTGAGGGTCTAGGAAGGTGGCACACCTTCTAGAAGGGGTAACTTGTCCTACAAGGCATCTAGAGGTGTCTTTGTCTTCTGGATACCTTCCCACCTCCTAGAAGCAAGCTGAGGAATCTAGGAAGGGGCAGAAGCTTCTAGAGGAGGGAAGGGATGCCTTCCTAGGTGGTAAAAAGGACAACATACCAAGGGATACTCTAGAAACCATAGAGTCTGCTAGGAAGCTTCAAACCTGGCATGCGTTGGTGTTCAGGAAAGCTTAGATCAGTGGTTACAAAATGGCACTACTTTTGAGCCCTGATCAAGAGTTCAATCACAGTCAATTGAGGCCAAAAACTGTTGCCACACTCTCTGACCAGTTTTCTGCCATCCTTGGAAGCAGTTACCTCCACAGTTTCAGTCTTTCTAAAAACAGTTGGTGGTGTGAACCATCCTTGCTAGGGTCCATGTAGGGTGCACACTCACCCTCAAGCCAAAAGTAGGGTTCTCGGGAGTTTGTCCGGGGAGACGTTTGCAGACTCCAAAACAAGTGGTGCAAACTCTTTGGATACCATCGCGAACATTGTGAATGCTTATGGGACTGATGAGGCCGATGAGGATGATGAGTCAGCTGCTGCGCCTACTGTCTCCTCTATTGCCTCAAGGTGTACAAGCCACACACAAGCTCCTTGTCGTATGCAGTACTTGGCCATGTTGAGCAGCATCGGCTGCAAAGGTTATTGCTTCTTGGCTACTACAGCTTCATCTGCTGCTTTTACCTCTGCTCCTTCCGCCATCTGCTGTTGTCTCGCAGGAGGAAGTTGTCATTTGGTGCCATCAATATCCACGTAGACATCGCCGCTTTTTTTGTGGACCTGCGGATTGTTCCGGTACAAGACATCTTGTTCGAGGATGATTTATATAACGGTCATTGAACAAGATCTCTAGACCTTTTTAGCCCGTAGATCTGCCACTTGTAGTCATAGTGGTTCTGGGAGTCTCTATACTTGCAATATCTTGTCGACGGTTTTTTCTTCAAACACCCCTGATTCTGTTTGCAAACCCAGTTTGTGAACCATGTCCTTGCTCACAAAGTTGTGTGAAGCTCCTTCATCCAATAGTGCTAGTACTATCCTGGGACTTTTGCATCGTTGAGGCTGAACTATTAGCAGTATTGCATCCTCATATCCTTCATTGAACTTTGCAATCTCAGAAACCCTTTGCGAAGATGTAGGCCGTTTAGATGGGTGATTGGTCGGCACAGGTCGCTCCTCACGGACAAGAGTTGTGCCTTTTACTCCTGTCCTTTGTCGTTTTCCGCCTCAGTTTCCTTTGACTTCTCCCGTTCTTTGGCCTGTTGCTTGCTCCGACAGTTGCGAATGATGTGCTAGACGTTTTTGCAGTTGTAGCAGGTTTGCGTTTCTCTTTGGTTGACGGCCTCCACGTCTATCAAAGTCGAGGAGTCCCCTGACTGACTTCGTTCGTTTCCACAATGTTCTTTGTTAGGATGTTGCCAGCCATAGGATTCCTAGATGCAAGAATTGTCCTGGGCGATGCCCATTGTTTTTGTTGCTGTGATCATCCGCGGCAAGTTGTTTTGGATGCCAAAAATGGCAATTTTGGGCCAGATATCTCACTTGAGACCGTTGTTGCAGTGAAAACAGAGTTCATTGGGGGCGATGTCTGCTTCGGTGATGACCTCATGGAATCTCTACATATACTCTAGCATGCTGGATTGTTGATGGAGAGGCTGGAGCTTGCATCCTACGTCATACTTTTCGGCTAGTCGTCCAAAATGTGCAAGCATTGCGCGTAAGAATTCATTCGAGTCGGTTGGTGGCGTCACCGCATCTTGCGAGCGTGGGTTCATCTGCTCCAAGGGTAGAACGCCTATGGTTGGCGATGTGAGACGGATGTCGTTGGCTGTTGATGATGCTGTGTCGGTCTCCTGCTATCATTGGATGGTATTTAGATCAGACCACCAACTCAGCATCGTGCCACGCAAAAGTGCAACTTGTTGTTCTTCTATGCCCCATGGCCACTGCTATGGGTTGATGGACAGGTTGGGCATGCACTGCTCCCTTGGAGTAAGTCCCCCAAACCTTGTTCGTGGTGCAAGTCCAAGCGAGACACCAGAAGTGTAGCGCAACGGATAGCATGTTGGACTTAGGGACAACAGGTCCTGCGATCGAGCCTTGATGTGCGCAGGAGGTTTTTTGACCTTCTAGCACAGGGGAAGTTTCTTAGACATTTCTCCATGCATGAGGAGAGTGCGCCACTTGGCGGTCAGTGGATGCGCCAATTGGCGGACTGGTGAGGTGGTTTGGAGTGACCACCCCAAAAGTGTCACTGCCCACACACCTTAGAAGCCAGGCCTAGGACTATATGTACCAGGCTCNTACATCGGCCTCAACGCAGCAGAGACGTGGGAAGCAGACAAGGGCAACAAAAATGGTTGACCCATCGGGAGGAGTGGGGGCTGCCGCAGGGCAGTCCTCAAGCTCAACAGTGGCTACCACAGGGCAGACTACTGGAGCAAATGTGAGTGCTATGTCACTGCCGCAAGGTCTTCGACCCCTGGGAGGAATCCCCATTTTCGAGGGGATTGACTTCCCCCTTTGCAGATGGCAGTTTGAGCTGGCGATGAAAGTGCGCGGCTTCATCAAGCTACTGAAGGGAGAGGAGCAGGTTCCTGCGGAAGGCACATCTGAGCATGAGGCATGGATGGATCGAAATGATATTGTAATGTCATTCCTCAGCAACGCGATAGCCAAGAAGTATGTTCCCATCATTGCCGGGTACACGCTGGCTTCCGAAGCTTAGGACAAGCTCAAGCGCGTGCACCAATCTACCTCCCTCGCGAACAGACTATTCATCCTACAACGGCTGATCAGCATGCGGGTGAATGAGGGCAAATCAATCCCCGATTTCCTATAGGAGTTTGAAGGACTCCTTGGCGAGGCTCGCCAGATGAACTGGGACCTTGACGAGAACATGCAAGCCATGATCCTCCTCATGGCGCTACCGGAGAGCTGGAGTCCAATGATCACCGTCATGGGCGGCTGGAAGGAGAACGACCTGACGTACACGGCAGTGTCCGAGTACGTGCAAAACGAGGCCATGCGCCGCAGCGGAAGTGAGGCTAACTTCTCAGCCTATGCCGCACGCTACGGTGGCCGTGGGAGCAAAGGGTCAGCCTCTGGTCAAAAAGGCGGTAGCGGAAGTGGTGGCGGCGGAGGCAAAAATGGCGGCAAGGCTCCCAAGCGACAGGGTAACTGCCGCAACTGCGGCAAACCTGGGCACTGGGCAAGAGAGTGCAGGTCGCCAAAGAAGGAAGACGGCGGAAGCGGTGGGAACAAAGGCAACAAAAAGGGTGGCAAAGAAGCCACCAACATGATGGCACAGAGCACGCCTCCAGAAAAAGGAGCGGCGCTGCTCAGGCCAGGAGCTTTTGGGCTCGACTCCGGCACCGATCATCACTCCAGCAACGACCAGGCTGGATTTGTCTCCATCGGCCCCACCGATCGGCGGTTCAGATGTGCAAACGGCAGTGTCGTCAACGCAAAGGGCGTGGGAGACAAGCTGGTGAGCATCAACCTTAATGGTGCAGAGAAGGATCTACGGCTACGTGACGTGGTCTACATGCCCTCCTTTGCAGCAAACCTTCTGTCTGTGTCAAAGATAACGGACAACGACATGACAGTGGTGTTCACACAGAAGAAGGCGGTCATCGCCAGGAACGAGGACATCAAGGTCCTCTATGCCAACAAAGATCTCGTGGCACAGGTTCCACGGGTTGACGGACTCTACGTATTGCAGACAACGGCAGCAAAGACCTCGGAAGACGAGGGTCATGCGGGTGCAGCGGAGGCAGTGGTCTCGGCACCAACACAGGAGAGCACACCAACAAGAACTGAAAAAGCATCCTCTGCCGCAAAGGACGAAGACACTGATCTGTGGCACAGACGCTTTGGGCACGTTGCAAACAGCACGCTCCAAGTCATTCAGCAACAACAGCTGGTCCGTGGCATGGATGATTGCAAGAAGGATGCGGTTGAGTGTGGAAGCCTGTGTGAACCTTGCCTCCAAGGCAAGACCAAGCGAACTCGCTTTGAGCGCAATGGTCGCCGCGCAGAATCAGCCCTTGACCTGATTCACACCGACGTGTGCGGACCCTTTCGCACGGCATCAAACGGTGGTAGCAAGTATTTTCTGACCTTCATAGACGACCACAGCCGCAAGGTGTGGATCTTCTTCCTCAAAACAAAGGGAGAGGTCAGAGAAAAGTTGCAGGAGTTTGTCGCCATGGTGGAGCGGCAGACCGGAAAGAGAGTCAAAGGGATGCGGAGCGACAACGGCGGAGAGTACGAGGCATGCAAGGGCTGGTTGCGGCAACATGGGATCAACCACCAGCCCACAACGCCTTACACGCCGCAGAGCAATGGTGTTGCCGAACGGATGAATCAGACCATCCTCGGCATGGTGCGTAGCATGCTCTTCGATGCAAAGCTTCCACCGCGGTTCTGGGCAGAAGCGGCAAGAACGGCATGCTATCTCGTCAACCTGACTCCTGCGGCTGCTCTGGGCAGGCGCGGAAAGAAGAAGGGAAAGCAACAGATGACACCACAAGAAGTTTGGTCAGGGAAGAAGCCNACCTTTGACGAGAGGAAACCAGGCAAGGAAGAGATGCTTGATCCCACGGAAGCTCCAAAACAGGGAGAGTGGTTGGTGCTGCTAGAGTCAGGAGATCAAGCTCCTGAAAACTGGCAAGTGGTGCCAGTGCGGCAGGCCGTGAAGAAGAGTGGTGTGCCAGGGGGAGCGGCTGCGCAGGCTGACGCAGCAGCGAGCTCCGACACAGAGTCGGAGACGTCCGAGGCCTCTGAGACCAGCTCAGAGGCCAGTGGCTCTTCAAAAGAGGAAAATTCAACTCCAGAGCAGCCAACACCACAGGAGCAACAGCATGGCAAACATCCACCAGCAATGCAACGTCGCAGCACGCGACAAAGAAAACAAACTTCAACGTACGACGCTGACACTGGAAGCTGGACTGGACTGAGCTGGTCCTGTTTTTCTCAGGGAGAGCCGCTCACTGTGGCTGAAGCGCTGGCAAGGCCCGATGCGGCCAAGTGGAAGGAGGCGGTGGACAGCGAGCTCGCGTCCATCGAAGAAAATGGCACATGGGTGCTGGTGGACAGACCCGCTAACGCTCACGTGGTGGGCTCAAAGTGGGTGCTCAGGTTGAAGCGGAAGCAAGATGATAGCATCGACAAGTACAAGGCAAGGGTCGTGGCGAAAGGGTTCTCACAGCGAGCAGGTTCTGAGTACGATGAGACCTTTGCACCGGTCATCACGTTTGCCTCCATCAGGTCCCTGCTTGCTGTCGCTGCCGCCAAAGACCTTGAGATCCACCAGATGGATGTGAAGACAGCCTTCCTTTATGGGAAGCTCGACAAGGCGGTGCTAATGGAGGTACCGGAAGGTGTCAAAGCACCCGAGGGTAAGGTGTGCAAGCTGGTGAAGGCGTTGTACGGACTGAAACAGGCCCCACGGATCTGGTACAAGGAGATGGACAGCTTCATGGCTGAGATCTCCTTCGCACATTGCAAAAATGACCCTAGCGTCTATGTGCGGGAGGACGAACGTGGCTTGCTACTTGTGGCGTTGTACGTGGATGATCTTATCATGTGTTCTTCCTCGCAGGAGGCCCTCACGGACCTCAAGAAAAATCTGGCCAGCAGATTTAAGATGAAGGACATGGGACCTCTCGAGTACTACCTCGGGATTGCTGTTCACCGCAACCGCAAAGCAGGCACCATCGAGCTCAACCAGACCAAGTACATCATGGACATCTTGAAGCGCTACAACATGGAGGACTGCAAGCCCGTCAGCACCCCCATGCCCTCCGACTGCAAGCTCTCCTCCTCCATGTCACCAAGCAACGAGGCAGACCGGCGGGAGATGCAAAACATTCCATACCAGTCCGCCGT
>SZWC01000265.1:429819-457875 GCA_023375785.1 Penium margaritaceum | reverse complement strand
TGGAGGCAAGGTTCACACAGGCTGCCACACTCAACCGCATCCTTCTTGCAACCATCCATGCCACGGACCAGCTGTTGTTGCTGAATGACTTGGAGCGTGCTGTTTGCAACGTGCCCAAAGCGTCTGTGCCACAGATCAGTGTCTTCGTCCTTTGCGGCAGAGGATGCTTTTTCAGTTCTTGTTGGTGTGCTCTCCTGTGTTGGTGCCGAGACCACTGCCTCCGCTGCACCCGCATGACCCTCGTCTTCCGAGGTCTTTGCTGCCGTTGTCTGCAATACGTAGAGTCCGTCAACCCGTGGAACCTGTGCCACGAGATCTTTGTTGGCATAGAGGACCTTGATGTCCTCGTTCCTGGCGATGACCGCCTTCTTCTGTGTGAACACCACTGTCATGTCGTTGTCCGTTATCTTTGACACGGACAGAAGGTTTGCCGCAAAGGAGGGCATGTAGACCACGTCACGTAGCCGTAGATCCTTCTCTGCACCATTAAGGTTGATGCTCACCAGCTTGTCTCCCACGCCCTTTGCGTTGACGACGCTGCCGTTTGCACATCTGAACCGTCAATCGGTGGGGCCGATGGAGACAAATCCAGCCTGGTCGTTGCTGGAGTGATGATCGGTGCCGGAGTCGAGCCCAAAAGCTCCTGGCCTGGGCAGCGCCGCTCCTTTTGCTGGAGGCGTGCTCTGTGCCATCATGTTGGTGGCTTCTTTGCCACCCTTTTTGTTGCCTTTGTTCCCACCGCTTCCGCCGTCTTCCTTCTTTGGCGACCTGCACTCTCTTGCCCAGTGCCCAGGTTTGCCGCATTTGCGGCAGTTACCCTGTCGCTTGGGAGCCTTGCCGCCATTGTTCCCTCTGCCGCCACTGCTTCCGCTGCCGCCATTCTGACCAGAGGCTGACCCTTTGCTCCCGCGGCCACCGTAGCGTGCGGCATAGGCTGAGAAGTTAGCCTCACTTCCGCTGCGGCGCATGGCCTCATTTCGCACGTACTCGGACACTGCCGTGTACGTCAGGTCGTCCTCCTTCCAGCCACCCATGACGGTGATCATTGGACTCCAGCTCTCCGGTAGCGCCATGAGGAGGATCATGGCTTGCATGTTCTCGTCAAGGTCCCAGTTCATCTGGCGAGCCTCGCCAAGGAGTCCTTCAAACTCCTGTAGGAAATCGGGGATTGATTCGCCCTCATTCACCCGCATGCTGATCAGCCGTTGTAGGATGAATAGTCTGTTCGCGAGGGAGGTGGATTGGTGCACGCGCTTGAGCTTGTCGTAAGCTTCGGAAGCCAGCGTGTACCCGGCAATGATGGGAACATACTTCTTGGCTATCGCATTGCTGAGGAATGACATTACAATATCATTTCGATCCATCCAAGCCTCATGCTCAGATGTGCCTTCCGGGGGAACCTGCTCCTCTCCCTTCAGTAGCTTGATGAAGCCGCGCACTTTCATCGCCAGCTCAAACTGCCATCTCCAAAGGGGGGAGTCAATCCCCTCGAAAATGGGGATTCCTCCCAGGGGTCCAAGACCTTGCGGCAGTGACATAGCACTCGCATTTGCTCCAGTGGTCTGCCCTGTGGTAGCCACTGTTGAGCTTGAGGACTGCCCTGCGGCAGCCCCCACTCCTCCCGATGGGTCAACCATTTTTGTTGCCCTTGTCTGCTTCCCACGTCTCTGCTGCGTTGAGGCCGATGTAGGCTGATGTTAGCTGATGTCTGCTACCGGTTTTAGGATGCAGATCTGTTGCCTACCCCTCCACCCGATGTTCACCTGCAGACAGAGAATAAATCTACACCAACACACCCAGGGTCTTGCCACCAAGGGCAGAGCTTTTCCTGGTTGGGACACAAGGGTTGTGCCTCCAAGGGCAGAGCTTGTCCTTAGTCCCTGTGTGCTAATTGCAGACCAAGCCGTTGGAGCTGATGAAGCTGATGGAGCTGATGGAGTTGATGGAGCCGGCATGTGCACCTGGAGAGAGCGTACCAGAGTTGAGCGAAGCGTGCCTTAGAACTGGTCAGTGTGGGCCTATAACCCTTTGTCAACCGGCCTGAGGCAAACGGACTAGAAAACAGGGCCGACACAATAGCACCTGCCGTCCGCTCCTAGCATTTCAGCTAGGAGAAGATATCACCCTCAGGATCACGGTTCCACACTGAGCAGTTCCTAGGCAATCACTTGCTAGCAACTGTGTCCACTTAACACTTGGTCACTTTCGCGCGAGGTGCTAGTCAAAGACTAACTCCTGGGGCTTAGACCAACCAGTGTCTTCTTTATACTGTTCCTTAGTTGGACAACTCTGTGAGGAGCATCTAAGGCCAGATTGTGTAATTAGAATGAGGAATGAGCCTGGTACATATAGTCCTAGGCCTGGCTTCTAAGGTGTGTGGGTAGTGACACTTTTGGGGTGGTCACTCCACACCACCTCACCAGTCCGCCAATTGGCGCATGCACTGACCGCCAAGTGGCGCACTCTCCTCATGCATAGAGAAATGTGTAAGAAACTTCCCCGGTGCTAGAAGGTCAAAAAACCTCCTGCGCACATCAAGGCTCGATCGCAGGACCTGTTGTCCCTAAGTCCAACATGCTATCCGTTGCGCTACACTTTTGGTGTCTCGCTTGGACTTGCACCACGAACAAACTTTGGGGGACTTACTCCAAGGGAGTAGTGCATGCCCAACCTGTCCGTCAACCCATAGCAGTGGCCATGGGGCATAGAAGAACAACACTTTTGATTATCATTGACCCCAGTAGCGGTGACGTACACCTCCAAACATGTCAGCCACACCCAAACCGTCAATCCCTTTGAATTTGTAAGATCGAACGGCTCTGGTGGAGGTGGAGCGACCTGTGCCGACCAATCACCCAACTTTGGGTTCGCTCGAGACTTGGGAATTTCTCTCAACGAGCACTGATCCTGGTGCACTTGCATTGCAAAGAGCATCCATCACGACATTGAGCTGCTGGAGTAGATGGCTGTTGATCCCCTCGAGGGCAGAGATACGGTTTGCCTGTTCCTTGCTCATCAGTGCCTGTCGTCTAGTGCCACCTGTCGTCCCCGCTGTCGTCGTCAAGACTATTGGTAGGGGCGGCTGGTTTACCACCATTGGGTCCAGATTGGCCTTCAAAGCCATAGGAGTTGGTCCAACTGCTGCATAGCCTGCATGCTAGCATTCACTGTCGCTTTAGGGTTCACGTACATTGGCACTTTCTGCTCCTCCATCTCCGAAGTCATCGCTGAAGACCCACTTCTGGTCGTCGGTTGCGCTGGCTCCGCTCACATTGTAGTCACGTAGTCTGCAAAATCTTTACGTGCAAGATGCTCTCACGGCTTGTGCGAGGTAGTCCTCCGGATGGGTGAAGTAGTCGGATGCCATTCTAGCACCGCTACATTCTGATACCGAGTGTTATGCCAAACGGAGCATAGATGGTGAACAGGTAGAAGTTGCGAGGCAGAGCACGATTCAGAATCTGGGACACTTGAGCAATTTATGATCAGCAGTGTACTTTGATGACAAGTGTCAAAATGATCAAACATGTGTGTATGTACAAGTGTCGAGTTACGAATAAGGCATAGTCGGGGTCGTTGGGTTGATTCAAGCAACACGTGCGGAGTCACATCATGAGCGGTCAGATCGGAGAAGGTCCGTCAAGATATTGGGAGCTTTGAGAATTGACGGTGTGGATGTAAGATGCATCTTGATGAATCCAGACTCATTTTGGTGCGTTGAGAATTCGACCAAAAGGTTGTGATAACTTTGCCGTAGATTCACGAGAGTGGTCGAACCTGTCAGAAGGTTGGAGAAGATTCACTGAGGGCGGGGAAAGTTGGCCAGTTTGGCTTTGACCGTCGGAGTGAACGTCACGGTCTCGTGATGCGATGGGCTATTTGTGTCATAACAGAACTGGCCACTCAAAAAGATTAGGGACTCGTGTACGTTTGGTATGTAACACTGACAAGGGGTACGTAGGTGGTTCAAATGGATGAGGTACGAAGAAAAGTACCATCTAAGGGCTTATGAAAGAAGGAAAGTTTGTTTTCAGCTGTAATTGTACTTAGATGACAAGTGTCAAACATGCCCAGTGCACATATACAATAAAGAGAAACACACTGAAGCATATATTGGGAATTGGCCACTCAGGCCAAGCATCACATGGGACATTGCGTAGTGAGCAGTTGCCTTGTTAAATGCCGCCAGGAAATCGAGTGGTTTCTGTTACGTACCACACGTACAGGAGTCCCTAATCTTTACGAGTGGGCATTTCTGTTCTTACACAAACAGTCCACCACATTCTGGGACCTCGATGTTCACTCTGATGGTTGAGGACAAACCGGCCAACTGCCCTGGCCTCCAGTAAATCTTCCCGAACCTTTTTGACAACTTTGACCACTCTCGCGAATCTACAACAGTAGTATCAAGACCTTTTTGTAGACTTCTCAATGCACCAAGACAAATCTGGATTAAAAAAAATGCATCTCGCACCTTCACCGTCAATCCTCAAAGTCCCCCAACTTATCGGCGGAGCTTCTTGAAACTGACCACTCATGAAGTGACTCCACGTGTGTCGCACGACAATCAACCCAATGACCCCGACTATGCCTCATTCATAACTCAACACTGGTATACATACGTCAGATCATTTCAACACTTGGCATTGAATTACACTTTCTGCCTATTAGAAACTGCTCAAGTAACCCAAATTCTAAATCGTGTTTTGCCTTGCAACTTCGACCTATTCACTATCTACGCTCTGTTTGGCATAACACTTGGTATCAGAGCACAGTGGTGTTAGAGAGGCATCCAACTACTTTACCCATCCGGAGGACTACCTCACACAAGCCGTCAGCGCATCTCGCACGCAAAGAATTCACAGAATTTGCGGTTACAATGTGAGGCAAGCGAGAGAAACCAACAACCAGCAACGGGTCTTCGGCGACAACTTTGGCGATGGAGGAGTAGAATGTGTCCATGCACACAAACCCTGAAGCGACAATGAACACTGGAATGAGGGGCTATGCGACTGCTGGATTGAATCCTATGGCTTCGACGACCAATCTGGGCGCGGATCCAACAATAGTAAACCAGCCGCTCCTACCGACTGCCTCAATGACGGCGATAGGAACGACACGTGGCACCAGACAACAGGATCAACGAGGGACTGGCGAACCAAATCTCCGCGTTTGAGGGGATCAACAGCCATCTGGTCCAACAACTCAATGTTTTGATGGAGGCTCTTTGCAATGCAAGCACATGGGAAGCTGTGCTCATCAAGAGGAATCCCTCACTCTCGAGCAAACCCAAATTTTGTCCGGCCCCACTAGAACCGTTTGACCCTACGAATCCCAAGGGATCAGCGGTTTGATTGTGTCTGAAAAGTTTGGAGGTGTATTCCATTGCTGCTGGGATCAACGAAAAGCAATAAAATATTGACATCGTGGCCATGTTTTTGCGTGGCACATCGCTAAGTTTGGTGATCAGACATAAATACCATCCAACGACAACAGGAGATTGGCGGGGCATCATCAACGGCCAACAGCACCCGTCTCACATCACCGACCGCAGGCGTTCTACCCGTGGAACAAATCAATCAACAATGGCAAGACACGCTAATGCTAGAAACCGACTGGAATGAATTCTTGCAAGCAATGCTCGCATGATTTGGATGGCTGAACAAAAATTATGACGCATGGTACAAGCTCCAGCGTCTCCGTCAGTAGCCCAGCGTGACTGCGTACTTGCGGTTGATTCTGTGAGATCCTCATTGGTACACACATTGTCTCTGACTAACTCTATTTCCACTACAACAACAGCCTCAAGCAAGATATGTGACGAGCTTTTGCCATCTTTGGCATCCAAAACAACGTGCCACAGATTATCGCAGCAGAAGAAATTATTGATAGCGCCGAATACAACGAACGGATTCAGGAATCCTACGGCTGGTGACCTTCCAACCACAGTGATAGAGGAAACAAAAAAATTCAGTTGGGAGACTCCCCGAATGCGATGGAAGTGGACACCATCAAACAAAGAGACACACAAACCTGCTACAACTACGAAAAACTCAGGCACATCACTCGCAACTGTCAGAGCAAGCAGCATGCCAAAGATGAGAGGAAATCGTAGAAAAATGAGTCGGGAAATGACAAAGGGCAGGAGTGCAGGGGGCAAATCTTGTCTGTGAGGAGCGATGTGCGCCGAACAATTGCCCATCTGAACGGTATATGACGCCGCAGTGGATTTGTGAGATCGCGAAGTTTGACAAGGGATACAAGGACGACCAACTGGCAATGCTACTAAAAGTTCAGCCTGGTAGATGCAAGAGTTGTAGAACGGTGCTGGCACTATTGGATGGAGGAGCTTCTCACACTTTCGTAAGCAAAAACATGGATCACAAGCTGAATTTGCAGATGGAGTCAGGGGTGTTACAAGGAAAAGCCATGGGCGGGAGATTGCAAAGACCGAGACTCCGAGAACCAGTACGACTATGAGTGGGAGATCTATGGAATGTGACAATCTGGATGTCCAGTCCAATGAGTGATCAAAAAATTATTCGCGGACAAGCTTTCCTACATCGACAAAACCTGCAGGTTGACTAGAACTGCGGCAACGTTTACATGGAAATCAATGGCACCAAGAAAAGAATTATGCACACGGGACAGAAGATGATAGCTGAAGCAGTAGAGGTGGAAGCAACAGAGGAAGCCGGGGTAGCCGAAAATTGACAACCTATGTTGCCGATACCGCTTGACGTGGCCAAGCACTGCATACAATGGGGAGCTTGTGCATGGCTCCTACATCTTGAGACAATGGAAGAAGTGGAATTAGTAGCAGCTGACTCATCATCCTTATCAGCCTCATCAGCGTCATTGGTATCAACAAAGTTGGCGGTGGTACTCAAAGATTTGGCACCACTGATTGGAGAGTTTGCGAACGTCTTCCCCAACAAACTCTCCAGCACCCTACCACCCCAATGAGACATTGACCACCGCATCAAACTGAAGCCGGGCAGCCAACCCACAGTTCGAGGGGCCTTTGGATGAGTTATCATGAACTGACTAAGTTGAAAAATCAGCTCAACGAGATGCTTCGTTAGGGGTTCATCCACCCATACACGTCACCATGTGCCACGCTAGTACTGTTCCTGAAAACAAAAACTGGTGAGATGTGCGTGGACTATTGAGTGTTGAACGACGCTACCATAAAGAAACGCTACCCTCTATCCCGGGTTGACGAACATTTTGACCAGCTCTGAGGGGCTCGAATTTTCTCTAATATCGACTTGTGCGGCGGTTACCACCAGATTCGCATGGCAGACATGGACATCAAGAAAATGGCGTTCCGAAATCGCTATGGATACTTCACGTTCACGGTCATACTGTTTGGACCAAAAAATGCCCCAGTGACATTAATGGCAGCAATGAACAAAATTTTCCGCCCGTTCCTTGATGATTTTTTTTGTGTACCTCGACGACATCCGGGAGGACAGCCGCATCCTCGAAGAGCATAATGGATACCTTCGAAAAGTTCTCCAAGTTTTATAAAGAGATGAATTTGTTGGAAAACTCTCAAAGTGCGATTTTGGTTGCTGCTCGATCAACATTTTGGGTCACGTCATGGACAGCGGATGGATCACCATGGATCCCGAAAAAAAGTGGCATCAGTTGCTGATTAGCCGACGGTGACCAAAGTTGAAGATGTCCAAGTCTTCCTTGGCTTCTGCAATTACTACAGACATTTCATATGGGATCACGCCAAGTGTTAGCACCTATTTCCTACCTCACTCGAAAAGAAAATAAGTGGCATTGGAAAGACATCAAAGAAGAAGCGCTCACCACTTTGCTTAACACTCTGACCTTGGCGCTAGCTCTATGATTAGCCAATCCGACACTCGACTACGTCATGGCTAAACATGCTTCAGATCGGGCCATGGGCGCATTCCTCTTCCAAGACCATGGCAACGGCAAGCAACCGGTTGCCTACATGTCCCAAGAAATGCTGGGACCAGAACTCAACTACGATGTACAAGAGAAAGAGATGCCGGCGGTTGTACATGCACTTAAGACGTGGTGATGTTATCTTGAATGCCACCAATGCATCTTACGCACTAACCACCATGCCATCAAATGTTTGAAGACACAGCCGAACCTCAGTCAACGTCAAACCTGATGGATAGAGTTCCTCGAATCCGGGTTCGATTAAGAAATCGAGTGCCGGCCAGACAAAATCAACCCGGCAGATGCACTCAACTGCCAACCAGATTTGACGGCTGAGGTAGTGACACTACAGGTGCAGCAAGATCCGTATCTTGAGCGGCTGTTTACACGAGGCTACGACCAGCACGGTGGTTACGACAAGGCAAAATTCTGGTACAATGCACCATATTGGCGACAGCAATTTACTCGCTAGGTGGTCATTCCCCCGAACAACAAACTTTGCCGAAGGCTCCTCGAATAATGCCACAACACCGGTCCAGTTGGGAAATTTGGAGAGGACAAGACACTGAAGAAGGTGGCAAAAAACTACTGGTGGGACAAGATGCAAAATGACGTGGCCAGCTTTTGCAAATCCAGTGACGCATGTGAGCGGCAAAAATCCCGTTGCATGCGGCCACCCAGACTTCTGCCCCTACTCCCTATTCCAACAGAACCGTGGACCGACATCTCCATGGACTTCGTCATAGGATTATTGATCACACCTGAGGGATATCACCCGATCCTCGTAGTAGTCGACAGGTTTTCAAAAATGTCCCATGTCATTTTGACAACAACCACCGTCACGACCAAGGGAACAACACGACTATTTTAATCAAAGCGTGCAACTACACAGCGTGCCAAGAACCATCACGAGCAACAGAGATGGTCCATGCACCAGCCGTTTTTGGCTTGAAGTGATGACTCGCTACTGCAGCTGAACGGGGGGAAGTGTTACATACCAGACGTACAAGAGTCCTTAATCTTCCTGAAAGGTCATTTTCGTTATTCCACAAATAGCCCACCGCGTTGCGGGACCTTGATGTTCACTCCGACGGTCAAGGGAAACCGGCCAACTGCCCTCGCCTCCAGTAACTCTTCCGGAACCTTTGGATAAATTTGACCACTCTTGCAAATCTACGACAGAAGTATCACGACCTTTTGGTAGACTTCTCGACACACCAAGACAAATCAGGATTCATAAAGATACATCTTGCATCTCTACAGTCAATCCTCAAAGCCTCCCAACTTATCGGCTGAGCTTCGCAAATCCAACCACTCAAGACGCGACTCCACAGGCGCCGCTCGACAGCCAATCCATCGACCCCAACTATGTGTCCTTTGTAACTCCACACTTGTATGTATACTTTTGATCATTTTGACACTTGTCATTGAAGTACACTTTGTGCTAATTATGAATTGCTGAAGTGTCCCAAATTATAAATCGTATTCTGTCTCGCAAATTCTACCTGTTCACCATCTACGCTCCGTTCAGCATCACATTTTTTAGTGTTGTAATGGAAGTCGTCCCCGTTTGCCTGTACAGATTTCTTTGACCACTCGGCCGTGTCCACACTCATGAAACTCCTCGATGTGGACCCAGCTGGAAACTTAGTGCTGACTAGTGGTGCTCCCACCCACTGATACATCCTGAGCGTACACGAGTCCGTAAACCATGTGAGTGGAAATTTTTGACATTACATTCGTAGCCCACTGCACGATGATTTCAAGATTTCTACGTCATCCTGTGAGGGCATTTTGGCCACCTTTCCCGACATCCGGTGTTCCATTCCCAAGGTTTTTCACAAGTTTGACTCGTGCAGATCCCTCATTCAGACCCAGGTCGCGTCGGAGCACTAACAGGTGGTACCTCCACCCACCAACAACTGCAAGAAAGTTGCCACGATGTCCCAAGTGCTTCCTGGGCTGCTCTGTAGGTTTTCTCTAGCCGCTAGAATTTTCTTCGTAGACATGCTTATGATCCCACATGTTTTGCATTGTCTGTCCACTGATCGATGCAGGACGTGTACATGTGACCAGTGGTAATGTCTGGCTTGAGATTCTGCATCTCTAGGTTCAGACGGTGTTACATTTGGATACTTGTGCACAGAGTTACGGCCAAAACAATGGTTTTGGGCCAGTTTGAGGACAAACTGACACTGTCGCGTGCATCACACGCCATGCGCCGCGGCACGTGTTTATGCTGTGTACTTGTAAGTCAACATTTCTCTCTACAATACTCAGCTATTGGAACTTCTGAGACTTTGCACATCTCCCTAGCCTGACCCTTGTCGTTTCGGGCACGTGTTTGCTTGCAACTGATTGGACAGTGTCGCCACATCAGCAGCATCAAGGTCAGGAAGCTTGCTGGCAATTTCTCATGGTATTAGAGTAGCAAGACCCCTCTTGCTGAGCTACACTGTAGTGATGCAGCACCAGTAGCAGCAGTGAGAGTCACCATTGCCGCCATATTGTGGGACCCGTCGCAGCGGACGTTACTAACATAGACGTCACCACGCAATCCCCACCACCATAGCAAGAGGAGCTATGGTAGTGATGATCTCCAAGAGCCACGCTAAGCAGCAATATCAGCACCGGGTTGCAGAAGCAGCCATATCTGGCTACTAGCCTATATAGAAGAAAAGAAGAAGAAGCTCGCAATAGCAGCTCACGAAAATGGCTCCGAGCTGTGGGGTTGCACAACAACAGCAGCAACTTGCAGCAACCGCGGCATCAGCAGCCGCAAGCAGCAACATTAGCATAACAGCAGCAAAAACAGCAATAATAGCGGAACATCAGCATTGCAGCTCTTGCAGGGACAACATCAGTACTAACAACAGCAGCAGCAGAACTATTACAGCGACTACAAATACAGTAGTACAAGAGTAGTAGCGGTGACCACAACAGCAATAGACCTGCCGCAGTGGCAGCGGTCTTGCGTAGCACTACTACTACATAGCAGTGCTTCTGAATAGCACTACTACGCAACCATGCAGCACTACGTAGTAGAATGCAAGCACGTGCAATCCGTGCGTAACTGCGAGCAGGGGACGACGCGGTCACCCCCACTGGTCACGTGAAGACCTCGTGACTAAAAACAACACGTTGGCATAAAATAAGCCATCATAAAAAACGTAAGCAAGTTTTTTGCTAGTGTAAAAATGCCGACATCATCATGAGCAGTAGTGACGTTAGCATTTTTTGGGTCAAAACATCAATCCAAATCAACGGTTCAAATCCTTGAGAAACAATGTCCATTCCTTGTTTGGAGCGTTTGATGTTTGACCCCATTCCGAGCACTATGATACTGCTAGTGTGTGACAAGGTCAAAGGGCTAGGAGACGCATCCTCTTCCTCCTCTTCAGGCATTATGAGTCCATGGTTGTTGTCAATCGCGATCGACGAGCTTCATCAATCACAGCACGAGATGCGCCGGCAGCAAAAGCTGTGGTGCAAAGTGTTGCAAGAGATCACAGAGTTACTACGGGGTCGTTCAGGGGCCTCACAACAACCACCAAGAGGATCTACTGGAGGTGTACCATCCGTTCTGTAGTCTACACCCTACACAATGTCGCGGCCTCGGCACCCCTCATCACAAGTTAACATCTAAGATGAGGAGGAGATAGAGGATGACACACGCAAGAACAAGATTTGTGTGCTTGAGGAGCGCATCCATGAGTTACGTCTGGGGTCGCAGCCTCTCGCTCCGCCACCTTCTCACCGTCTAGATGAGGCATGTCCTTCAACACCGTTCACTTCTAGTGGTGTTTATCTCACTGGTGGGCTCCCTGTACCGCTACCACTATCTCCTGAGCCCAATATCACCCTCTCCACAGAGCGGTGACCAAAGGACGTTGCGACACCTCCACCACGTTATGAGAATGACAAGGGTTTCAATTGTTGGGAGACCTTGTTTTAGGTGTGGGCCAATTTTGAGGACGTCTAGCCTTACTACCACAGCCAGAACCAGACCCGTGACATTGACCAGGTCCAGAAAACAGCAAGAGCAATGTGTGGTCTCCTATGGGAGATTGTGGTCAAATTCTGATCCTTTGTGGGTGAGAACGGGATGGGTACTAGAAGAGATCCACGCCAGGGCTGGGAGCTGGCCTTGACACTTGTCGTTGCAAAAACTCATGCCACGAGGACGGCCCGACTTTGTGAGTTTCACTCCCTCCGTCAGGGTAGGATGCAGCTTGTAGCTGACTACTGGAGGCGTGCAATGCGCCTTTATATGCGCCTTGGGACCGGTGGCTTGACACAGTCGTGGGCACTTGACACCATCATGATCGGGGCGCACTTGGACCATGTGAAGCTCTTTATGGGCTTCTACTGTGTGGCTTTCTCTGAGTTACTACAGCTCCTTCCTTGGGCCCATCACTACTTTCTCTAGGCTACATCCGCTCATGAGGCTGCCATTGCTCATCAACGGAGTCCACTAGTTGCAGCAGTGACTATGACCCCTCCTACGCTTTTGTCCTAGCTCACCAGTCCCACCTCCACAGCTTCCTCCTCCGCCTCCTCTAGCCCAAGTGGATACACTCAGGGTGTTACAGTGGCCGCATGAGAGAAGAAGGGGAAGAGGCGACACGGGAAGGGATAGCAACAGCAGCAAGATCAGCCAATGAGTGGCAGTGGACTAACTGACCATTGCTACAACTGTGGAGGCACTCACCGCTACAGAGAGTGTAAGAAGCCCCCTGACTGGAATCCAATCATGTGCGGCCCTCAAACAGCACACACGTAGCGGATTTCCTCAAGTGACACACGGACGGGATGCATCGCGACCAGAACTCCAGCAGACACATCTCTTCCATTAGGCGGCAATGGTGACACGGACCCTCGGGATCACACGATCACAGAGCTTTGACAGCTGCTGTCGCTTTGTACTCAAGGAGGTGCAAGTCTGTTGTCACAGATGAGTGTTCCTGAGACAGCTTGTCTTCCTACTTTTATTGCTCGTGATGATGCTTGTAGCAAAACTCAGTTGGCTTGCGATGAGGATGACTCTAACATTACCGACTGGCTTGACGAGTCACAGATCTGTGTTGTTTGTCGTTGTCATGAGTCCTCTACTACGCATCCAACAGGGGTAGAGTAATCTGTGGCGTGTTGCTCAGTGTTGACAACTGGTCGTGAGCGGAGTGGGACCTGGATCATTGACTCTAGTGCCATCCATCACATGACATGTCTTCGTAGTGACTTTGTTGTGCTTAGTCCCGTTGCGTCCGTTTGGTCCATTTGCACAGGGTCTGGTCAATTGTTGCCTGTGTAGGGAGTTGGGATTGTGCGATTTGGCCCCTTGTACATTTTTTATGTGCTCTTTGTCCCTGCTCTTTAGTTCAGCCTGATCTCCATTTGTGCATGCACCAAGATGGGTCTCACTCTTCAATACTCTGCTGAGTCTTCCATAGTGAATGCTCTTGTCACACGTGTCATCGTGCTTTGTGTGTCTGTTGTTGATGACCTCTATCATGTGTCTCACTGCATTGCCTCTGTTTCTTCTCCCCCTCTCTCTTATGTGCATATGTTTTTCACTGGATTTCTCTCCCCTATGCATCAGCACTTATTCCATCATTGCCTCTGCCATGAGAAGTTGGACATTGTAGCCAAGTTCATTGAAACTCAGCCAACCCTCGGTCTTGACACGTCTGCCTTTGAGAAGCCGCCTAAGGCCGACCGAATTTTTTGAGCCCATGGTAAGATGCATTGCTTCTCTTACCCTGAATCCTCTCCACGAGCACTGTGCCCACTAGAGTTGGTCCACTCAGACCTCCTCGGTCCTCTCCCACTCAAGTCCCTCTCTCATCGGGGTCGATATGTTATCACCCTAACTGATGACTTCACTTGGATGCAGTGGGTCTATAACCTCCGCCACAAGAGCCATGCTGCTCTGGCGGTCCGCCTATGGCTTGTGATGGCTCAGTGTCAGTCGCGTCACATCATGCACACATTCTACTTGGATCGTGATGGTGAGTTCTTAGGCAAGATGGATGCCTACATTGATGAGCACGGTATTTTTCACTAGCTCTCTGCCCCTACTACACCACAACACAATGGTGTGTCTAAGCGTTGGGACGGTGGAACCGCACCATGAAGGATGCAGTTTGCGCTATGCAATCTGAGTGCAGACTTCCAGAGTTCTTTGACTTTGAGGGCTTCTACATGATGTGGGTCCGGAACCCCTTTTTGCATGGTCCGCTTCCAGACCATGTCACGCCGTACGAGTTGTGGTTTGGCCATCATGTTGATCTCCATCTTGCCCACGTTTAGGGGTCCCTCGCCTACGTTTGGTACACCAAGGACCAGCAAAGGGTCCAAGGTCTCACCTCGGGGATGCATGTGTCCCTTTCCTGGAATTTCCCGTGGTCAAAGGCCTGGCTCCTCTGGGACGCTGCTCGCCATCGCATTGTCGAGTCTCCAGATGCTCTCTTCTTTGAGGCTCTCACCTACCGCAACTTGTCCAACATTCTGTTGCTGGTCGCCGACCACATAGTATGTATGTGCTTAGCTCACTTGACACTTGCCATGGAAGTAAACTTACTGCTTAATGCAAATTATCCATTTTCCTAAATCCTTGAATCGTCTTTTGCCCCGCACATCATCCTTCTGAACGACCTACGTTCTCCTTGGCATAACACTGGGTATGAGAGGGCAACGATGCTAGAGGGATAACGGATGCATGAAGTTCTTGGAGACAACCTCACACAACTTTGTGATGGCAACGGTGAACAGAGCAAGCACAATTGCCAACGAGCAATAGTCTGCGGTGAGTACTCCGTCAATGGAGGATCAGAAACACAAAAACATCAACGCTCTTGAGACAAACCAGACAGTCATGATAGTATTCGCAGCAGATGGCACAGCACCAACAAACCCGGCGTCCAACCCGATGTTGGACCCCTCAGGCTCAACCCTTCACCTCCATCGCTCCTGGTCTGGTTGATGTCTGGCACTACGGGAGGCACTGGTGCACAAGCATGGATCAATAAAGAATTGCACCAGAAGTGTTTGGGATGTGAAAGCCTCAACACCCATCTATTCCAACAACTCAACCGCGACATGGAGGAGCTTTGGATTCCCCGTGCCCGTGAAGCCGTGCTCACCATGAAACAATTACAACTCTTGAGTGAACCCCAGATTTGACCCGCCCTCCCTGAGCTGTTCAATCCCGCAAACTTTTAGGGATGAATGGACCGGAGGTGGCTGATGAGTTTGGAAGTGTACTTTACCGCTGCTAGGGTCAATAAGGAAAAAAAATAAAACTGATCTCGCGGCCTTGCTTTGGCGTGGCACTACTTTAAGTTGGTGTTCCGATGAAAAGACCATCAAACTGCAGCAGAAGACCAACGGGGCAAAATCAATAGCTCATGCGACCTGTCTCACATCATCGACTACAAGCATACTACCTCTTGAGAAGATTAATACAACGTGACAGGCCTCCCTCACGCCACTGGAACATGGAGATACTTTGTGTGTGCTACCCTTGCTTGCCTTGGGAAGCTGAATGAGAATTCCGATGCATGGTACATTCTTATACGCCCATGTTGTTAGCTACTGAGCTAACCACCTCTTTCAGAGAGGCCGCATAACTGAAAAATATCACAAGAGTTTTTTACACCTTCATCATTTGTTGACATGTATCATGCACCCCAAAATCAATCAGGCATACACTTCACCTTGAAGAGTACTAAGGCCTTAGCATTACATCTCAATAAGAGCTCAAGTCATCAATACGCAAGAGAGCATCAAGAAAGGGTTAATTCATGAGCATGCAAGACAAGTCATTTTATAGCTGTCTGTCCAGTCCTAGAATTCAAAAGCACATTCTTGGGAAGTAGCCTGAGCCAGCCACATCACCAATAGACTTGCGCTGTGGGCTTGGCACATAAGCATCCTAGTGTCAAGGTGACAAACCAACCATGTAGCATCCAAGAAGCTACGGAGTCTATTTCTTGGAAGCTTCCATAGAAAACAACATGTGCATGGGGCCAGGATCGACCTCATGATCTCTCACTTGGCCAAATCAACAAAATTACCAAGTTAACCACTCACCCACATGGTGTACTCACAGGTCATATCTAACAAGAGATAGAGCATAGTTGAGTCATACTACAACGGATCCAGGGGTCATACCTCCACAAGGGCAGAGCATTCCTGATCCGTCCTACAACACTGAAGAAGGGGCCAAAATATTCAACAAACCTCTCCCTTGCACCTTGCATCAATGAGCATCATCATTCTTCATCACATGTGTTGACCATGCCGATACCTTGCCTTCCCGCATGGTGTAGATCCTTGTCGAGTGGCTTTGTAAGCATGTCAGCCCGGTTCAGCTTGGTACCAACGTACTCGAGCTCCACTTTCTTCTTGTAGACCAAGTCTTTATCATAGTGTTAGCGGATCTCAATGTGGTTTGTGTGCCGGGACAGGACGGGGTTCTTGGACATGTCAATCGCGCTCATGTTGTCAATCTTGATGACCGTCGTCATTGCGTGTGGTGCCTTCATCTCAGATAGCAAACTTCGCAGCCACTGCATCTCTTTACACACCATAGCCAAGGTGATGTGCTCAGCTTTAGCTGTTGACAAACCTGCTTGCAACTTGCCCAACTGACGGCACCTCCGTTCAACATACACAGGAAGCCGGAGGTAGATTTTCTGTCATCGATATTCCCTCCCCAATCAGCATTGGTGTAGTACATGAGACGGAGTCATGCGGATCCAGCGATGCCTCCAAACTGGAGCCCCATGTGCCCCGTCCCCTGAAGATAGCGCATGATGCACTTCACAACCTCCCAGTGAAGTGGACCAGGATTGGCCACAAACCGGCTCACTTGTCCAACAGCATGGGCTATATCTGATCGGGTTGCGACCATGGCATACATCAGACTGCCCACTTGAGACTGATATGGGATGCTCAGCATATCAGTTATCTGTGCTTTGTTGGGTGGGGATATGGAGGAAGAGAGCTTGCACTCCGAGCTCATGGGTGTGCGGGAAGGCTTGTAATCTGCCATGTTGTATTGTTTGACGATGTATTCAATGTATTCCGTCTGGTTCAGGCTGATGGTACCTGTTGCTCTTTCACGCTTGATAGAGATTCCAAGGTATAAGTTGAGAGGACTAATGTCATTCATCTCAAATCTCCTACTCAACTGCCCCTTAAGGTTGTCTTGCAGCCGTGTTGAAGAAGAGCATAGAATGAGGTCACCAATGTACAAGGTGACCAACATGGTCCATTTGTCGCTCTCATGCACATACATGCTAGGGTCTTTGTCATAGTGCATGAAGGACTCCTCAGCCATGAATGTATGCATCTCCTAGTACCAAAGTCTTGGCGCTTGTTTTAGCCCATAGAGTGCCTTTACCAATCTGAACACCTTGCCCTCTGGAGAATCAACCCCCTCTGGAATCTCCATCAACTCCTCCTTGCCAACTTTGCCATAAAGAAAGGATGTCTTGACATCCATTTGGTGGACCTCCATGTTCTGGGCAGCCCCGATGGCGAGCATTGACTGCATGGAGGCGAACGTCAAAACTGGAGCAAAGGTCTCATGGTACTGTACACCATGCCGTTGAGACAACCCCTTTGGTACCACCCGTGCTTTGTACTTTTCTGGCTGTCGTCTTGTTTCCTTTTTACTTTCAGCACCCACTTGGGCCCAACAACGTGAGCCCCGAAAGGTCTAGCCACCAGCACCCATGTCCCATTCTCCTCGATAGAGCTGAGTTCACTGCAAATTGCTTCATCCCACTCTGCTTTGTCAGGCCGCGTAAGTGCCTCTACGGACCATGAATGAATAGTAGAATCCTTTCCATTCAGCCCTATGTGCATCATAATGCTGCCAAGGTACTATGAGGCATGAACTACTCCTTGGACCTGTTGGCTGTTGCTGTTGATTTGGATGATGGAGGTCTACTTGATCATTGATGATGGAAGAGGAATCATCCTCTTGGTGAGGAGGATTAGACACGTCAGAATCAGAGTTTGATTCCTCCGAATCATCTTTATCAGCTCCTCTCCCTGTTGTAGCACCTAGCTCATGCTAGTGTGCTGGTCCTTCGTCTCCCCCCTCAAGGAGAATGAGCCACTCTCCCTGTTTTGGAGTGTTCTTGATTTTGAGAAGCTCTCCCTTACTCACAGACCTTTCGTGGAAATCCACGTCTTTGTTGCAGATGACCTTCTTGGCTCCTTGGTCGCATAGTCTACATGCTTTGTGGGCGGTATCATAGTCGATGAAAATGTGCTTTTGTGCTCCTGTATCAAGCTTTCCAAGGCCCTCACCGGTCTGGACCTTGGCAAAGCTGGTGCAACCGAAAAACTTCAGATGGCAGGCAGCCGGCATCCTGCGTGACCATGCTTCTTGAGGAGTCTTCAGAAACTGTGTCGGCTTCTTCTTGTCTCTCCTTTGCAAAGCTGCTGTAGGTGTGAGTTTCACAAGGTAGGTAGCCGTGCGTGCTACTTTAGCCCAGAACCTAGGAGGCAGCTTGGCGTCAAAGAGCATGTACCTCGTCATGCCCAGGAGGGTCTGGTTCACCCTCTCTCTACGCCATTGCTTTGAGATGAGTAGGGGATAGTTTTCTGGTGTTCAATGCCCTGCAACTTGAGCCACTTCCAGCAGGCTTTGTACTCTCCCCCATTTTCTTTCTTGAATGCCTTCAGCTTCTTTCCACTTTGTCGCTCAACCATAGCAACAAAGACCTACATATTCTCCTTCACCTCACTTTTACTTTTGAGATAGTGCATCCAGACTTTGTGATTTTTGTTGTTGATGCATGTGAGGAAGCATCTGCTGCCTCCATTTGATGGTATGCAAGAGGGACCACACACGTTAGAGTGGATGAGCTGAAGGGGTGCAAGAACACCTTGCCTTAAAGGCATAGCTCACATATGATCCCGGCTCCCTCCGCCTCATCATCTACCTCCATCCCACGCAGTAGCTCCTGCTTTCCCATGAGCTCCAATGTGCGATGAGCCACATTCCCAAAGCGCCTGTGCCACACGTTCTTGGAGGATGTGCACAGACTTCAATGAACAGCCCCGGTGGTTACATTTGCTTGTGGTTTTGTTTCCAATTTGTCTGCTGCCGGTGGTTCCACTGCTCCAACATGTCCTTCTTCATCTGAATCTACATCACTGCTCTCCTCATCATCACTCTGAGCGAAAGATTCAGCCATTGAAGTTGTCATTTTGTTTTGCAAGACGTAGAGTCCATCAACGTAAGGAACCTATGCGACAACCTTCTTAGCAGAGTAGGAGATGTTGATGTCCTTGGTAGGGACTATCACGGTCCTTCTCTGTCATGATATGGTCAGTTATCTTAGAGACGGAGAGCAAGTTTGCTAGAAAGGAGGGCAAGTAGACCACCCCCTCTAGCTTGAAGTCGGAATCTCCACCATTGACACCCACTGTGACCAGCTTCTCACCAATCCCCTTAGCTGTCTTGACCTTGCCATTGGCGACTCTGAAATTCCTATTGCATGGAGCAAGAGAGATGAAGTCTCCCTTCTCGTAAGTAGTGTGCTCTTTTGTGCCCGAGTCAAGGCCGTAGGCTCCTGGCCTGTGTATCGCCCTCCCTTGTTTAGAGGCACACTCAGCCATAAAGCTTGTGGGGTCCCTTCCACCAATTTCCCCTTGCCATTCATCCCCGTCGCCTCCCTCTCTCTTGGGTGCACGGTACTCTCGAGCCCAGTGGCCAGCCTTGCCATAATTATGGAAGTTTCCTTGGCGCTTTGCACCCCTTCCACTGTTCATATTGCTATTGCTTGCCTTGTACCCAGAGGAGGAGGTATTGCGGCAAGTGCCACTGCTTTGCGAGGCAAAGGCAGCCTTGTTTGCTTTACTTTTACTACGACGCATGGCTTCATTCCGCACAAACTCGAAGACGGTAGTGTAGGAAACTAGATTTTCATTCCACCCTCCAATCACTGTTATCATGGGGCCCTAGCTTTTGGGCAGCGTCATCAGAAAAATCATGGCCTGCATATCGGATTTCAGGTCCCAACCCATGTTGGTGGCTTGTTGCAAGAGCGTCTCAAACTTCTGCATAAAGGTGCAGACATCCTCCCCTTCACCAAGCCTCATGCTAATGAGGTTTTGCAGAATGAAGAGACAGTTGGTAAGTGAGGAGGACTGAAACACCTTGCCGAGTTTGGCGTATGCCGCAACTGCCACTGTGCAACAACTGATGTGTGAAAGGACTGAGGGTTGTATGGAGGACACAAGAAGGGCGAGCCTTCTTGTTGAGCTTGACCCATGCCACAAGGTCAGCACCCTCTTCCTTTGGTTCTGGGATAGTTCCGTCAAAACATCCTAGCAGATCTCTGTCATCCATGATGATCTCAATTCACCACTTCCAGAGCGCAAACCCCTCTCCATCAAACTTGAGGATGGGCAAATGATGCCCTGGTTCCCATGTCCCTGCGTTTCCTAAAACTAGAACTGCTACAGCTGCAGCACCTGTTGTCGATACCAATGTACCTGTGTTTGAGGCTGATGTACGCTATTGGTGAGAAGAGGCAAGGGCTGCCCCTGTTCACGTTGGCCATTGCAAGAAGATGTAGGTTGATGTAGGCTTATGCAGGCTGATGTCAGCTCCCAAGGTGGAAAGGTGTATATGTGTTGCATTTCCCTACGGCTGATGATTGACCTGGAAACAGAGAAATTGGGTGAGAGAGAAGGCGCTCTCACTGCTTGTGACCTTAGCAGTTGCGTGCGTGAAACTTCTCTAACCAGAGGAGTGGGCCCATAAGCCTTTGTTAGCCAATGAGCTAACCACCTCTGGCAGAGGAGCCGCGAAACTGAAGAAGGTCACAAAGGTTTTTACACCCTCTTCCTTTGTTGACATGTGTCATGCACCCTAAACTTTATCAGGCATACACTTCACGTTGAAGAGTACCAACGCCTAAGCATTACATCTCAAGAAGATCTCAAGTTGTCAATATGCAAGAGAGCATCAAGCAAGGGTTAATTGATGAGCATACAAGACAAGTCCTTTTAAAGTTGTCGATCCAGTCCTATAAATCAAAAGCACATTCCTGGGAAGTGGCCTGATCCAGCCACATCACCAATAGACTTGCGCTGTGGGCTTGACACACAAGCATCCTAGTGTCAAGGTGAAAGACCAACCATGTAGCATCTAGGAAGCTACAGAATTTCTTTCTGGGAAGCTTCCATAGAAAACAAGATGTACATGGGCCCAAGAACGACCTCGTGACCTCTCACTTGGCCAAATCAACAAAATTGCCAAGGTAATCCCTCACCCATATGGTGTACTCACAGGTCATATCTCACAAGAGACAGAGCATAGTTGAGTCACACTAAAACGGGTCCAGGGGTCATACCTCCACAAGGGGCAGAGCATTCCTGATCCATCCTACAACACTGAACAAGGGGCAAAAACAATCAACACATGTGAGCGGTCTATCCTGGCAAAGCATATGTAGCGTTTCCAGGAAATTATCACACATGACAACTTCGTCCTGGATGAACCGTGTTTCTACTACAACGCCCTCAAGTGAGGGAGAGAAGCCATAGAGAAAAAATGAGGAGTGGGGAAATGACAATGGGCACGATTAGACAGGAAGGCTCCTGTTTGGTCGGGAAATTCTGCGCTGACCGATCGCCCATGTGAGCGGCTCACATCTCCATTGAGGAGTTCCTGAGATTGGAAAGTCTGACGAGGGGTACGTGGACGACCAACCAACGATACTTCTAGAAGCACAACTAAGCACTTGTAAAAATGGAAGAATCGGTACAAGCACAACTAGATGGAGGAGCTTCTCATAGCTTTGTAAGCAACGACATGGTTTAGAAGCTAGATTTTGCACGCCAAACCGGGAGCGTTTGAAGGAAGGAAAATCAACAGAAAAATGTGGATATGTCAACTTCGTGAACTACTCTCACTGTAAATCAAAGATCTGCACGATGTGAAGGTCTGGAGAATTTACCCAGTGAGCAACCACAAGGTCATCCTTTTGTGAGATTTTGTGTACCGGCACAATCCGCAGGTGGACTAGAGCAACGGATTGGTGTATGTCAGCATCGCTGCCTGAAAACAACATCTGCCTTTTGTCAAACGACTCACGACGCAATAACGGTTACGGGAAGGAGCAGAGGTGGAAGCAGCAGATGAAGTTGCGGTAGCCACAAAACACCAATCGATAACTCTAGACATGAATAAGGAAAGCACAGCTCAAGCGTGGCTAGTCCACATGCATACAGGAGTAGTGGAAGAAATTGCACCTATAGAGACAGTGACATCAATCTGGACAACTGAAAAGTTTGCAGCAGTGCCTTAGGAGTTAACAACACTAGCTGAGAACTTGGAAGGGATATTTCATTAAAAAAAGCCTTGAGAGCTACCTATGCAGTGAAACATTGATCATCAGATAGACCTCAAGCGAGGCACTAGACCGACAATGAAGGAGACCTGTGGGATGAGCGATCACAAGCAAAGAGAACTCAAGAAGTAGTTGGACAAGATGATTGATCAGGGGCTCATCGGACCTTCCACGTCACCATACGTGACACATTGACTTTCTGTGAAGAAGAAATTGGAGAGATGCAGATGTGCTTTGACCACAGAGGGGTAAACGACATCATCATCAAAAACCGATACCCTCTTCCACAAGGAGACGAACATTTTGACCAACTCCGCAGGGCCGAGTTTTTCAGCAAAATCGACCTCCATCGCAGCTATCACCAGATCCTCATACCTGATAAGGAAGTCAAGCAGATGGTATTCCGTACCAGATATGGGCACTTTGAGTTCACGCTTATGTTATTTGGACTCACAAATTCCCTAGTAACATTCATGGATGTGATGAACAATACATTCTACCTGTTCCTTGACAACTTTGTCGTTGTGTATCTCAACAACGTCCTTGTGTAAAGCCACACACCAGAGGAGCACCAAGGATATCTCCAAATAGTTCTTGAAGTTTTACGAAGACAAAAAAAGACTCTCAAAGTATGACCTTGGTTGCCGTTCGGTCGAGTTTTTAGGTCACATCATCAGCGGTAGACGGATCACCATGGACCCAAAAAATGTGGAGGCGGTCGCTAATTGGTCTACGTCCACAAAAATTTAAGGAAGTCCAAGTATTTTTGGGGCTTCTGCAACTACTACTGTTGATTTTTAAGGGACTATGCTTGTGTATCAGCAACTCTCTCCATTTTCACTCGGAAAATCACTGCGTGGAATTGGGGGGGATTGTTGAAAAATTGCCCCTCCGCATGCCCAAGTGCGGCGCCGGGAGGCGCTGAAGAGCCGCCAGAAAGTGGAAACTCCGCACCGGCGGATCTGGCGACTCGATGATTGCTCGGATTCTAAAATTGAGGATTGCCCCGTCAAGCTGACAAGTCGCTAAATCCGGTGGAAGTTGTTGCGCTGGAATCGGACAAGTATCAAGGGAGATATAGCCTTCCAAAGTTGGGGTATGCGCAGCGGCTCTGGGAGCCGGCTCCCACTCAAAATCCGGTCGATTATCGACCGGACCGAGTAACAAAAATACCATCTGGAGAAATTGCTCCGATAGGCCTGCCGAGGCGTCCGGTGGATGATCCGCCTGATCAGGTGGATCATCCACCAGATCCAGTAGTGCAGGTTGTTATTGAGGGACTTAGCCAAAATCATGGCTCGGCATCCGAAACTCAGAAGTACGTTTTGTTGCTCGGGGACTTCGTCAAAATTGTGACTGCAGGTCTGCGGACAGGTTTCGAACCTCGTCACACCCCATCACTAAACTGGACCCAAAAGTGGGTAGGGTGCACGAAAACAGTGCAGGAGACCCCTACACCATGTGCAAGAGGATCCGCGCCTTGGGAAAGGCGCTTCGCATGTGAAGGAAGGCGCCACGGCGTGTGCGCACCATAAAGGCGTTAGGCGTTTCTGTGGTGGGTGAAACCTGCGCTTTGGCAAGCATAACTTGGGCTACGCTTAGCCAAATTGCGCGCAGTTTGGTGCGTTGGAAAGTTCATCACTAGCCCTATAAACGTTGTGATCATGTTTATGTTCAAAAACTGACTCAAAAAGACGTTATTCCCTTCGCAAAATGACTGTCTCAAAACTCCCTGCTCACATAGCGTGAGGCGACCAGAAAGCTCACGCTCAGTCTCAGATTTGCCCAAAACAGTAGTTGTGAACCAATAGAGTCAATCAGACCAACTTCGGGACCGCATCCACGTGGATCCATCCTGACAGGGATAACGAACAAGAAGCGTTCAACTCTTTGAGAAACACTCAAACCTTTGCGCCAACCTTCCCATTGGCAGATCCAACGGTGGACTATATCATGGCTACCAACATGTCTGATTGAGCCATAGGAACCATTTGCCTCCAAGAACACCGCTGTGGAAAACAACCAGTTGCATTTATGTCAAGAAACCTATGCGGGCCCAAGCTCAATCATGCAGTGCACGAAAAGAAATGCTCGCATTCATGCATGAATTCAAAACATGGCGGTGCTACTTGGAGTGCTGACAATGCATTGTCCAGACTGACCATCACGTCCTGAAACATATCAAGACTCGGCTAAGTATGAGCCATCAAAAAACACGATAGATGGAGTTCCTGGAGTCCAAGTTTGAGAACACCATCGAGTACCAGTGTGGAAAAACAAATGTATCGGATGCTATGTGTTGGCAACCGCATTTAATGGCAGAGATCATCATGCTACCTGTTGGACGAGACCCTTACCTTGCGAGGTTGTTCACAAAGATTACTTGGATATTGGCAGGGACGACAAGACCAAGTTGTGGTTTGATGAGCCCTACAGGCAACGCATCACTCGCCAAGTCGATGTTCCACCAAACGAGGAGCTATAGAGAATGCTATTCAAGGAATACAATGACACTGGTCCAGGTTGACACTTCGGCAAGGACAAGAAGCTCAAGAAGCTGGCGAAATACTACTGGTGGGACAAGATGCAGACCGACGTGTCAGATTTCTATAGACTCTGCGACACCTGTAAAAAAACAAAAATCTTATCGCACTAGGCCACTTGGTCTACTCTTACCCCTACATGTTCCGACAGAGCTGGGGGTCTACATGAGCATGGATTTTATGACGGGATTGGCAGCCACCTGAGGATTACAATGCCATCCTCTTCGTCGTGGACAGATTTTACAAAATGTCGCACTTCATCCCGACCACGACCACTGTCATCGTAGAAGGAACAGCGGGACTATTTCTGAACCAGATTGTACGGTTGCACGAAATGCCACGTACCATTATCACCGACAGAGATGGTCGTTGTACTAGTCTTTTTTGGTACAAAATGATGACACGTTATGCCTGTTGGATCCAGCTATCAATGGCGTTCCATTGTCAAACCAACGAGAAAATTGAGTTGACCAATCAGACGATTGAACAGCGATTCTGCACCCTATGCAATCCCTAATGCAATGCTTTAGCGGCCAAACTACCGACCCCCGAACTCGCATACAACTCAGCCACTTCCAACGCAATGAGTCAAATTCTGCTTGAAGCAGTATATGGTGAAATTTCTGCCCTACCGGCAGAATTGCAAAGCCAAAGCAACAATTTTGTGGTCAACATCCACGGAAGGGACTACTCAATTGTCTAGGCAGAGCCATGGCAGACCCTTGCAAAGACACAAGCAACCATGAAGTGGATGGCCGACCGACATTGCAGTGATGATGTGTTCAATGCTAGCGATTGCATCCTCCTCAGCTCAGTGATTGTCAAACTCGAAGGACAGAGCTTTGTAAAGCTCAAACCTTGCTGGTTGGGACCATTTGAGATTGAGCAAATGCAAATCCCTGTCATCACTCGACTTCACACACCCAATAGCATGGAGATTCATTGTGTCTTCCAAACTAACACTTTCACGTGCGTAACCTGCTTCATGCCACGTTAGGTATCTTTGTTGTGTGCTTTTCAGTTGTCACTTCTCTCTTCATTACTTAGCCATTGGAGCTATGATACTTTTTGCGTCTTCCTAGCCTAACCCTTGATGTTTCTTGCTTGCTAGAGAGTAAGCTGACAAGACAGTGTCGCCACGTCAGCAGTAGCAAGTCTAGAAAGCATCCTGTTTCTCATGGTCTCTAAATAGCAAAGTGTCAACCGGCCTGAGGCAAACGGACTAGAAAACAGGGCCGACACAATAGCACCTGCCGTCCGCTCCTAGCATTTCAGCTAGGAGAAGATATCACCCTCAGGATCACGGTTCCACACTGAGCAGTTCCTAGGCAATCACTTGCTAGCAACTGTGTCCACTTAACACTTGGTCACTTTCGCGCGAGGTGCTAGTCAAAGACTAACTCCTGGGGCTTAGACCAACCAGTGTCTTCTTTACACTGTTCCTTAGTTGGACAACTCTGTGAGGAGCATCTAAGGCCAGATTGTGTAATTAGAATGAGGAATGAGCCTGGTACATATAGTCCTAGGCCTGGCTTCTAAGGTGTGTGGNTAGAAAGCGAGACGCAGTCCTGCTTCCTGCTTGCCCACGAGACCGCACCACCGTTGAGAAGACAAACAAACCCTGAGGTGGACTTCCTGTCATCAATCCGTCCTCCCCAGTCCGCGTCAGTGTAGCATGTCAGCCGCAGCAAGTCTGATCCTTCTAGACCTCCAAACCGGAGTCCGACGTGCCGAGTCTTTTTGAGGTAGCGAAAAATCCGCTTCACGACTTGCCAATGTTCTGGCCCAGGGTTGGCCACAAACCTGCTCACCTGACCCACTGCAAAAGCAATGTCAGGTCGTGTTCCCACCATTGCATACATGAGGCTTCCAACGGCGGACTGGTATGGAATGTTTTGCATCTCCCGCCGGTCTGCCTCGTTGCTTGGTGACATGGAGGAGGAGAGCTTGCAGTCGGAGGGCATGGGGGTGCTGACGGGCTTGCAGTCCTCCATGTTGTAGCGCTTCAAGATGTCCATGATGTACTTGGTCTGGTTGAGCTCGATGGTGCCTGCTTTGCGGTTGCGGTGAACAGCAATCCCGAGGTAGTACTCGAGAGGTCCCATGTCCTTCATCTTAAATCTGCTGGCCAGATTTTTCTTGAGGTCCGTGAGGGCCTCCTGCGAGGAAGAACACATGATAAGATCATCCACGTACAACGCCACAAGTAGCAAGCCACGTTCGTCCTCCCGCACATAGACGCTAGGGTCATTTTTGCAATGTGCGAAGGAGATCTCAGCCATGAAGCTGTCCATCTCCTTGTACCAGATCCGTGGGGCCTGTTTCAGTCCGTACAACGCCTTCACCAGCTTGCACACCTTACCCTCGGGTGCTTTGACACCTTCCGGTACCTCCATTAGCACCTCCTTGTCGAGCTTCCCATAAAGGAAGGCTGTCTTCGCATCCATCTGGTGGATCTCAAGGTCTTTGGCGGCAGCGACAGCAAGCAGGGACTTGATGGAGGCAAACGTGACGACCGGTGCGAAGGTCTCATTGTACTCAGAACCTGCGCGCTGTGAGAACCCTTTCGCAACGACCCTTGCCTTGTACTTGTCGATGCTATCATCTTGCTTCCGCTTCAACCTGAGCACCCACTTTGAGCCCACCACGTGAGCGTTAGCGGGTCTGTCCACCAGCACCCATGTGCCATTTTCTTCGATGGACGCGAGCTCGCTGTCCACCGCCTCCTTCCACTTGGCCGCATCGGGCCTTGCCAGCGCTTCAGCCACAGTGAGCGGCTCTCCCTGAGCCAAACAGGACCAGCTCAGTCCAGTCCAGCTTCCAGTGTCAGCGTCGTACTTTGGAGTTTGTTTTCTTTGTCGTGTGCTGCGACGTTGCATTGCTGGTGGATGTTTGCCATGCTGTTGCTCCTGTGGTGTTGGCTGCCCTGGAGTTGAATTTTCCTCTTTTGAAGAGCCACTGGCCTCCGAGCTGGTCTCAGAGGCCTCGGACGTCTCCGACTCTGTGTCGGAGCTCGCCGCTGCGTCAGCCTGCGCAGCCGCTCCCCCTGGCACACCACTCTTCTTCACGGCCTGCCGCACTGGCACCACTTGCCAGTTTTCAGGAGCTTGATCTCCTGACTCTAGCAGCACCAACCACTCTCCCTGTTTTGGAGCTTCCGTGGGATCAAGCATCTCTTCCTTGCCTGGTTTCCTCTCGTCAAAGGT
>SZWC01000265.1:395849-427567 GCA_023375785.1 Penium margaritaceum | reverse complement strand
CCGACACAATAGCACCTGCCGTCTGCTCCTAGCATTTCAGCTAGGAGAAGATATCACCCTCAGGATCACGGTTCCACACTGAGCAGTTCCTAGGCAATCACTTGCTAGCAACTGTGTCCACTTAACACTTGGTCACTTTCGCGCGAGGTGCTAGTCAGAGACTAACTCCTGGGGCTTAGACCAACCAGTGTCTTCTTTACACAATCTGGCCTTAGATGCTCCTCACAGAGTTTTCCAACTAAGGAACAGTATAAAGAAGACACTGGTTGGTCTAAGCCCCAGGAGTTAGTCTTTGACTAGCACCTCGCGCGAAAGTGACCAAGTGTTAAGTGGACACAGTTGCTAGCAAGTGATTGCCTAGGAACTGCTCAGTGTGGAACCGTGATCCTGAGGGTGATATCTTCTCCTAGCTGAAATGCTAGGAGCAGACGGCAGGTGCTATTGTGTCGGCCATGTTTTCTAGTCCGTTTGCCTCAGGCTGGTTGACACAAAGCCTTTCTCGCTGAGCTACGCAGCAAAGATACAACACCGGCAACATTAGTGAGAGCCACTGCAATAGCAATCTCCAGGGACCCATTGCAACAGTTGTTGGCAACAATGACGTTGCCCTTGCGTCAGCCGCAGCGGCGTCACCATGCAATCACCTGAGTGGGGAGGAACACCATTAATGACGGTGTGAATTACCGCAACTACCATAGTATTAGGAGCTATGGCAACAATGAGCTAAAGAAGCCACGCCAAGGGATAGCAACAACACCGGGTGGCAGCCGCAACTTGTCTGGCTACCACTGGTGACAAAAAAAGGGGGGGAGAAGCAGCTCAGAGCATCTACTTGCTGTGGTGGTTGCGAGCAGGGACAGTGCGCTCTGGCAGTGAAAGAGTACAACAACGGCAATAGCGAGTAGTAGTAGTAGCAGCATCAGTAGCCGTGAGCAGCAACAGCAGCACAAAGGCAGTAGCAAAGGTGACAACAGTGCAAGAACAACATTGTTGCTACTACAACCAACAACAATAGCAGCAGCATCAATACAGCAGTGACAACGGCTACAACAACATAGTAGCAGTGGCAGCAGTTGTAGTGGCAACAGAATCGTAGCAGCAGCAGCCGCTGTTGGTTTCTTGTGCAGCACTGCTACTGCGCAGTAGTTGCTACTCAACAATGCTACGCAGTAGTACTGCTGCACAAATGCACAATTGTGTAGACCTACGTTTGTCTACACAATAGCTGCTGAGGTCTACGCTTGCTTTGTGCAGCCACAAATAGGGGATGATGTGGTCACACCCCCTCCCCCTCCGCCGCCATGTAAACACCACATGGACAAAGAAGAACGAGAAGAAACTTTGCTAGCGTAAAAAACGCTGGCATTTTTTTGCCATTTTTTTCCTTTTTTTTCTCTCTTTTTGTTTTTTTTTTCTTGGAAGAAAAACACACTGACGTCATTCTGATCAATGCTTACGTCAATAATCTTTGGTGAAAATATGAAACGTTTTCCAACAATCCGAACCTTTGAGAAATTCTCATGGTCCTTTATTCTGACAACATTGAATTTCAAATTCATGCTAAGCGTTCACATGGCGGTAGGCAGTGACAAGGGAAAGGAGCTAACTGTTTTCTACATCTTGAGCTCCCTTTAGGGCCTATCGAGCCCACATAGTTGGGCAATTGACGAGCTGACAGGCACACGATGAGATTGGGTGCCATCAACAGGAGCAGTTTGCCACTCTTCGGGATATCAAGACCTTGTTGTAGAGCTTGTGTGGAGGACAAGAGACTCCACAGCGTAACTTGATCAACACCGCATGATCTAGTCAGCTACCCTTGGGTAGCCGACTACATCAACTGGCTCCGTGAGGCACCAGCACATCTAGGAGGAACATGATTGAGAGGAGGACATAGATGCAAGGACACATGAGATCTTCACGCATCAAGATCCCTTCCATCTCATCCAAGATCACGCACCCACGGGTGCACCAATCATACCAATGCGTCAGACACCCTCAAGACGGGTGACTGGCTTCTCCTTTGGTGGGCTGCCCATCCCACGGGCACTAGCTTGAGTGCTTGAGGTTGCCCCCCTCCCCCTACGGAGCTGCTACCAAAGACTGTGAGATTTTGATGCTCCATTCTGACAGTGATACTGAATCTGGCTGCTGGGAGGTACTTTTACAAGTATGGGCTCACGTAGAGGGGGTGTGGGCCTATTACTTGAGCCAGTAAAAGACCGTTGATGTTTTCCAGACGTCTGACGACTCAAAAAGCAATGAGAAACATGCATGGACTGCCCTATGCCATTCCCAAGGTGGGGGTTGTGGATTACCATCTATTCCTGGGCGCACATGGGAAGAGTGCTGGGGCCGACCCTTGTTGCAGGTGGGAGTTGGCCCTCACCTTGTTTGCTGGAGAGACACACGCGATGAGGTCTTCCTGCCTCATAAAGTTTCACTCACTGCACTAGGAAGGGTCAGAGTTGCCAACACCATACTGGCATCACACGATACGCATCTATAGCCGGTTGGGCACTAGCAGAGGGTCCGAGCTCTGGATGGTCAACACCATCATGCTCGGTGCACACATGGAGGACACTGACCTCTTCACCTACTTCCATTGACCAGCCTCAGAGTAGCTATGTGAGTCCCTTGAGCTGATTTCTTGGGCCCAGCAGTTCTATCTACCAAGGACGGGGGCCAAGGAGGCTGCTCAGGAACATCAGGTGAGCCCCTCGGTAGGATTGACAAAGGAATCCCCGATGATCTCTCTCCCTCTCAGCTCCTCCTCCTCCACTACCTCTTCCTCTCCCTCTTCCATGCCCATATTACCTCAGGAAGTGGCTGTCACTACCTAGGGGAAGAAGGGAAAAAATAAATGTGGCAAGGGGCATCGACAGCAGCAGCACTGGCTGGTGAGCAGTGGCTGTGCTCGCTCTGTAGTCTGCTATAACTACAGTGACACACATCGATACACAGATTGCCACCAGCTGTTGGTCTGAGGCCGGATCACGCGTGGCCTCCAGGCTACAAACGCCTAGCAAACATCTTCCAACTTCAAGAGTACTTTGCATTTGAGTACTTCTCATACATGATGTGGGTTAAGAACCGTCTTGCAAGGTCCTCTCCAAGACCACGTCTTGCTGTACGAGTTGTGGTTTGGCCATTGCGCCGTCCTTCATCTTGCTCACGTTTGGGGTTCTCGAGCCTGTGTCTGCTACATCAAGGACCTGGAGGGGTCCAAGATCTCACCTCAGGGCCGCATGTCTGCCTTCCTTGGCATCTCTCTACGGTCAAAGGCCTGGCATTTTTGGGACCCTGCTCACAACTGCATTTTTTATTCTCTAGAAGCTCTTCATGTTAGGCTTGTCCACCATTCTGCTGCTGGCCACCGACCATATTCCCACATGTGTCGCTTCCCGATGAATGCGGGGGTCTAGTTATGCGGATGGGTTTGTCCGGACATCCTCACCTGTGGTCCGGTCTCTAGCTCCTGGCAATCCATCCATCTTGGCTGTGGGTCGAGTAGCCTCGTCGGTCCCCTCTCGCCCACTTGATCCTATGCTACTGTCAGTCCCCTATGGCACACCTGATCTCGTGCCAGTGTCAGGCCCCTTTGGCACACTTGCTCTCATGCAAGCGTCAGTCCCCTCTGGCACATCTGGACCTATGCCTGTGTTAGTCCCCTCAAGCACACATGATGCTTTGCCAATGTCAGCCCCCTCTCACACACGTGATCCTCTACTAGCATCAGTCTCCTCTGCCTTGTGCAAGGCCTTGTACAGCCTAATGTTGTCACCTTGGTGTTAAAACCTTGGGATCACTAGCACACAAACACGTGTCGGCTACACTCAGAGGAATACTGACACATCCCTCTTCCACCTCAAAATATTTGAGAGCTTCATCACCATCCTGGTTTATGTTGATGACCTCCTGATCGCATCCCCATTGATGGAGTCCAAGTCAGTTCTTCAAGGAGGCCAAGTCAGTCCTTCATACTGCCTACAGGACGAACCTTGGTCCTTGGACCTTGGTCGTACAACTGTGTTCCTTGGGATGAGATTTTACATGATCGTTAGTAGTGGATCTTGCTGCATCAGGCACGATATGCCCACACTGTGGGGGATACTTGTGCTGAACTCCTTGCTGCTGTTTCCATTGCCTCTATCCCCATCACACCTGATGGGCAGGATGTCTTGAAGGTAGATGATCCAGTACATGTGGGGTTGACCTACTACTTACACCTCCGTAGCTATCTGATGTGCTTTTCCAAGACCACTCGACCCGACATTGCCTTTGGTCTCAACCTCCTTGTGGAGTTCTTGCAGTTTTTTTCAGCAAGAGCCCTTCACGTGGCCGTGCGAGTGGTGGGATATGTCATCTCCACATTGTATCTCAAACTCTGGGTTTGATGTTAGTGTTCGGTGGTGGACGACGGCTACAGAGGCAGTGAGTGGGTCTAGATTCCAGATGGGTGTAGTAAGTCAGGATACGTGTTCCTAATGGGTGGTACCGCTGTGTCATGGTACAGTAATAAGCAAGGCCGCAGGGCTCATCACTGACTGTGTTTGTTGCGCTGGAGACATGGGCTGCTGAATTAGTGTGGCTGCAACATCTGTTTTGTGAGCTGCATCAGCCCGTGCCTTGCATCAGTCTGTGTTGTGACAACTAGAGTACTCTTGCCATTGAAAGAACTCGTGTGTATGTCATACACATAATGGAAACTGGGGCAGCCCTCAGGGAGGTGGCTCACCAAAAGCCACCTAGGCAGGACCAACCATTTGTGAGAGGGAGTTACAGGTTGCACAGATAAGAATTAGGGAAGCAAATGTAGTTCAGTGGAGAATGCGAGTGTTAGAATGGACTCTTGGGTCATCACAGATTTCTAACAAGCCCTTGTATGCCTGATTTGGCCAAGGGGGCACTGAGATACACTCTGTTAAAGATGACCCTCCAGCACACTCCTAGCCTAGTGGGATGAGCGGTAGTCATAAGAATTATGTCTCCCACGACCTGAATGGCAAGTAATCATGGAATGCTCCTTCCTTGAGTTCCCTTGGAGGTCCTCAAGCCATCTCTTCTCCTTGAAGGCCGATCTCGGCTGTCCTTGTCAATGATTTTTGTCGCCTTTTGAGCTGAAAGTGCTCAGGTTGTCACTTGAACCCGACCCATGATCTCCAAACTTTGGGAATCCATATCTCACTCAAACGGAATCCAAACTGAGTTCCTTGAAGTGCATGGGAACCTGTAAAACATCCTCTTCACGATTGGCCAAATGATTTTATTGAGAAACCCATTTTTTTCACTTTATGGCACCCCCATTTCCATCATTCTCCCACTTGGCGAGAATAAAAACCACACTAGTCTGCACTGTCCCCTCAGCTGCTGAAAGCGGTGCGCTGCCAGAGGCTTGGTCAGGAAGTCTTCCACCATCATGTCTGATGGGCATAACTTTATTTGCACCACCTAACTTTTGACATGCTCACGGATAAAGTGGTTATGCAGGTCGATGTGCTTGGTGTGGGCGTTAAACTGTGCGTTCTTGGTCAGAGCAATGGCACTCATGTTGTCACAATAAATGGTGGTCACTGTGGTCTGTTGCTGTCCAAGGTTGTCTAGCAGCTCATGCAGTCACACGGCTTCTTTTGCTGCTTCACTCAGGGCGATGTACTTTGCTTTGGTGGAGGAGAGGGCAATACACTCTTGTTTCTTGCTCCTCCAACTGATTGCACCTCTCTTGAGTATGAACGCATTGCTCAAACTCCTTGTATCTAGTTTGCCTCCCCAATCTACATTGCTGTAGCAAATGAGGATGGGGCTGTTGTTGCCGTTGAAGATGAGGCAAAGGCTGCTGTTGCTGCTGCTGTCCACGTAGCACGATATGTCTAACAACCTCCCAATGCGACACACCCAAATTTGTGCAAAACTTGCTGCACACTCCCATTGCTTGGCTGATGTCAAGGCTTGTGCCGACTGCTGCGCACATGAGGCTCCCAACTACTACTTGGTACGGCGCTGCTCAATGCGGTTTCTCACTTGCATGCCGTGGGGAGTCTGTGTCATGCTCAGCTTCGCTCCCACTTCCAGTGTTGTTGCAGCTTTGCTGGCTCCTGTCATGATGAAGTGCTTGAAGATGTCATTCACGCACGTGCTTTGAGACAACTCTCAAGTCTGTTGCTGCTGGTCATGCTTGACCTGAAGGCCAAGGTAGTAACTGAGCTCTCCCATGTGTTTCATGTCCAACGTGACAGCAAGGAACTGCCAAAAAAGGCCGCCTTGACTGACTTGGCGTCCAGCTTGTAACGGTTGTCGGAAGGCACGTGCATGAATATGCCACAGCCAAAAACTTTCAGGTGTGTCACTGTTGGCTTGCACCCAGTCCACACCTCCTCGGGTGTCATGAGTGGCACAGTATGCGTAGGGCCCCAGTTTTTCAGGTACACGGCGGTGTTGACAGCTTCCACATGAGGTTGTTGCCTTGTCGATAATGTGTCGGCTGTCCCTCCAGCACCGTTGCGCTCTGATACCAAGTGGTACGCCAAGTACAGAGTAGAAGATGATTCAAGGAATGGGGACACTTGGAAAGTCTGTATTTAGTGGTAAGTGTAATTTAGTGACAAGTGTTGAACATGTCAAACACATATGCACAACAGTGGGAAAATTATCAAGACATGTGTTGGGTCTTGGGAACTTGATCCAAGCAAAGCGTGAAATGCTGCATTGTGAGTGGTTGCTTCAAGTTACTCCACCAATAAGTTGGGGGTTCTCAAGAATATCAAGGTGACGTCTAGAAGTTGATTGTATAGTATCGAAACATTGATATGGTTCATGAAACTTCTTTCAGCCCTTGTAGAATTTGGTCAAACATGTCAGAACCTTCTGGAAAAGAACACCGGAGGTTGGGGTAGGTGGCCAAGATTTCTCCAACAGAACAGCAAAAAAATCCTGAGGTCAACACGTGGTGGGCCATGAATGCAAAAACAGAAAATCCCATTCACCAAGTTTAGGGACTCATGTACGTCTAGTACGTAACCTATTTGAACAACAAGCCCCATCTGATGTGATTTGTGCCATCCCAGATTGTTTGTACAATGTATGACCACTTGACCGTGTCCATGATTGTGCAAATGCCTGGTGTGGACCCTGCTAGCGTCGGATCACCGTTGGGTGGTGGCTGTTACGTCAAGCGGAACATGGATGGTTCACAGGGATGATGTTTGGAGCAGAAAACAATTTTAGGGGATGGGAAAAATCGATAAATTACCTTTAGCTGAATTTTTATTTTTATGACAAGTTCTGGACATGTCAAGCGCATACATACAACAAGGAGAAACACAATGAAGCATATGTCGGGTCTTGGACACTCGAGTCAAGAGAGGCATGTAACGTTGCGTCGTTAGTGGTTGCTTTGAGAAACTTTGTTGAGAAGTCCGGGACGGGTGGCCAAAATGCTCTCGGCTTAACAGTGTCAAAATCCTGAGGTCACACACAGTGGGGCACAAATAGAATCACAAAAATACCCACTTGCTCATTTTAGGGATATGTGCACATCTGGGACGTTGGACTTCCCCCATTCTAGCAGCAATGATGTGTTAGCGGACGCAGGCCGGTGGTGCGTGTAGCAGTGATTGATCAGATTATCAATTTCTCAAAGGTTGGCATAGGGCTCCCAGCTATTGTGCGCAGCGTCGTAGCCATGCCACTTGACCAGATACTTGGTTGATTCAACATGACGGCGATGTCCAAGGATGTCCTCCATCATGTACTCCGTTTCCCCATCCACTTGTATGGGAGGCCATATCTTCCAGGGAATTCCTTGTATAGGGAACTCGCATACAGGGAATGAGTTTTGTTATATCCGACAAACTCCTCGCAACCTTTTGCAAACATCCTCACAAGGTACGGGTCTTGTTTGACAAGCAACGTGATAATCATGGCCATAACGTTTGGTTGTGTCTTCAGATGTTTTACTACGTGGTGGTTAGTGCAAACGATACATCATCGGCATTCTAGATAGCACTGCAAAATCTTGAGTCCGTGCATGACTGCCAACATTAATTTCTTGTTCATATCGTTTTTTACTTCTGGCTGGCATAGCTTTCTGGACACATACATTAGTGGTTGTTCACCATTGCCTTTGTCTTGGAGGAGAACGACTCTGATCGCTTGATTGGACACGTCCGTGGCCATGATATAGTCTACCATTACATCCAACAATAGTAGGGCTAGCGGCAAGGTCATAGCGTTTCTCAAGGTGTCACAGACTTCTTGTTCAATGTCCTCCCAACTCCACTGGATGGTTTTACGAGTGAGATCGGTGAGAGGAACTAACACTCTGGCACAATTCCTTACTAATCAATGGTAGTATTTGCATAATCCCAAATGTTAGTTGGCATTGGCTAGTGAGCAACCGTCTCCACTATCTTTGGGTCCATAATTGTCTATCTGCCACTGATGATGTGGCCCAACACTCGATCAAATAGCAAAAAAGCTGCACTTCAAGAGTTCTCAGTAAAAATGGTCCCTTTTGTAAAATCTCAAGAAGCTTTTGGAGATGTCCATTGTGCTCCTTTGGGGTTCGACTGTACACCGGGATGTCGTCAAGATAGACAGGGATAACGTTATTGAGGTATGGCCAAAAACGTTTCTCATTGCCTTCTTATGTTGCAGGGGCTTTTGTGAGCCTGAACAACATAACCATAAACTCAAAGTGTATGAATGTGGAGTAGAATTCCATCATCATGATGTCCTTATCAGATACTTGGATCTGATGACAGCCAATGGGTAGATCGATTTTGGTGGAAATCCTCGTCCCCTAAAATTGGCCAGAATTTCATCTTCTTGTGGAAGGGGATAGAGGTTCTTGATGGCAGTTTTTTTCAATGTGGGGTAGTCCAGGCAAATCTGCATGTTGTCGGTGTATTTTTTCACAAAAGTACAAGTTTTTGTAGGGTGACATAGAAGGCCGAATAATCCAGCTACTTTTTGAGCGTGGTGAGCTCAATCTTGCTCATTTGATAGGTCCCTTTGACCATCAATCTGCTGCCTGGCTTCCGGTCTATGCGGTGATTAACGTTGTGTTGCGGAGGTAACTCTCAAGGCAGTTTGTGGAGGAGAACCCCTTCAAACTCCTCAACGAGGGATGCAAATGCCTTCAGAATGGCAACATAATTGTCATGTCAAGGCCGCTGAGGCTGATGTCTTCACGTCCTCTGCCACAATTACTTCTACTTCCCCTTGTTCCACGTGGATAAGCCACACTTGTGCTCCGTGTTGTACATATCATTTGGCGACATCCATCGCTATCGGTTATGTGCATTGTCTTGCGACTGCTGTATCTTCCTTTGTTGCTTCCTCCTTCACTGCTTCCAATATCAACCGCTGCTTGTGGGTCACTCGAGCACAGGAAAGTGTTGTTTCTTGCCATTGGTGCCAACATAGACTACTACCCTGGTCCAATCTGCCTGCAATACATGCCAGTACATGAAATCTTGCCCGAGGATGAATTCTGATTGCTCACTTGGCAAGTCCTTCACACTGTTATGCTGTGCAGATTTCTGAATTGCGGTCAGAGTGGTTCGCAAAGTTGACCGATCTACAGACAAAAATTGATGATTTTAACTCCAAAAACCATTGTTTTGATGTGAAAATCCAGCTTCCGAGCCATGTCATTGCTGAAAAATTGTAAGAAGCTCCTCCATCCAGTTTTGCCGGTACCCTTGGGTACCTTTTTCAACCCCTTGGTTTTACCCTGAGCAGCATCACAAGTTGGTCATCCTCGTATTCCTAGTCAAAAATTATAATCTCAGAAACAAACATCTGGCAATGTGAATTGTTAACATGGACGACTGGTTGGCGCCATTTCTTTCTAACCAAACAGAAGATTTGCCACCTCCTTTCCTTTCCGTTTCCAGACTCATCATTGTTTCTCTTTGATTTCTCCCCTTTTTTGTTCCGGTGCTACCGCTTTAGACAGTTGCGCAAGTTGCCCAAGGGGTTTGTCACCGGATTGGCTGTCAGTGTCATCTGTGCTGCGCCATTCACAGCAATTGTTGTCACTTTTTCCTGGTTAACCTAGAGAGCATTGTTGCCTGCATGTAGCAACATGCAGGCAACAATGCCTGATCCTCCATTTCTTGTGTCTTTGCCAGTTACTCCTACTCATCTCCAGGTGCACATGCTCCGTTCACCATCATCATTGTGAGGTCTATGAGCTTCTAGAAGGTGGAGATGCGCTGAAGACCCGTAGGAGGTTGTCGCCTTGTTGTTGATGTGTCGCCTGCCCCTCCAGCACCGCTGCGCTCTGATACTAAGTGTTACGCCGAGTGGAGAATGGATGGTTCACATGGATGAGGTGCTGAGAAAAATATGATTCAAGGCAATGGGACAAGTGGATAACTTGTCTTTAAAAGGAAGTGTACTTTCATGACAATTTTTCAAACATGTTGAGCACACGTATACAGTAGCAAGAAAAAACAATTAGGTGTATGTTGGGTATTTGACGCTTGAGTTGAGCAATGCGTGTGACATTGCGTCTTGAGTGGTCGCTTTGAGAAACCCCGCCGAGAAGTCAGGGGGTTTCAAGAATATTGAGGCGTGGCTTCATGAAAGACTAGCGCCGGCAAGAAGTTGAATGAACAGTATTGAAACATTGATATGTTTTGTGACAGTTGTTCCGGCCATTCACAAAGTGTTATAATATGTTAGAACCTTCTGGAACAGAACACTGAAGGTCAAGGCAAGCGGCCAAGATGCCCTCTACCAACCATCGTCAAAATCTCAATGGCCACAAATGTGATGACAGAAATGCCCACTTGCAGAGTTTAGGGACTAGTGTATTTTAGGGACGTAACAGTGGCCCTACTCACCAGCAGTTTCCAGGAACTGATACGGTGTCCTGGGTGCTTCTAGGGATACTCTATGATTATTTTGTAGTCTCTAGAGTTTTCTCTGTGGTCTGGTTTTTGTGTCCGATCTGCATGTTTTTCAGTGTGCATCCATTGATAGGTGCAAATCCTGTGTGTGTGACCAGCCATAGCATACAACCTAAGATTTTGCATCTCTACGTACAGAAGGTATTGCATTTGGAGGCCTTTGTGCAGATTCATGGCCAAAAAAGTGGTCTTGGGCCGGTTCTAGGACAAACTGGCACTGTCCTGTCAGTCCCCCATCATGCAGTGCACCAGGCATTCAAGTCACGTGCTTGTCAGCTGTGACTTTTTGATGAATTGTATGTTGTTGAAGATCATGAGACTTTGCATCTCTCCCTAGCCCAACCCTTGTTTTTCCTTGTACCTGCTTCCATCCTAGTGCGTTAGGTGACTGGACAGTGTAGCCACGTCAGTGGCAGCAAGGTTAGAAAGCTTCCCAGAACTTTCTCACAGTATCAGAGCAGAAATATCCTTCTCTCTGAGCTCTGCCACAGAGACAGAGCACCGGTTGTAGTTATGAGTCAGTGCAACAGTCATGTTCTAGGATCTGTCGCAGAAGCTCTTGGCAGCAGAGATGTTGTCCCGAGTTCAGCAACAATGGCATCACCGAACAAACACTAGAGTGGGTGGCAACACCAGCACTAGTGGCGTGAGTTACCACGAGCATCGCAACAGTAGTAGCAGCTGCAGTGACAAGGTGCAACAGCCACAGTGAGCAACAACGGCAACATCAAGTAGCATCAGCTCCTTGTTATGTTACAGGAGGAGGAATGCCGAGTTGCTCCGGTAGACAGTCCACCGGGAAGTCAGTAACACAGGTTGTCACTCGATGACTTGACCAAAATCCTGGCTCGGAGTCCGAAACTCAGTACAAAGTTTTGTTACTCAGGGACTTGGTCAAAAATTCAACAACAGGTCTACAGATAGGTTTTGAACCATGTCAATCCCATCACCAAACTCGATTATTGACTCATCAAAATGCACCCCAAAAGCACAGGGGACACCGCCACTTTGTGTAGGGACATTTGCGCCTCGTGAATGGAATTTTGCTGGGTCCTTGATGTGCGAAGGCGCTTCGGTGGACAGGCACCATGGCTAGCTGAGTGGCTGATTGGTGTACTGCGCTTAGGCTAACATAACAGGAGCTACAGTTAACCAAATTGCACAAAATTTGGTGCATTGGGAAGCTTATCATGAGTCTTACAACTTGTCAGTTCATGTCCATGTCCCAAAAAATGCAAAATTCCCCTACTTTCTTCGCAAAATATGACTATCTTGCAACTCTGTCCAACTCCTACAAACGTAGCGTGAAGAGACCCAAAAGCTCACAATTTGACTCAAGACTCGTACAGAACAAAGGTTTGAAGAAAGTGAAGATCTGCTGGGGTACGTTGGAATTTCCAGCACACAGCTACATTTTTCTAAATAAGGGTTATGGCCCCACAGCCCTGACCAGTCATCACATCGCTCACGGCTTTTGCGGCGGGAGGGATTGTCGTCGCGGACAACGTTGTCGTCAAACTCTGAGGACCCATAGTGGAATATTGGGCAAGTGCCGCAGAAGGATACGTAACCCATCCAGAAGTATGCAGGTGGCCGAAGCATTGGGCAATGGAGGTGGCACTATGAGCTCCACCTTGCACGTAAGGGGCTGCCGGAGGTCATGAGGGGAACCTAAGTCCTCGATGAAGCGACAATGATGGAAGCACAGAAGGAGGCCTTTGCAAAGAAGAACACGGAGGCGGTCATGCTGCTGGTATCGGGTACGGCTGAGTGGCATTGGGGCTACTTATAGGGCTGCACATCGGTAGCCAAAGCATGGCAAAAACTCCGCGTCATCCATCAATCCAAGTCGCTGGCGGAAAAAAAAAAATTGCAATGAAGCAATTCCTCATGGCGAGAATTGAGGAGGGATATGATGTCATCACCGCCGTGCAGCAGATTGATTCGTTCACCTCACAATGCAATGATGTGGGGTAAAACATCGACACACAGCTGCAAGCAATGGCCCTCCTCATGGCCCTTTCTGATAGTTAAAACACTCTCATCACCATCTTAGGAGGATGGACAGAGGACACGCTCACCTATGGTACGGTCGCAGAGTATATCTGCAATGAGGCACAGCGACGGAGCTGCGGGGAGTCCTCGTCTTCCTCATCAGCCCTCGTCACCAAAATACGTGGTGGCGGAAGCAAGGGCATGGGAGGTGGCGGACATGGTGATGGGAAGAAGGGCGCCAAGAAGGGTGCATGCTACATCTGCAGTAAGGAGGGCCACTGGGCCCGTGAGTGCACCTTGTTTTGCAGGATCCTCACCACTGGGGAGCTCTAGCCCTTTGATGCTTTAGGCATCAGGTTTTGAACCAAAAGTGCTTGTAGATTTTTGGAGGAGTCTAATGATGTCACTGGGTGCTGATCCCAATCTGACCACCTGGCCAGATTCATCCTATGCCATGATGATTAGCTGCTCTTGTTATCTGCTGAGAATTCAGGCTTGGCTCCTGGGTGGCGGTGTGATCTTGGTGTACTTGATGAACGTCCAAGAGTCACCTCACCAGTGTCCACTTACTCTCGCCCATTGGCATATTTGCGCCAAATCGTGTACCTCAACCCTTTCAAGTACCACAAGCTTTGATCAATGGCATGTATGTTTTGGGGATCTCTCCGCACTCCATCCCATACCTCTGAATCAAAGTAATCAAAGGAGTAACTACTAGCCTTTGAGAAAGGAGGGACAGTCCCTCCGGCACTGTTCTTGCTCCTGGATCGCACTCTCAGGCCACGCCACATTGCCTCGGAAACCTCCTGCTAGCATCATCAGCAGCAATATCTGCCTGACTCCCACAGCCACCTTGGCATTATTTTCTAGGGCCCTTCTTTGCCTCTCTGCCTCACCGAGCTCTTGAATCCTGTTTTAGTGGCCTACAAAGTTGTCGCGGCAATCTACCACTGCTAGAACAGTATGTGGAATAGCAGCATTTGCCCGCTGCCCACAACCGCCTCGGTATTCTGGATCTTAGCTCCCCTTCTTGGCCTCTTTTCCTTGTCAAGCGTATGAGTCCTTCTCTTAGACCCTGCCTCACTATCGTAGCTGCCTTTTGGTGCTACAGCAGCATTAGCAGCAGTAGCGTTTCCCCACTGCTCCACAGCCGTCTCAACATTCATGTTCTTGGTTTCTTCTTAGCCTCTTAGCCTCCCAGAGCATGTGGATCTTGGTCTCGAGCCCCACCACACTGCCATGGCTACCTTGTGCTGCCTTAGCAGCACCAGCAGTAGCAGCCTGTGTCCGCTGGCCTCATCTGTTGTGACATTATTCTTATCGTCCCTTCTCAATGCATTGGCCGCTTGACCCTGGCGAGCTCCGTCAGCGGTAGTTTTCTCCTTTTCAGAAGCAGTCATATCCCCACTCTTCTCCCTTCTCCCGCGGCGCTAGAATATCAAGCATTTCATTTTTTCATTTCCGTTCTCATCCCTCCTCATTTTGCATTCATCTCCCATCACACCACTCATTTCTCATAATGTTGGAGTCTACAGACGTCATTGTGGCCTTACACGCTGCTGTCCAAGGGGCTCAGGCTCATGGCCATATGCTTCAAGAAGAAATTCAACAAGACATTGACTCCAAGAAAGAGATGGCCACAGCTGTGGATGAAAAAACTACGGAGTACATTCGCTCCATGCCCTCCTTTGCAATTGCTGTCATTTCACCCGTGGGTGATGTGGGTGCTGGGGATATTGTGTGTGCTGATTCCAACTCTGGCTCCTCTGATGAGGCGTGCACTGCAAGAAACAGCACATTACCCCCCTTGTACAGGTCTCCCAATCCTGCCCAGCACCATCCCTCTCTGCAACAACAAAAGGAGGACTTTGAAACTCCTCCACCTCCGATCTTCCTTCCTCCTTCAGGGAGATGCATTTCAGTTATTTGGCACAAGATGAGGTCCTGTGTGACTACTACTACCCGGCTGACCCCTCTATCTCACCTCCTTTCTCTTCCACTCCAATGAGGCAGCCTGCACTGTATGTGCACTCATCCTTGGTAGCCCTGATAATCTCACTGATGGCATCGACACATAAAATGTTGAAACTTCATGGCGCACTTGTGCTGATCCCATTGGTGCCTACGCTCTCATTCACAACCCCAAGGCCATCACAAGTCCTACTGCTTAAGGCTTGCAATGCAATTAAGAAAACATTCATGAGGGCCCATGAATCTTCTGATACATACCTGGCACGCAGTCTACGTTTCTTGCGTGACCTGGACAAAGCCGCACCTGGCCAGATCTCTGCCAGTCTCTCCATCATGACTGGTTTGCATCCTGAGTTTTCTAATCTCTATCTGCATGTGGCATCAGAACCGTTTCTACCCAACTCACCTCCTATGATTGGTACACTTAATGAGTGTACAGTCTCAAGCATCATATATTGGTGGAACAGCCTGCATGGCGAATGCCTTTGTCGTACCAATATTACTGCAGTGACCACATCTTGCTCATCTACAGCCACAACATCATCCTCTGCCTTGGCCACATCCACCACATCTACTGCCATCACACACTCCACCAAGTGTGCTGGTTATGGTGTTGGTGGCCAGGGCCGTCGACAAGGTAGGGGGCGTGGACGTGGAGGGTGTGACTCTGGCGGCGTCCAAGTCCAACTTGCAGTTAAATGCTGGATTCATGGGGCCTTGGGGTATCCTGCTCCCAAGTGTCCTGCACCTATTTATGATTTGTGATGCACCTCCGCCATGAGGGCCCCTTGGGCTTGCATTGGGGTCACCACCTCTTCCACTGCAGCCGCCAACACCACCTTGGCCTCACCTTCCTCCTCCTCGCAGCAGCCCCCTGGACAACCTCCCTTTTGGGGCTGGGTACAACCCTCCCCAGGGTCTTCCTACTACGGGCCATCTTCTTCTCACTACACCCCACCGGCCTGGTCCCGGGATGGTGTCCATTTCCCTGACTCTCATCCAAGAGAGTATCCCCCTGACACTCACCGTGATGAGGAGCGCACTTTGGAGAGGCACCTCACCAGTATTCTTCAGCTCCATGATTAGGGAAGTGAGGGTGTGATGGGCATGTCTCATTCCCTTGTCTGTGAGTTGGATGGAGTCCTTCATGGCACACTGTGTGGGGACATTCAAGGGTGTTTGCATGATAACTGTCCCTAGATTAAAAATGAATTTGCATATCCTACCCCACTGTCCCAGTGTCTCTGCATCCACTTGTGTTGGCTTTTCTGGCACAGTCCCAATCTGCCTTGTTCTACCCTCAGTTTGTGTCTCTGGTGGTGACTTGATCATTGATTCAGGGGCCATCTATCACGTAATGTCCTGTTGTTCCTCCTTTTTCTCCCTTGGTCCCATCGGCTCTGTGCACTCTGTTTGTACTGGATCTGGTCAGCTTTCCCCTGTTCAAGGTGACAATGTCGTTTGCTTCACTGGCCTTGGTGGCGATCTCTTCGTAACCAATGTTCTGTATGCACCCAACTGAGGTCAGCTTGCTGGCCATGAATGACCAGGGAATCCAGCCACAGTGTTGGTACTTTTTCCATCAGTTCCTCAGGCATAGTTGTGCTGCTTGGGCTTCACTGTGATCACCTCTTTTGTTTCCCTCTCTCCCTTCCCTTGTCTTTTCCTACCACTGCTCTCGTCCATGTTACGCTGTCTCTGTCCACGGACACACGCAGCTTTTGCATCATCACCTGTGTCACATTCAAACTGCGGGCATTGCATGGATGCTATAAGTGCCGCCTGCAACTGGTCTTGTCTTGGCCACTTCTCCCACTTTGTGTTCGACCGACTGCCTTGACTGCTCTCAAGGCCAAATGCATCACTCTCCCTTCCACACTGTTGGTTCTCTGACATTTCACCCCCTTGATCTTGTTCATGCCAACATCATGGGACCCTTTTCTCATGACTTTCTTGGTGACCCGGGTCGCTATGTGTTATAGGCAACCTATAACTTCTCTCGCTGTTTTTGGGTGTTTTCTATTTTCCAGAAAAGAGACATTACTGATAATCTTCGGTCCTGGACTCCTCGTGACAAACTGGCCTATTGCCATCAACTTCGTGTGTTACCCTCTAACCAGGGTGGTGGGTTCCTTGGACCCAACTCCCGCTTTCTAGAGTCCTAGGGTGTGCGCATGGAGCCATGTGCCCCATGAAAACCCCAACAAAGTGGTGTCTCTGAACGCTGGACCCACACCTTGCTGATGGGATGCACTCTATCCTCTCAGCCCCTTGCCAAACTCCCTTCTTTTCCTTTGAGGTCATGTCCTACATGACACGGTTCTGTAACAGTGTTCCTCACGGCCTGCTCCCTCATCATGTTGCTCCCTTTGATTGGTAGACTATTTGTCATGCTGAATTGTGTCTTGTCCATGTCCAGGGCTCTGTTGCAGCTGTGTGGCTTCCTGATGACGAGCGTGAGGGTAAGCTCTTGCCTCGTGGTCATCTCTATGTTTTCTTGGATGTATCCTCCTTTTCCAAGGCATAGTGCTTCTAGCATCTCACTCATCACCATGTCATTGAATACCTCAATGCCCTCTTCTCTAAGGATGTGTATGAACGTTAACTGTATCATCTTTCTTTTCCTTCCTCTCTTGGCTTGGAGGAGGTTCTCTGTAGTTTGTCTCTTTTGCTCCTGTCTCTACTGCACCCTCAGCTTGGGTCCGGTTGGTCGGTCATTCTCCGAGTCACTCCCTCACTGACTCAAACCCAGACTCACCTTGCATGGCATCTCACAATACTTCATCTTTCTCTCCACCAGTGCCTATGGTCTCCCCTTTGTCTCCTACACTACCTGAAGCTTCTTCTTCTCCTCTAGTGCTTTCAGCATCCTCTCTATATTCACAATTGCTGCCTGTGCCCTCTCCTTCTTCTCTAGCACTTCCTGTGCCTACTCCTTCTTCTCCAGCATTGCCTTCTTCAGTCTTGCCGGCAGCCTCCTCGATAACCCCCATGTCTCCATATGTCTTGGGTGGCTGCCTACATGCTCTTTCTTCCCAGATTCACACATCTTTCACTCCTCGTGGTTCCTTGTCTCAAGATCCCACTGCTCCAGATTGTACAACATTTTCTGTTGAGCCGGGCTTTGTGCTCTTGGTCTTGCCACATCTGCTGAATCTTCCATTTCTGTGTTGGTCATTCATCCTAGCATTGCTCTTCTGTACTCTGCTGTTGAGCATGCCCTTGGCTTGTCTGTTTTTGGGTGTGTGGCCTACTTCTTCGATGTTGCTGGAATTTTCCCATTGTGTTGAGAGCCCATGACCGTTCACGAGGCTTGCACAGCTGTTGACTCTACCCTATGGGAAACAGCCATGCACGATGAACTCAATTCTTTGAATGAACGCAGCATATATGAGCTAGCGGACCTTCCACCCGGCAGACAAGCTCGCTCATCCCCCAGCCCGGTTCTTGTTCATTCAGTCAAGACTCTTCTGCAGTCAGCATCAAATGTGATGGATCTCCGTCCAGCTCGATTCTTTCTAGGTATGGAGCTTGAGCGTGATCTCTCAAAACAGGCCATGCATGTTCACCAGGTAGCATATGTGCGTAGCCTGGGGGAGCGCATTACACCTCTAATCTATGTAGGCCCCTCGGCCTCTACGAACATGACCCCAGCAGGTCAGAAATTGCTGAGGTCATTGGATTCAACCAACTGGAAGAAAACGTGGATGTAACTAACTACCTCCATGTTGTTGGCTCACTGATGTATCGTGCTACTACCACGGAGAAAAATTCAGAGACAAAATCCTTTGTGGAGATCAAGCCTTTGCATTCAACCTCTTGTCCCAGTTCTCTCAGCTTCCCCGAGCACGCCACCTTGAGGCTGCATTGTGTTTAGTGTGATACGCATTGCACACTTCATGCACAGGTATGACATAGAAACGAGTGAAACATAGGTGGTCACTACTAGAAGTTTCAGGTAGAAAAAGGATCCAAGACATTGGGATGATTGACTTACTTGTAATTAACCGTGAGTGTACTTCAATGAAAGGTGTTGGAACATTCAAATACATGTGTAGAATAGCAGAAACAAGAATGTGGCATACGTAGAGTCTTGGACACTTGAGTCAAGCGATGCATGCAACAAAACTTTGTGAGAGGGTACTTCAAGAATCTACACCAAGGAGTCCAAAGGTTACGATATTATCAAGGTGAGTCTCTAAAAAGTACAAGAACATTGAGAACTTAACCAAACAGTATCAAATGCTTGACATAGTTTGCGATAAATCTGTTGACACTTCTGGAAGGTGGTCGAGCCTATCAAGATGTTTTTGAATGGAACATCAGAGGTCCGGCAGTTGACCAAAATACCCTTTGCCAAACGACGTTAGTTTCCGGAGGTTGACGCACAGTGGGCCATCAATCAAAGGACAGAAATTTCCACGTGGGGAGTTTAGGGACTCGTGAATGTCAAGGGCGTAACAATCTCCCCTTCAAGTCGAGATGTCCCACCATGTTGCAAGACATAGGACAATGCCGACTCAAATAGTGAAGATGCATGGAAGATTCCTAGATCTGCTGTCGCTGACGTGACAACATTGTCTGGTTAGTCAACACACTAGCATGCAAGTCAAGAACAATTTCCTGGCCAGGGGAGGCGCGCATAGTCTCACGAGCTTCAAAAGCTTTGATCTACAGAGAGAAATGACAACAGACAAGCTCACACCAATAACACCTGCCATGGCACACGGAGGGTGACTCACACGGCAGGATCAGTTCGCCTTAAAGCTGGTCCAAAACTATAACTCAGTTCACAGACATCCAAACACTACACCTTCTAAACCTACAGCTGTCAATTCTTGGGCTGGATTCCACAAATGCACTCACACACAGATCTGGCAAGAATTGGTACACACAAGATGCAAATTTCGTAAATCTGGCCCAAAACCGGTTGACAAAGCAAATCATAGAGGCCAAGAGAAACACTGCAGAATGCCCCCGCAACTGTCCGGGAAGTCGTGAGAGCTCTCTTGCAAGTGTGGGTGGGCTGATCACCACAGGATGGCACTCTGGCGTTAACTTGTCTTACATCACGAGCATGGACATGACCAAGTGGTCACAGTCAACTGTACAAGAATACATGGACGGCTCACATCAAAACACTCCCAAATGACCCAATGGTATGCATGTCCGTGCACCTGAAGAATCAATGAAACTGGGTAGTGAAATTCTCAACAATTCACTTGTACACACCCTACTCTAAGCCACCCTCAAGCAAGGGATGAAGCCTGGCAGAAAAAAATGGGTGATATCCACCGTCCTCCCAACTGTGCAGGATCGTCCACCTTCATGACATCCTATCTGTCAGGTGTGATGGGCGTCGCGGCCGTGGGAACTACACCAAGGAGATCAAGAAATCTTTCTCCCAAAACACATACCATACATACCATGCCTGGTGCAGCAAGTGTGCTAGCTGCCGCCAGGAATGCACGATCTCTAATCCATGTAATACTACTACAAGATCGAGGCCCTTCATCCTATAGGAACCCTGGAGGACTGCCTTGGCCACCTTCACTATCTCCAACAAAGGAGATGCAATCAGGAGGTCAAAAACATATACCTGGATGGGATTCAAGTACTCAGTTGTCTATTGGAGGAAGAAGGACGAATTGGCATTACTCTTCATGTACCCGGCACAAGTCAGTGTGTCAGTGATCTCCTAGTTCTAGCATTGGGATGACTGCTTCAGGCCACACAAGGACTTTCACAAGCGCCATATCTTGTCAACGTCAAAGCTAGGTGTGTGGACCATGTAGGTCTCTTCCTTTAGAGTTCCATGAAGGAACACATTGTTCAGAGCCATCTTGTGCCGCTCCTCATCGTGCTAAGCAGCAACCCCAAACAAAGCATGAGCTCCGTTCATACGGCCAATGGGTGCAAGTGTATTGGTGAATTTGACACCCTCAACCTGTGAGAACCACTTGGGAATGAAGTAAGCATCATAGTGATCTCCTGAGCCTTCAGGCCTCACCTTCTTAAGAAAAACCCACTTGGCCTCTACAGCCTTCCATCCAAGTGGAAGGCTGGTAAGCTCGTTGACACCATGCTCTTGGATGGCCCTGAGCTCATTTTCACATGTAGCGTGTAACAACGCCTCCGTCAAGAATGCCTCCTTCAATGTGCCTGGACCAGGTACCATTGATGGGGAGTTTCCGGTGTCCAGGTTACACGCATCCGGGGTGCATTTGAGCACAAACAGGTCGGCTGCAACATCACGTGACTCAAAGATTACAAGAGACTAGTTTGCGGCTCATCGGGCATGTTGGGTACACCTTAGTGTTGTTCGCCCAGACACTCAGGCCAAGGGCCTCTGTGCCAAAACTGCCACTCTCAACGTTGCGAACAAGGCTTCTAGGTATTGATGCAGTCTCTCATTGTTCCCTTGAGGCCAGTGGTCAAAGGCGACCATTGGGCTTGCAAAAGAAGGCCGAGCCCGGGGTGCTCACCTCAGGCCCAGGGCAGGCAACTTGGATACAGCCACATAGGCTGCTGGCTTGCAAACATGTGGAGAGGCTGTAGCGGCAAAGACGCATGGACGGGCGCAGTGGAGGCAACAGGTGCAATCATAGGTGAGGCAAGTGGGAAAGACAAAGAGACCAACACAGGCACAGGGCCAGCATGCTACTGGGGTCTGACACAGGCATAGGGCCATGCGTGTCAGCAGGGACCGACACAATCGCACTGGGGATACTTCCAAGGCTGTATTGGGGCTGGATTGGGATTCCACGTTTTGGCTGACATAGCAGGAGCTATGATGAACTGAATCCCATGCGGTTTGATGTGTTGGGAAGCTTGTGACTAGCCCTAAAACTCCTCACTCTGTTTCCATGTCCAAAACCTTACTCACAATTGCCTTGTTCCCTTCGTAAAAATGACTGTCTCGTAATTCTACCCAACTTCTACAGACATAGTGTGAGGCGACCAGAAAGCTCGCGCTTAGACTCAGAACTCGCACAAAGAAAAGCCCTGAGCACAGTGAAGTCCCGTCGGTGCAGGTTGAAAATGCACACGATCCTGATCGATCTTCACATCACTCACGGCTTTCGCGGCGGACGAGATTGTCTTTGCGGAAAACAACTCTATCAAACTCTAGGTCCTCGAGTAGAGTATTGCGCAAATGGTGTGGAAGGAGATGCAATCCATTTAAAAGTTTGAAGGTGGCCCAGGCTTTGGGCTATGGAGGTGGTACTTCGAGCTCCATCTTGTGCTTAAGGGGTTGTTGCAAGTCACGAAGGGAATTCCTTGACGAAGTGACCGCAATGGAAGTGCAGATGTAGGCCTTTGCAAAGAAGAACACAGAGGCGTTGATTCTGCTGGTGTCTGGTACGACTGAGTTGCACTGGGGCTACTTCCAAGGCTGTACGTCGGCAGCCAAGGCTTGGAAAAAACGCTGCACCATCCATCAATCCAAGTCCTGGGCAAATGAAATTTTCATGATGAAGCAACTCCTCATGGTGAGAATCAAGGAGGAAGATGGCGTCATCTCCGCCATGCAGCAAATTGAGTCGCTTGCCTCATAATGCAACGAAATGGGGTTGAAGATTCAAAAACATGTGTAGGCATCGACTACATCACTGTCTTGGGAGGATGGAAAGAGGAAAATCTCACCTATGGCGCAATTGCAAAGTACATCTGCAATGAGGTGCAGCAACGGAGCTACGGGAAGTCTTCGTCTTCTTCATCGGCCCTCGTCACCAAAACGCGTGGTGGCAGAAGCGGGGGCAAGGTGGCGGGCATGGCGGCAGCAAGAAGGGCACCAAGAAGGGAGTGTGCCGTAGCTGCAGCAAGGAGGGCCACAGGGTCCGTGAGTGCATCAAGGGTAAAAGACCGATGGCAAGGACTCCAAAGTCAAGAAGGTGCTTCTCAACAGAACTCAAAGTCACTACCTGAAGAAGGATAACTGGCCATGCCTTGACTTCGTAGCAGAGGAGCACCCCCAGGTCAACAAATTCGGGTTCATCAACAACACCAAGTTAAGCAAATCCATGGTGGCCGTGAATGACAAGGTTGAACCGGTGGCTGGCCAAGGAGAAGTGCACATGGAGGTTGTGCTTGGTGGAAAGCAAGTGTAGTGCGACACCAAAGACATGGAGCATCTAACCTGACTTGGCTGACATTCTCATTGTCAGCCATTTGAAAAGCAAGGGGTACGGGGTGCTCTTTAGGAGATGGGGGGCAGTCGTGCAGAAGGACGGTGGCAGCGAACCCATGCTGGAACAAAGTGTGAAGGATGCCTCTACATCATGGAAACCAATGTGATCCCCAGGATGGCAGATTCAGCAGACTTGGAGGAACGCGCTGTCACCTGGCCGAAGGAGGGGGAGCTGATCTGGAGCTAGCACGGATGACTGGGAAATTCCTCACCCAAAGTTGTGAAGGAGACGGCAAAGCACAAGCTGGTACGCAGCCTTGTCATTAACAGTGCAGAAGAGGTGACAGATGCAGCAACGCACAAAAACTGTGAGCCTTGGATTTTGGGCAAGCTAAAGTGCAAACCATTCAAGGAGAACGTGAATCGCATCTCGGACCTGCTGGAGGTCGTGCACAGTGACTTGTGTGGACCATTCAAGATGGTTCCAAAGAGCGACGCACATTACTTTGTCATGTCCGTTGATGAATACAGGTGAAAAATCTATGTGTACTTCATGAAACGGAAAGGCAAGGTCTTGGACCGGCTGAAGGAGTATGTCGCCATGGTGGAGAGGCAGACTAATCAGAAGTTGAGGGTGCTCCCCAATAGCAACAGCGGAGAGTATGCGGGCTGTAGCGGGTCGATGAAGCAACAAGGCATTAAATGGGAACAAGCAATGCCATGTTCATCTCAATCTAATGGCATGGAAGAGCGGGTGAGGAAGACGCTGCTAAACATGATACTGAACGTGTTGGTGGATGCAGAATCGCCACAAAGCTTTGGATGGAAACTTTGCTAACGGCGAGTTACATTATCAACCTCACCCCTACAACGGTGCTGAATGGGAAGAGCTGCTGGAGGATGCCGCAGGAGATGGGAGAGGACGCAAGCCAAGTGTGGCAAACCTGAAATTTTCCCTGTGCAAAGCGCACATGATGGTGCAGGCTACATAGCGGCACAACAGTAAGCTGGAGTCGCAGCAAAGACATATCTCTTCCTTGGATATGAGAGCGCTCATAAGGTGTACCGGCTCTACAACCTGTCCAAGGTGAAGGTAATCCACAGCTGAGACGTCAAGTTTGAGAAGCATCAGGGCTACATCCGCAGCAACAATGTGGGAATGGTGGACTCTACAAAGTCGGGGGAATGGTTCCAACTCCTTGACTATGAGAAGGAGCCGGCGGACGCCAAAGTTGAGGATGTGGCATTGGAGCACGGTGGTGCACCAGTGGTGGCAGTCGACGTGGAGGACTCTAATGAAGAACAAGCTGATGATGAAATCAACTGGAATGATCTGGTGAGTTAGGCACAAAGGATGTCAAGGTATGCACTTTCGACGGATTATGCATCGAGCATCGGTGGAAAGTCCACCACATGCGTTGCTCGTCCGGGTGATGTTTCGCCGCAATGGGACAAATCCTTGGGGATCTCTCCTGTTGATGGTTTACCAGAGTGTGTAGAGTCGGGGGGATCGCAGCACAGCAATAAGGCACCACCAAAACTACCGTATGACAGCGGGAAACAACAAAAAGGGGGAAATGTCTTCAACGCAAGCACTGGTCGATGAATCAGCATAACGCGGTGCATGCTGGCTGCATCAACAGAGCAAAAAATCGTGGAAGAGGCGCTTGCGTGGCCCAAAGGGGATCAATAGGACGTACCAATCCAATCTAAGCCGCCGTCTATTACAAAACATAGTACATGGGAGCTGGCTATCAGGCCAAAAGATGCCAAGGCCATCAACTCAAAGTGGGTCTTTATGAACAAGTTCACAAAAGAAGGTGTGGTTGACAAAGACAAGGTGCGGCTAGCGGCAAAGGGATACGCATAGCGTAAGTGCGAGCACTATGATTAGGCATTCACTCCTGTCACCAAGTTCACAGGTATCCGGGTGATCCTTGCGGTGGCAGCCGTGAAGGACATGGAGCTCCATGAAATGGACATAAAGATGGCCTTCCTCAATGGCGTCATACACAAAGAGATCTACATTGAGGTGTCGGAGGGGGTGGAGGAGCCGGTTGGAAAGGTGTGCAAGTTGTGAAAGTCCTTGTACGGGCAAAAACAATCGCTTCGATGCAGGTACAAACATATGGAAAGATCTATGGCACAACTCTACTTCAAGAGCTATGAGTCACATGCGACAAGCAGCTCCATCAGATCGTGACACTCTATGTGGACGACCTGATTTTTTGCTCGACGGACCTGCCGGGCCTAAAGCGGTTGAAGGAGCAGCTGAGTAGCAGATCTTAGATGTCGGACATGGGGGAGCTTCAGTACTACCTTTTGGTCAGCATTACACAAAACCGGAGGGTGCACACACTTGAGCTAAGGCACACCAAAGACATGGCAGAGGTGCTGAAGCGGTATGGCATGGAGGAATGCAAACCAGTTGGCAGTCCGGTCTGCACGACTTGTGAACTGAGTGTGGCAATGTCCCCTAAAACAAAAGAAGAGCGAGAGGATATGGCAGGCATGTCTTACCAATCAGTGGTGGACAGCCTCATGTATGCCATGGTGGCGACTCGACCAGACTAGGCCTACGCAATCGGCCAAGGGAGCAGGTACGTGGCTGATCCAAGGCCACTACACTGGAAGGCGTTCAAGTGCATCCTCCGCTACCTGCGGGCGACGCGGCACGTGTGAATGAGATTTGACGACAAAGGGTCGTCTGACCCTTTATGTCTAGTTTGTTACACGGATGCAGCCTACGCTGGAGATGTGGACAAGTGGAAGCCCAGCAACAGAACATTGACCGTCAAATAGACCTAAAGCTAGGTAGCAGACCTATCAGATAAGTGAACACCAGCTGACTGAAGTCAAGAAGCAGCTGGACAAGATGCTTGGTCGGGGGTTTTTCAGACCCTCCACGTCATCCTATGTGGCACCCGCATTTCTTTTGTGAAAAAGAAAACCAGAGATCGGTGGATGTGTGTGGACTACCGGGTCTTGAAACACACATCACCATCAGGAATCGCTACCCCCTTCCGCGAGCAGTTGTATTTTACGATCAACTCTAAGGGACCCGTGATTTCAGCAAAATCGACTTGCGCACTGCCTATCATCAGATTTGCATATTGTATAAGGACGTCCAGAAGATGGCATTTCGCACCAGATACAGGCACTTCGAGTTCATGGTCGTGTCATTTGGACTCACAATTACGCCTACGACATTTATGGCAATGGTGAACAACATCGTTTGCCCGTATCTTGATGACTTCATCGTCGTTTATCTCTGTGACATCCCGGTGTATAGCCGTACTCTGGATGAGCACAATGGGCATCTATGCAAGGTCTTCCTGACTTTACCAATATTGATTTTTTTTTTCTGAAAAAAAAAACTCAAAATGCAAATTCGGTTGCTCTTCAATTAAGCTTTGGGGCCACATTGTTGGCGGCGGATGGATCATCATGGAGTTGAAAAAGGTTGAGACGATTTATTGATTGGCTGCCGCTCATGACACTTTGGAGCATCCACATGTTTTTGGGCTTTTTAAACTACAACCATCGATTTGTTAAGGACTACGCACGAGTGTCGGCACCTCTCTCCGATCTCATCTGGAAAACCATCCAGTGGAATTGGGGGCACAGCGAACAAGAAGCGTTGAACTCTTTGAAAAACACTCATACCTTGGTTCTAGCCTTACAATTGGCCGATCCAATGGTGAACTACATTATGGCCACCAACGTGTCCTATCCAGCCATTGGAGATGTTCTCCTCCAAGACAATGGCGGTGGGGAACAACCTTTTGTTAACATGTCGTGAAACATACGCGGGCCGGAACTCAACTACGCGGTGCACGAGAAAGAGAAGCTCGCGGTCACGCACGCATTCAAGACATGGCGGTACAACTTGGAATGCTGGCGATGCATCGTTTCTAGCGACCATCATGCTCTGCAATATCTCAAGACTCCGCATTATACTTGTCATCGACAAACTAAATGGATGGAGTTCCTCGAATATAACTTTAGCTACGACATCCAGTACCAGCCTAGAAAATCCAATCCGTGAGATGCATTAGCCGGCGATGAGATCTGCACGCTACTTGTTGAACGAGACTCGTACCCCACAAAGCTGTTGATAAATGATTTTTAGGAGTTCAATGGGTACGATAAAACCAAGTTTTGGTTCCATGACTCCTACAAGCGACGTCAATTCACTCGCTAACCCGTTGTTCCTTTGAAGAAGGAACTACAAAGGATACTATTGGAGGAATGCGGCGATATTGGTCAAGGTGGACACTTTGGCGAGGATAAGATGCTAAAAAACTTGGGAAAACACTACTGGTAGGACACGATGCAGACATGGCGGCCTACTGCAAATCCTGCAACACTTCTGACAGGAAACATCTTGTCGCGCGCGACCACTTGGTCTAATTCAACCCAAACCTGGTCTGACGGAACCATGGGCCAACATCAACATGGATTTTGATTCGGGGCTGCCCGACACCCGTGAGAAGTACGAATACATTTGCATCATGGTAGGAAGATTTTCTACATTGCCACACTTCATTCGGACGACGATTACTGTCACTACAGAAGGATCTGCATGGTTGTTTCTAAACCAGATTGTATGGTTGCATGGTGTGCCACATATCATCATCAGTGACAGAGATGGCCCCTTCACTAGCCGTTGTTGGTGGAAACGCGTTATGGCAGTCGGATCAAACTCTCAACAACATTCCATCATCAAAGCGACGGGCAAACTGAACGGACCAATCAGAGGCTCGAACAACTTCCCCGCGCAAGCTACACAGCACCAAATGGGAGGGAAAAGCAGTGACCGCCAAACTCGCATAGAATTTCTCCACTTCTACTGCAACGAGTAAAACACCCTTCAAGGTGGTGTCTGACAAAATTCCCCCCACATTGACTAGGTTAGATAGTCAGAGTGACATTCCTGTGGTCGACATCCACCGTAGGGACTTTGTAAGCATCTGGGAAGGAACGTGTCAGTCCTTTGGAAAGACTCAAGAAACTATGAAGCGAGCGGCCGAACGACACCTCAGCGATGATGTGTACAGCAATGGCGATTGTGCTTTCCTCACCTCTGCAAGCATCAACTATGAGGGCAAGACTTTGCTAAGATCAAACCCGGTGGTTGGGACCGTTTGAGGTAAAGAGAATAAAAACCATAGTCGTCGCTGGCCATCGCCTACTCGACAACATGGCGATTCATCTTGTCTTCTACATGAGCAAACTCAAGCACTACGGAGTCTCCACGAATGTCCCCAGCAAAAGTGTTGCACATTAACTTCCTGTACAAGTGAACGGGGATGCGGATTCCGGAATTGAGTTATCCTCGAACATTGACACCATGGAAAGATGACAAAGTATGTGGTCAAGTGGCATCGCTACAACGCTACGCACAACGAGTTGGAACCCTGCGACAACTTCAAAGATGTTGATCATACGATCGACATATTCTCTTGCCGTCACTGTCCAACGTCTGTTAGCCCACCGGGGCGATGCCCTGAAAGGGAGGGAAGCGTTGTCTTTGATGTATAGGAAGTCCCTAAAGTCCACAAGCGGGCTTTTATGTCCTTATATTCATGGCCCACTGCGCGACAACTTCACGTTTTTGCGCCGCCTAGCCAAGGGAATTTTTACTAATTGCATTGATCTGTGGCATTTCGCTCCTAAAGCTTCTGACAACTTTGACCACCTTTGAAAATGGTCGAGAGAAGTGTCACAAACTATAGTGATGTTTTGATATCATTCGATTGACTTCTCGACAGCGCTAGAATTTCGTAAAGAAGCGCCTCAATATTATCGATGCCCACAGAATTCCCGCCAGTACTTCTCCAAGCAACCACTCACGGCACAACATCACACGCGTCGTTCGGCGCGAGTGCCACAGACCTTACACATGCTTGATTTGTCATTCTCAAAAATGTATATTTGTACTCGAATTCCTTGAAAATTTCCATAAAATTGAACAAAATAATTAATAAAAACGATCCAACTGTTCCCAATTCTCAAATCTTCCGTTTCTTCCCCATGTTTTACTCGGCAAAATGTTTAGAAAATTCATCCATGTAAACAGAATTATAATGAATTTTCGGATATGGTTTCAGAAGATTTTGGAAAAGTTACCACATATGTATCCGCCTTCTCAATGATGTTCCTGGGGCCCCTGATTCACGCCCGGGGTGTGCTTGGTGCTTAGGTTGCCTCCCTGCCTCAGTGGGTGAAAACCAGGGGATAAACTGGAGAGCAGTGCGGTTCGACCTCAGTCGGTAGCACTCTGTCGTTAGGACGAACATGTGATGGCATGTTGCTGAGGCGGTGTTCCCTGACTAGAACAAAGCCAGCAGTGACCGCAGAATTTCAACGACCGGATTCCCGCCATTCGCCTCATGGCTTTTAACACGACTTATGAGCTTCGTCTGACCCGTTCGGGTGACAGATTGGATCAAGCCATACTGTCCGATCATTTCTACACTTCCTGGTTGCCGACGATTCACATCCGTTAGTAGCCTTGAGGCAAGTTTGGTTTTTCCTCGGCTGGACACTGCTAGACACCCGAAGTGGAAGTCGAAAGTCCACTTTTGCATTCCCTCCAATGCTCACACTTACGCCCCCTCCTACTTGACATTCACCTGCCCTACGTAGGCGGACTCGGGTCAAAGTGGTGACGCCCATGCGTGGGGTCGCTACCGACCACCCGGCATGCGACAACCGCCATCGCGAAATGGAGGTTAGTTGTCCGACACTGAATCTCAATGACACAACAAAGCGAGCTAAAACGATAGATTTATAGAAAAGTATTCGCGGACGACACGCCTGAAGAGGCCGAATTAGTGACCTCCGGAAACTGCACTGGTTCTGAGGCCCAAGTCATCCGCCACATTTTCGATCTTTGGTTCCCTTGTCGTGCTTGGGTTTCGACTACGATGGCGTGGCACACGTCCATGTCTGCCTCGTGCCCTACCGCCTTTGCCCTCCGAACCTCTTCCCGCCCGATGACCTGAGCTGAGCACTCCTACTGCTGTTGGAAACACCTCACTTGAGGTTGCTTGCGCCAGGGCCAGGGTGAGGATCTACGGCCGAGACCAGCAGCAGCAGAAGAAGCAGCGGCACCGGCGGCAGGGCCACCTTCACGCCTGCGCGCAGGGCCAATCATTCTACTTTACTTTTGCACTGCCTTGAGCTCGCAGTTGTTGCCTACGTACCACACCAGTGTTCACCATATCCAGCAGGACAGACAAGAGGCAGAGTCTCGGCCAGTACACGGTGACACGCCGTCTGCTTCGTGCCGCGGTCGTGCCGTGCGCACGAGCTGCGCGCTCTGGCACATGTCAAGGGGGTCGTCGAACGCGCTCACAGATGTCGCCAGCACAAGAGCTCTCGCCCCCGTGCTGCGATTGATCCCGCGACCGTCTCCACAGTGTAGAACCGCTGGGTGTGTCCGGGCCCTTTTCGGCCAGCCAGCTATCCAGCCAGGCAGCCAGCCAGGCAGCCAGATGGTCAGCGGGCGCAATGCTGTTGTCATGGACGACCCACGTCCGTAAGATCGCGTTGCGTCGTTTCTTGGCCACCGGCGCCTGATCTGTCTACCCTCTGCTCTGTGGCGTGCGCCGTCAGCTGAGACGAGTCGCGAACGGCATGGGCTGTCTTGCGTCGCGTTGCGTTGGGAAGACACGATTGGATGGGCTGGAGTGGAGGTGCGACGAGATGCAGCGACGGCGTGAGACGTGTTGAGATGAGCTGACACGCGGTGAGATGCTCTGAGGCGAGTATGCGGGCGCAGACGAGGGCGGAAGAGGACGACGGGCCGTGATCGTCCGCGTGTTCGCATCACCTGAGCCAATCACTCCCGCGGCCACTGCCGCCTCTGCTCTCGTTCCGTCGGCGACAGGACCCACGCGACCCTTTGGCTGCCCCAGCCGTTCCGCGTGCGCGCTGCAGTGGCAGCAGCTGCTGCTGTGACGCCGCACTGCTGCGACCCGTCCACCACCCCATCGCCTTCCCAGCCGCGATGCCGCGCGACCAACAGCAGCAGCAGCAGCACCAGCAGCAGCAGCAACACCACCACCAGCAGCAGCACCACCAGCAGCACCAGCAGCAGCAGCACCAGCACATCCAGAAGTACGAGTTTGCTGCTCTTGCCACTCCGTTGTGTTTAGAGAATGGCTGATCCGACCATGCCATGCGATGCTCTGCCATGACATGCCACGTGATGCCGTGCCATGACATGCGATGTGTAAGGAACGGCAAACGAGACTGCAACTTGGGAAAATCTCACAAGACACAACGGAGACTTCAGCGCAAGAGCAAGAGCATCTGATGCGTTCCGGACAGGATGTCAACCACCCGAGATGCTGTACGCAGGACATGTGAGGGCTCAATATGCATGCAATCTGCAGTGTGACTCGGGAAAAAAGACCCGTTTGCCATTCTCTAGCTATGACATGCCGTGCCATGACATGCCAGCCCAGTACATGCAATGCCAGATTTCGGCCATTTCTCTCTGAAATGTCTCCATCCGTCCGTCTGTTCTTCTGTCCGTCTGCGTGCGTCCGTCCGTCCGTTCTTCCGTCCGTCCGTCCGTTCGTCCGTCCGTCCGTCCGTCCGTCCGTCCGTCCGTCCGTCCGTCCGTCCGTCCGTCCGTCCGTCCGTCCGTCCGTCCGTCCGTCCGTCCGTCCGTCCGTCCGTCCGTCCGT
>SZWC01000265.1:354249-364249 GCA_023375785.1 Penium margaritaceum | reverse complement strand
ACTGGGGCATGTCGACGACAACCGATGGCCGTCGACATCACCCACATTCAACACGTGAGAGTGCATCAGCAGCAACCGCTAGCAGCAGCAGGTGACAACTGCAGCAAGCACCAATCGCTAGCACCTCCTGACATTGGTACTAGCAGCGGCGGCAGCAGGCCGCTGCCGCAGTAGGCGGCGGTGGGGAGCAGCAGCAACAACGCACAGCAGCAGCTGCGCGTAGTGTGCAGTAGGAGCAGCGCGCAGTGCACAGCAGGAGTAGCGCGCAGCACTGCTGTGCAGTGGTGGCGGCAGGAGCTGTGCGTAGCAGCAGCTGTAGCAGCAACAGCATACATCAGAACCAGCAACAGTAGTAGCAACAGAGCACAACAATAGTGCAACAGCAGCGCGCGACGGCAGCAGCACGCGACGATAGCAGCGCGCAACAGTCGCAATGCGTAGCAACAGTAGCAACAGCGTGCAACCGCTGCCACAACTGCACACGCAGCTTTGCGACTCCTGTTGCAAAGGCCGATGCAACAGCAACAGTAGCCGAGCGGAAGCTGCTTTGGAGCTTCTGCGCAGCTTCCGTGCGGCTGCTGCGGAGCAGCCGACCCCGCGCAGCAAGGCAACAACTGCGAGGGTTGTCACAAAAACAAAAGCAAAAAGAAAAGGGAGGGCTGTCTCGGATTCAGCATTTTTCTCGGTGACGTCATCAGATCGGTGCTGATGTCAACCAGCCCTTGGTGACGTCAGCACTTGCCTTAGTCAAAGTTTTGGTTGGAAAAGTCAAAAGTGCCAGCATTTCAACTCCTCGACAAACAGTGACGTTTTTACAATCCAACCAGCTTGTTACCCCGGCCCATACTAAGCGCTGACATGGCTCCGGCCGATGATAAGGGCTAAAGACCTCTAGGCCCCTCTTCTTCCTCCTCAGGCGTCATGAGCCCACGCTCGTAGGCTATCGAGGTACTGTAGAGCCAGCAGGACGAGATGCCTCGTCTGCAACAGTAGCAGACTGACGCCATGCGTACGCTCAGTGAGCTTCTTCGTGGTCCACGGCCCCATGGTAGACCTCCAAGGAAACGGTCGGTGTCGCACCCTCCGTACAACAGTCAGCACCAGCACTGGTGACAGGATCAGGATGCAACCCGCCATCTCTCGATCCTTGGGATGAGGACCCCGACATGCGATGCATGGAGGGCGGCTCTCACGAGAGAGATTCGTGTGCTTCAGGAGCGTCTCCGCCAGCTCCAGAGGAGCTCTCGGTCCCAACACACGTCTTGTTCTTCTTTTCCCCAAGATTCGATCCTCGTCTAATCTCCACCCCAACAACTTTCCTCTTCCCGGTGTCTTCCCCATCCCTCGTCCTTCTCAGCCTGTGGTTGCTCTCCCTTCGGAGCGGCAACCCAAGGATTTTGAGACACCACCCCCACGGTATGTCAGCGATGACGGCTTCGACTGCTTGGATATCCTTTCCAAGTTTGGGCCACTTCAGAGGGAGTGTAGCCTTACTACCACAGTCCGTATCAGATTACAGATCGCGCACAGGTACTGACAACGGCCAGGGCGATGCCCGGACTCCCTTCTGCCATGCCGCACGAGACAATCGTACACTTTCGCTCGTTTCTTGGAAAGGCTGGCACAGGCACAGATGCTGATCCACGTGGAGGCTGGAATCTGGCAGTATCACTGCTTTCTGCAGAGACGCACGTGACTCGCGCCGCCCACATTCGTGCCTTTCACTCTCTTTTTTCGGGACCTGCCGAGTCTGTAGTCGACTATTGGCGACGTGCCATGCGCATCTACACGCGCCTTGGGACCTCAGCAGGTACACAGTTGAGGGCACTCCGTACGATCATGTTTGGAGCTCGCCTTGAGCACGTAGACATCATGATGAGGTCTAGGGACGCCGTGCTTGCGCCCTTCTCCACCTCCCTGCAGCTTCTTCCCTGGGTGCATGAGCTTTTCCTCCTGGTGACTTTCGCTCGTGACACAACCATGGCTCATGAGGAGAGTCCCCTTGCTGCATTAATCATTGCGTCACCACCGACGCCCCTCCTACAGTCTACTCCTCTATCCTATGGCACGTCCATCTCTTCCTCTTCCACCTCGATTACCTCGACTTAGACATAGGGTATGACAGTAGCAGCACTGGGGAAGAAGGGAAGACGGTGGCGCGGTTCGGGCCAAGAACAACCACATTAGTAGCAGTCATTAGGTAGCAGTAGTGGACGCTCTGTTCACTGTTACAACCGTGAAGGGGCTCATCGCTACAACGAGTGTTTGCAGCTGCTCAACTAGGCGCGGATCACTCGCGGGTTCCAGGCTCCGCATGCACTACGGTTTATGTCGAGCAGCACATTCTTTGGGCGTGCAGCAACCACGACCGCAGTAGTTCCTACTTCACCAGCGGTGAGGAGTGGAGGCCCACACCCATGTGGCCGCACCATTGCCGAGCTCCGTCACCTTCTGGTGCTTTGTCTTTAGGGAGGTGCGAGTGTGTTATCACAACCGAGTGGTCCATAGATTGTTTGTTCGTCTGTCCTTGTTGCTCGTGAGGACTTGTATGGGGGGCACAGCTGGCATGTGATGACGATGGGCCTGACAATGTCGATTAGGTTTAGGAGTCTTACCTTTGTGTGCATTGATGTTCCTCCTTACCTGTTGCCCAACGCCCATATGAGGTGGAGTGCTCCATTGCCCATTGTAGAGTGACGTCCTCCGGTTGTGATCCCGGTGGCACTTGGATCATCGATTATGGTGCCACTCATCACATGACCTGTCCGCGTAATGACTTCGTTGTTCTCGGTCCATTTCCGTCTGTTTGATCCGCCCGCACAGGCTCTCGTCACTTCTTGCCGGTCCAGGGTGTCGGGGTTGTGTGCTTCCATGGTCTGTTTGGCCCCTTGTATACTTTGGAGGTGCTTTTTGTGCATGACCTTGAGCTGAGTTGCTTTGTGTATGTGCCTACACATTGATGGGACTCTCTGTGCAGCACACTACAGACTCCGCGACGGTGACTGCTATGGACACCTATAGTGTTGTTTTTTGTGCCTCTGTTGTGGATGACTTGTACTGCGTGTCTCGGATTTCTCCTGGTACTTGCTCCCCCTCCCCTCCTGCTCGTGTTTTTGTCAGTGGCGTTCTGTGTGCTGAGCACCAGCGATTGCTTCATTGTCGTCTGTGTCATATGGGCTCTGACACTGTGTCAAAGCTCATTCAGACACAGCCAGCACTTGGTCTTGAAGCGACATCCTTCAAGAAGCCGCCCAAGATTGAGTGTCTCTTCTTTGCTTAAGGTAAGATGCACCGTTGCACCTACCCTGACTCTCGTTCTCGCGCGCTTTGCCCTCTTGAGTTTGTCCATTCGGACCTCCTCGTTCCTCTCCCTGTAGAATCTCTGTCAGATCGGGGTGGATACGTCTTGACCCTTACCGAAGATTCCTGGATGCAGTGGGTCTCTAGCCTACGGTAGAAGAGCGATGCTGCTTTTGCGGTTCGTCTCTGGCTAGTAATGACTGAGCGTCAGTCTCGGCACACGATGCATACCTTCCGCGCGGATCGCGGCGTCGAGTTTCTTGGCAAGAGGGACAGTTTCTTTGCAGAGCACGAAGATTTTAACCAGGTCTCCACTCCTGCTACTCCTCAACAAAATGGTGTCTCTGAGCGCTGGAACCGCACCATGGAGGATGCACTTCGCGCTTCTAAGTGCAGTCTCTGAAGTCCTTCGCCTTTGAAGGATTTGCCTTCATGACCTAGATCACGAACCGCCTCCTGCACGGTCCCCTTTCGGACCAAGTTACACTGTACAAGCTTTGGTTTGGCCACCGTGCTGACCTGCGCCTCGCTCGCGTCTGGGGATCCTTCGCCTCTATGTGGTACACCAAGGACCAGCAGGGGTTCAAGGTCTCACCGCAAGGTCGCTTGTGTGCCTTTATGGGCATCTCCTCGCCGTTGAAGGCTTGGCGATTTTGGAATCCTGCTCGTCGTCGCATCGTTGAGTCTCGCGACGCGCTCTTCTTTGAGTCTCTCACCTACCGTGATACGACCTCGATCACGTCGCTGTCCGTCACGCACGTTCCCACGTGTGAGGCTTCTCGATGGATGGGGGAGTCTGAGCTTGCAAGCACCTCTCGCCCGGCTAATGTGTCCGTTCGAGCTCCCTCCACTTCTCGGTCTCCGGCCCATGATGACCCAGCGAACATCGCTGTCGGCCCACAGTCGGCTTCTACTCCTCCCTCGCACCCTACAGGTACCCATGATCCTGTACCTGTGTCCCCCAGTATTCCTGCCTCCGTGCGTGGTCCTGCATCACCTGCCTCACCTAGTCCCGTGTCTCCCACACACGCATCTCCTCACACGACATCACCAACTCCTTTGCCTCAGCCCTCACCAGCTATGGTTGTGCCTGTCTCTGAGCCTCAGGTGCGCCCCTCGAGCCCAGGTTACTCACGTGAGCCCGGCGGTCGCCTTCAACCATTGGACTCCAGAGTCCAACGAGCATTAGGTCCTGCACCCAGGCGCTCCACTCGCACCATCGTGAGTGGTGATCCTGGCACAAAGACCCTAGGCCTGAGTGTCCACACTCAGCATATAGAGGTACATCCACCGTGTCCTATAGGGTACGATCTCGTCACTCGCGAGTTTCATATCACTTGTGATACAACAACTGTCCTTGTGGTCGTTAGACCTAGCACTAAGACGTGTGCTCTTGCCACTCAAACCTCTCCCTTTTTGGCGCCTGACCCAAGTACACTAAGGGAAGCTCTCTCATCACAGGATATGGACGCCTGGCGTGCTGCCTCCTAAGATGAGTTCCGCGCCATCCGAGAGCACGGAGTTTACGAGCTAGTCAACCCTGCACCTGGGAGGAAGGCCATTCAGGTCTAGTGGGTCTTTCGCAAGAAAGTGAAGCCGGATGGCTCATTGGAATGCCACAAGGCTGGCTTGGTCGTCAAGGGATACTCTGAGATTGCGAGCATCGATTACACTGAAACCTTTCTCCTTGTCGGCCATATGACCTCATCTTGCGCTCTGTTTGGTGTAGTGGCTTAGCAGGGCTTGGAACTGCACCAGATGGGCGTAAACAATGGGTTCCTCCATGGCTCTTTGGATGAGGTGATTTACATGGCTCAGCCACCCGGCTTTGAGGATGGTAACAGGGTCTGGCGCCTGCGAAATTCCTTGTACGGCCTCAAGCAATCTCCTCAGTGTTGGAACTCGGAGATCACTGGCACCCTGACTCGTGCGAGATATGTACAAAGCAAGGCAGATCCCTCTCTCTTCATCCGACGGACGCCTGGGCACTTCACTGCCATCCTGGTCTATGTTGACGACCTTCTAATCGTGTCTCCTTCCATGGAGGCCGTGAAGGAGGCCACGGCAGTCCTCCGAATTGCCTATTGGATGAAGGACCTTGGTCCTGCAGCGGTGTTCCTTGGCATGGAGATTGTGCGAGACCGCAGACGTTGGACACTGCTGCTGCATTAGGCCCGATATGCACGTGTTGTGGGAGAGCACTTCAGCGACCTCCTTGACGCAGTGCCCACGACCTCCACACGTCACACACCGGACGGACAGGATGCTCTAAAGGTGGATGATCCCACACAGTTGGGGGAGACAGTGGATGTGACCTTGTTCCTCCGTCTCATCAGATCTCTTATGTACCTGACCACTACCACACGTCCTGACGTGGCCTTTGCAATCAACCTCCTTGCACAGTTTTTGCAAGCTCCATGTGCTAGAGCCCTTCATGCAGTTGTGCGAGTAGTAAGACACGAGGTCTTCACACCGTACCTGGGAATCTGCTTGCGCCGGCAGTGTTCGGTGGTCCTTGACGGCTACACCGACAGCGACTGGGCCTTGAGTCTAGATGGACGCAGTCACACCGGTTACCTGTTCCTGCTCGGTGGTACCGCTGTATCCTGGTGCAGTGGGAAGCAGGGCTGCATTGCACCTAGCTCATCAGAGCCAAAGTATGTTACTCTAGATGCAGGGGCCGCTGAGGTAGTATGGTTGCAGTGCCTGTTTCTTGAGCTAGGTCAGTCAGTACCTGCCATTGTGCTTCGTTGCCACAACCAGAGTGCTCTTGCCATTGCGGAGAACTCAAGTGTCTTTCACGCTTACACGAAGCACATTGCAGTTGAGCATCACTTTGTGCGTGATCTGGTGGAGTGATACGTGATCTCCGTCATATGGGTTGGCACTGACATGTAGCGTGCTAACTTCTTGACAAAGGCACTAGCATGCAGGAAGCTTCTGGTAACCATTCGTTCAGTTGTTCTTTGCCCCTTGCTTGAGAGTGGCTGAGTGCGAGGTGTGTTTGTGTCTGTGTCACGACTGTTGTTGCATTTGTGGTTGTACTTGTTTCAGTGCTGGACGTGTAGGGACATGCATACCATCGGGTCATGGGTGAGTGTTGTGATTTGTGATGTTCCTGTCGACCTTTAGAGTCTACTGTGACCACTCGGCTGTGTCCATACCCGTGCTGATCCTTGATGCGGACCCTGGTGGTACCGGTGCGTCGTCTGGTGGCGACTACCAGCTTGGAACTGACCGTCGACCGTCCGAGAGCTCTGGACGCTGCCCGGGACTTCCTGCAGATTGTTTGCAGCACGTAGGAGTTTATCGGTGGACAAGCCGTGGGCCCGATTTGCATGGTTTTGCATTGTGTGTCCACCGTTTGATGCCGGATGCATGCATGTGTCTAGTCGTAGTGTCCGGCTTGTGATTCTGCACGTAAAGGTTTGGATGGCGTAGCTGTGTGACATGTCTCCGCTGCGTTATGGCCAAAACAGTGGTTTTCGGCCGGTTTTAGGACAGATCTTGTGCTGCTCCATGCGATACCCGCTGTGCGCCAGGGCAAGCACTTATGCCATGGACGTGTTATTTGTTATTTCTCTCTGCAAATGCTATTGAAGCATTATGACACTTTGCCTTGCGTCTCCTAGCCAGACCCTTGCCATTGTGTGTACGACTCGTGACTTTCATCACTGTCTGACTAGGCACTGACGTCTAGTCAGTGGCTGTGTCGTTTGGAAGCTTCCATGCATCTTCTGAGGTGCATGTGCATCTGCTAGGCATGTACACTTCCGCCTTTCTTACATTATGGAAAGACAAGATTGTGACGTCAACTATGGTGAAAGTGCATGATCTGATTGCCAGGCATGAGCTTGATGAATCTGCTACTGAAGTCCTCGCAGAAGAACAAGCTGAGAAGGCGACACAAGCCAGGGTGCAGTCGGAAACCATGCCCAAGACCAAAGGCGTGCGTGACCTTGTCAAGGAGGAGGTGGCCAACAAGTTGAACAAGGCCATCAACTCCATCAAGGCCGCAGCTGGATCTGCTCCTCCAAAGAGCTCCAACCAGCCCAAGGCCAACCCCAAAGACAACCGTGTCCCGAAGAAGGGCCACAAGACCGTCTCCAAACCCAACCTCAACCTCAACTCTAAGAACAAGAAGGAGGGCAAGGGAAAGACCAACGACAACAACAAGAGCAAGGGCAAGGGAAACCAGTCCTTCAAGCGTAAGGGAAAGCCAAAAAACGGTTCAGGCCGCGCAAGCGGCAAGAAGTGCTAAAGCTCCCAATCAATGATCTCGCTTTGCTTTTGTTTGGTAGAAGGTCTCCCTCTGATGTGGACAACAGAATCACGAACCGAGGAGTGCACAACTTGTCCAGTAGAGCACTCTCGCATGATGAACTCTCACTACTCGGGCTAGGCTTGAACTTCGTGTTCAGGCCAAAACCCCTCTCTTTTGCTGATCTGCTCCCATCCTTCCGTGCTTTCTTTCGTCGCATTCGCTTGGCTTGGCTCTTTAGGAAAAAACCCAACAGAGCTGTCCCAAAGCTCTACGTCCCAAATCCAATGTGGAAAACCCCACCGACACCACTACCGGTGGAGGAAGAGTTCGAAAAACTGATGTCTGAAGTAGCCTCTGCTTTCCATTCCTCTAGTTTTCCTAGGAGGAAGGCTCTTCCAAGCCACCTCTGGTCAGCCTTGAAGTCACTCAGAGAAGACAGGAACATAGTGATCAAAGCAGCTGACAAGAATTTGGGCTTGGTGGTGATCGACAGAGAAAGGTACACCCAGCTCTGTTTGACTCATCTTCACGATTCGAACACATACCAAGTTCAAAATTGTGACATTGATGAGATTGAGGCACAACTGCTCCGCATCAAGGAGCGAACGGACAACTCTGGACTCCTTTCATCTCCACACTGGAAGTTCTTCTTACACAACATCTCCAACAGCAGACGACCAGCAGCTTTCTATTGCATCATCAAAGTGCACAAAACTCCACCAGTAGGCCGTCCCATTGCGGCCAGCCACAATTGGATCACATCCAATGTTTCACGGTGGCTAGATGGAGAGCTACAACAACTGGTTGTCAAGAAACCTACCTACCTCAAAGATAGCAAAACCTTGCTACTTGAGCTAGAAGAAAAGGTGTTTCCACCGGAGGTGCTTCTCGAAACATACGACGATGTCTCCCTCTACCCAAGCATTCCCCTCTCCAAAGCCCTCAGCTTCATCCAACAGCTTCTCCACCAAACTCATCATCCACGAGCACCAGCAGTCATGCAGCTCCTCTCATGGGTCATGCATAACTTGTATGTTGAGTTCCAAGGTACAACTTACCATCAGGTAAAGGGCACTGCAATGGGCACACCAATCGCACCAGAATTTTCCATCCTGTTTATGAGTTGCCTGGATAGAGAGCTCCACCATCTCACAAATTTCACACCACTGCTACACAAGCGTTACATTGATGATGGACTCATCATGTGGTGAGGCAGTCGAGAGGGCCTTGACAGTTTTCTCACCACCTTCAACGGCCTAGATCCAAAAATCAAACTTGAGTGGAAAATCTCCTCAAGCCAGATGGAGTTTCTAGATCTTCAGCTCTACAAAGGGAGGAGGTTCAAGTATCATGGACGTTTTGATATGGCAACATATCAAAAACCCATGAATAGCTACCTTTATCTCCCCTTCAGTAGTTACCACCCTCGGAGCTGCCTTCAAGCTTTCATCCTTGCTGAGCTGCGACGCTACCTCCTTCGAACTACCTCGGCCGAGGAGTTCATCGAGATCAAGAAATCTTTTCTGTCTCGACTAAGGAGTCGTGGCTACCCTGAACACTTTCTGCATCCTCTCTTCTCACAGGTCCGACATTCTCATCGAGTGGAGAGCATATGAGCACTCGCTCATGCATCCTCCACTATTTCTGCTCCAACCACAGGCAGGCCCCTGGTGATGAAAACCACTTTGAACCCACGTTCAGAGGGTCTTCACCTTGGAAAAATTCTCAGACGTTTTTCAGGACGATTGAGGAGGTTTAATGCTGCCGTGTTTAACCTCCCGGTTATTCTGGCATGGAGAATACCCAGAAAATTGAGATCCTACCTAGTGTCCTCCAGGCTAGAAAATCAGCATGGTGGTCACCCACTGCTAGCGAGTCGACCTCTCCTTTGACGATCTGTTAGCAGGTATATCTTGTCTGTCTGCATGTCACTTTCTCCATGGGCGCTGATGAAGGCCACCCGGCTGAAACGCGTACACCTAAGAGTTTTTTAACTTTTCAGACTTTTCTCTCAGATCGTCTATCTTCTCCTCTCTCTTTGCCATTACAAGTCTTGCAGCAATGAGATGCCCACCCCGACATTCAAAAAGTTCAGTTGCAATGGATCAGCAATCTTCTGTCTCTCCTTGTGAAAAAGATGGTTTGAATGATTTCCTGCACGTAAAAAAAAGAAAAAAATCTTGTTGGAACAGAGACCCACGTGTACCTGGAAAACAAGGAAAAGAGAAAACAAGAGAAAATTTTATTGGACAGATGAGGGAAACATTGTTCAGCCACAGGGATGGAGATAATGTGAACATAAGTGTGAATTTGCAAGAGAGAGAGAGAGAGAGAGAGAGAGAGAGAGAGAGAGAGAGAGAGAGAGAGAGAGAGAGAGAGAGAGAGAGAGAGAGAGAGAGAGAGGGAGAGAGAGAGAGAGAGAGAGAGAGAGAGATA
>SZWC01000265.1:306468-348410 GCA_023375785.1 Penium margaritaceum | reverse complement strand
ACACACACACACACACACACACACACATACACACACTTACACACAAACACACACATACACACACACACGCACACTCACACACACACACACACACACACACACACACACACACACACACACACACCCATGATGACTTCTGGATGTCGATGTCGATGTCCACGTCGGACGTCGGTACGTCGGAAGTCGGCACTTGTCAGTCCAGGTCAATGTGGGTCGGCCAAGTCGATTCACCCTTTGAAAGTTGAACACAGTACCATGACCAAAACTTCAACCAATTCTCCATAATGGCGACGTATGAACCAGGAAAACTCGATTACCATGCAAAAACCAACATTTGTCTCCTGAGTATGGCCACCTTCTCTTGCTTGCCATGATCGTTCATAGCCATCCTCTGACATTTTTAAGTCTCATGTTCACTTCTTATTTCCTTGCAAGCTTAGATGCAGTGGAGATAGCTTTTTAACATTGCTTTCCATGTTAATTCAAAACTTTCCTGTGACATATTGATTTCAAGGAAGTTCAACAGAAGAGGCAAATGAATTGGAGATAGTTTTTTCTTAAGGAAACATGCATTGCACATGACATCAAGTGCCCCTAAAATTCCTCTTTGGACGCTGTCCAGAGGATTTTCCAGCCTTGGCTGCTAAAGACTGCCCTGCCCTGGCTTTTGGTGGAGCAGCATCCGCTGCTCTACCACCTGCCCTAGCTGATGAAAGCACAGTCAACCCTGATTGTCCAGTGGTGGGTCCTGCACTGGGTCTAGTGGTGGCAATCTCCACTACATCTGCCTCCAAATCTTTCTGCTTCCTCACTCCCGTGTGAAGGATCCTGGACACTTCCTCGTTAGCAGTCTTGAGAGCATCGTCTTCATCCTCCCCAGCTACTTCTTCTTCAACTTCCACCCCCTCACTCTCCTGTTTATCCTCCAACTCCTCATCAGAGGAGTCCTCATCATCTTCCTCTGCTTCCCCCGTCCCTGCGTTGGCTTTAGCCCCTATCCCGCCTTCGTCTTCACCATCAATACCCGCCTCTGAGATCAGTGGATCCCATTCCACCACGTCAGAGTCATCATCAGCTGCCTCTGCCTCTGCTTCCCCATCGTCCTCACTTTCACTCTCTACTTCTTCTTCCTCCACCAGCTTACGCAGATCAGCCGTCAGCTGCTTCCACTTCTTCCGCCCGTACAACCACGTCAGGCGGACGTTCACCCGCACCAGCAGTTCCAGGGTCTTCACCTTCAGCCTGCTCCTCCTCACCGTCTGCACCAGCTGACGCTTGCTGAATACACGCTCGTTGTCAGAGGAGCTGCAAGGCTGAGCAAGGAGGCGCATGGCAAATGCACAAAGCACGCGCAGACTAGTGAGGAACCGTGCGTGCCACCTAAATGCAGGCATGTTGCCTGCAATGACCTGCTGCACTGCTGCTTTGGCTTTCTCCACGTCCCGTGCACAACTAGGCTCAATGTCACAGGTCACGCGCACGTTTTCAAACCCTTCAAGCTCCCTGCTCACCTGCTCTTGGTCCTTCTCCGGCACCAGGGCGTTCACCACTGTGTTCCACGCCTCGACCATTTTCTCGTCCCCGTTGAATTTATGCCCAAAGTGCTGTGGGTGGACTCGTCGGGCGGCTGCAAAAACAGGGCAGGACATCTGGTTAGTCCATCTGCTGCTGAGCCGCTCCAGCGCAAATTTGACCCAGGCAGGATTTCATGGACCACGGCGTCGGCCACAAGCCACAGCGAGCTTCCTGATCTCGTCAGTCGTGTCCAGCAGTGTCTCGTACACGATTCCTGCCGTGCCACCTGCGGCGTCAGCCTTGCACAGTGCAATGACAAGTGAGGACATCAGCTTCACCATGGCCTTGACCTGCACCCAGAAACTCCCATCTTCACAGTCCAACGGACCTCTTTCTTTTTTGCCTTCCAACCTGCATCCTTCCCAGCCCCCATCTCCTTCCAATTGGCACTGGAAATCATCTTCTGCAGGCAGTCACGCATGCTGAACAGGCGCGCAAGCATCCTGTGCACAGAAGCAAAGCGTGTAGCAGCAGCTGGCAGCAGAACCCTCCCTCCTGACTCGACCTTCAACCAGGAGTGCAGAAGATCCTTGTTCCTGAAAAATGTGACAACACACTCAGCCTTGCTAGTCACTGACTGGCCCCACTGAGTCTTTCCCACAACTTTCAGCACCAAATCCAGACTGTGAGCAACACAGTGCGCAAAGAAGATGCTTGGATACTTGGTCCTCAAGGCCTCGTAGGCCTTCTTGTTTGTTGAGGCATTGTCGGTGAAGACGAGCACCATCTTTTCCGGCCCGACATGCCTTATGGCCTGGTCAATGACTGCGGCCATGTGATTGGCATCTCTCACCAACCCACTGGCATCGCGAGAGAAGAGGTGGGCCACCCCTTCAGCGTTGGTGGCCATGGCGGAATAGATGGGACGAATCTAAATATCAGACCATTCATCCACGCCCAGACTCACGCCAAATATCTCCCAGCCATCGCGGAGAGGCACTTCCATCTCCTCTAGCTCCTTGTCCAGCTGCGGTAAGATGACCTTGGTGACCCTGTCCTTGCTCGGCAGCCTGAAGCTCGGGTTCGTGCACCTGGGATCCTCCACGAGCTCCAGCACGACCCGCTCCCGGCAGAAGGATATCGGCAGAGCACCTTTGGCCATGACTTTGACGATCGTCTTCTGGCACTGGCTGTTGTACGTGTTGGCAAGGTGGTCACTCATGAGTGTCTGCTTCGTGGAGTTGAGAATTGCATGGAACGGAATGATTTTTTCATGTCATTCCTCAGCAATGCGATTGCTAAGAAGTACGTTCCCATCATTACCGGGTACTCGCTGGCTTCTGAAGCTTACAACAAGCTCAAGCGCGTGCACCAATCCACCTCCCTCGCGAACAGATTATTCATCATACAGCGGCTGATCAGCATGTGGGTGAATGAGGGCGAATGAATCCCCAATTTCCTACAGGAGTTTGAAGGACTCCTTGGCGAGGCTCGCCAGATGAACTGGGACCTTGACAAAAACATGCAAGCGATGATCCTCCTCATTGCGCTACAAGAGAGCTGGAGCCCAATGGGTGGCTGGAAGGAGGACGACCTGATGTACAAGGCAGTGTCCGAGTACGTGTGAAACAAGGCCATGTGCCATAGCAGAAGTGAGGCTAGTTTCTTGGCCTATGCCGCACGCTACGGTGGCCGCGGGAGCAAAGGGTCAGCCCCTGGTCAGAAAGGCGTCAGCGGAAGCGGTGGTAGCAGAGGCAACCATGGCAGCAAGGCTCCCAAGCGACAGGGAAACTGCCGCAACTGCAGCAAACCTGGGCACTGGGAAAGCAATTGCAGGTCACCAAAGAAGGAAGACAGCAGAAGCGTTGGGAACAAAGGCAGAAAAAAGGTTGGCAAAGAAGCCACCAACATGATGGCACAGGGCACGTCTCCGGCAAAAGGAGTGGCGCTGCTCAGGCCAGAAGCTTTTGGGCTTGACTCCGGCACCGATCATCACTCCAGCGACGACCAGGCTGGATCTTTCTCCATTTGCCCCAGCAATTGGCGGTTCAGATGCGCAAACGGTAGCATTGTGAACGCAAAGGGCGTGGGAGACAAGCTTTTGAGCAACAGCCTCAATGGTGCAGAGAAGGATCTACGGCTACGTGATGTGGTCTACATGCCCTCCTTTGTGGCAAACCTCCTGTCCGTGTCAAAATAATGGACAACGACATGACGGTGGTGTTCACACAGAAGAAGGCGGTCATCGCCAGGAACGAGGACATCAAGGTTCTCTACGCCATCAAAGACCTTGTGGCACAGGTCCCATGGGTTGACGGGCTGTACGTCTTGCAGACAACGGTAGCAAAGAGCTCAGAAGACGAGGGTCATGCGGGTGTAGCAGAGGCAGTGGTCTCGGCACCAACGCCGGAGAGCACACCAAGAAAAACTGAAAAAGCATCCTCTGCCACAAAGAACGAAGACTCTGATTGGTGACATAGACGCTTTGGGCACGTTGCAAACAGCACGCTCCAAGTGATCCAGCAACAACAGCTGGTCTGTGGCATGGCTGGTTGCAAGAAGGATGCGGTTGGGTGTGGCAGCCTGTGTGAACCTTGCCTCCAAGGCAAGAACAAGCGAATGTGCTTCAAGCATAATGGTTGCCGCGGAGAATCAGCCCTTGTCCTGATTAACACCGAAGTGTCCACACCGTTTCGCACGGCGTGAAACGGTGGTAGCAAGTATTCTTTGACCTTCATTGAGGACCAGAGCTGCACGGTGTGGATTTTGTTCCTCAAAACAAAGGGAGATGTCAGAGAAAAGTTGCAGGAGTTTGTCACCATGGTGGAGCGGCAGACTGGAACGATATTCAAAGCAATAGGAGGCGCCAACGACAGAGAGTATGAAGTGTGCAAGGGCTGGTTGCGGCAACACGAGATCAACCACCAGCCCAGAATTCCCTACACACCACAAAGCAATGGTGTGGCCGAGCGGATGAACCAGACCATCCTCGGCATGGTGCACAGCATGCTCTTTGATGCAAAACTTCCACCACGCTTTTGGGCGGAAGCGGCAAGAAAGGCATGCTACATTGTCAACCTGACTCCTGCGGCTGCTCTGGGCAGGCGCGGCAAGAAAAAGGGCAAGCAATAGATGATGCCACAAGAAGTATGCTCAGGGGAAAAGCCAGATGCATCACACCTCAAAGTCTTTGGCTGCACCACATGGGCAAAGGTCGAGGCGGGAGAGGGTGGGGGAAAGCTAGATGCATGAGCACAAAAGTGCATGCTGGTGGGCTATGAGACAGCCCACAAGACCTACCGCCTATGGGACCTTGCTGAAGGACGGCACATCACCAGCAGGGACATGACCTTTGATGAGAAGAAACCAGGCAAGGAAGAGGTGCTTGATCCCACACAAGCTCCAAAACAGGGAGAGTGGTTGGTGCTGCTGGAGTCAGGAGATGAAGCTCCTGAAAACTGGCATGTGGTGCCACTGCAGCAGGACTTGAAGAAGAGTGGTGTGGCAGGGAGAGCGACTGCGCAGGCTGACGCAGTGGTGAGCTCCGACACAGAGTCGGAGACGTCCGAGGCCTCTGAAACCAGCTCGAAAACCAGTGGCTCTTCAAAAGAAGAGAAATTTATTTCAGGGCGGCCAGCACCACAAGTGCAACAGTATTGCGAAGATCCACGAACAATGTAGCGTCGCAGTACATGAAAGAGAAAACAAACTCCAAAGCACGACGCTCACGATGGAAGCTGGATTGGACTCAGCTGGTCCTGTTTGGCTCAGGGAGAGCCGCTCACTGTGGCTGAGGTGCCGGCAAGGCCCGATGCGGCCAAGTGGAAGGAGGCGGTGGATCGCAATCTTGCATCCATCAAAGAAAATGGCACATAGGTGCCGGTGGACAGACCTGGTAACGCTCACGTGGTGGGCTCAAAGTAGGTGCTCAGGTTGAAGCGGAAGCAAGACGATAGCATTGAAAAGTACAAGGCAAGGGTCGTGGCACAAGGATTCTCATAGCGTGCAAAGTCTGAGTACGATGAGACCTTTGCACTGGTCGTCACGTTTGCCTCCATCAGGTCCCTACTTGCCATCGCTGCCACCAAAGACCTTGAGATCCACCACATGGATGTGAAGACAGCCTTCCTTTAAGGGAAGCTCAACAAGGAGGTGCTAATGGAGGTACTGGAAGGTGTCAAAGCACCTGAGGGTAAGATGTGCAAGTGGTGAAGGCGTTGTTTGGGCCGAAACAGGCCCCACGGATCTGGTACAAGGAAATGGACAGCTTCATGGCTGAGATCTCCTTCGCACATTATAAGAATGATCCCAGCATCTATGTGTGGGAGGAGAAACGTGGCTTTCTCCTTGTGGCGTAAAATGTGGACAATCTCATCATGTGTTTGTCCTCACAGGAGGCCCTTACGGACCTGAAGAAAAATCTTGCAAGCAAGTTCAAGATGAAGGACATGGGACCTCTCGAGAACTACCTCGGGATTGCTGTTCACCGGAACCGCAAAGGAGGCACCATCAAGCTCAACCAGACCAAGTACATCATGCACGTCTTGAAGCCCTACAATATGGAGGAATGCAAACCTGTGAGCACCCCCATGCCCTCCGACTGCAAACTCTCCTCCTACTTGTCACCAAGAAATGAGGCAGACCGGCGGGGGATGCAAAACATTCCGTACCAGTCCGCCGTTGGGAGCCTCATGTATGTGATGGTGGGATTGCTTATGCAGTGGGCCAGGTGAGCAGGTTTGTGGCCAACCTTGGGACAGAGCATTGGCAAGCCGTGAAGCAGATTTTTCGCCATCTCAAAAAGACTCGGCACGTGGGACTTCAGCTTGGAGGTCTAGAAGGATCTGCCTCGCTGCGACTGACATGCTGCAGTGACGCGGACTGGGGAGGGCAGATTGACGATGGGAAGTCCACCTCGGAATTTGTCTGTCTTCTCAACGGTGGTATGGTCTCGTGGACAAGCAGGAAGCAGGACTACGTCCTGCTTTCTACTGCTGAGGCGGATTACATTGCACTTTTGAGGTGTGCAAGGAAGCAACAGTCATCCGCATCGACAGACCAAAGTGCCATCGCTATGGCAGAGGACGACATGATCTCCCTGTGTTCAAAGCACATCGACATTCAGTACCACTAATCACATGACCTTGTCACCAAGGGTGTCGTGGAACTGGAGCATGACGCAACAAAGAAAATGCTTGCGGACTTCTTGACAAAGCCGCTAGACAGCGACGTGCATATTGCAAGTGCTCGAGGAGTTGGCATTGTGGATGCAAGAGATGGGAACTAAAGACCAAGAAAGCTGACGTGCACAAAAACAACCCAGACCTACTGGTTCATGCTGGAGAAAACGACCATAGCAGGTGGCCTAAGGTGCAAGGGATATATTGTTATTCTTTTGTGCCCATGGCCACTGCTATGGCTTGACGGACAGGTTGGGAATGCACTGCTCCCTTGGAGTAAGTCCCCCAAACATTGTTTGTGGTGCAAGTCGAAGTGAGACACCAGAAGTGTAACGCAACGGATAGCATGTTGGACTTAGGAACAAGAGGTCTGATCGAGCCTCGATGTGCGCTGGAAGATTTTTGACCTTCTTGCACGGGGGAAGCTTCTTAGATTTTTCTCCATGCATGAGGAGAGTGCGCCACTTGGCGGTCAGTGGATGCGCCAATTGGCGGACTTGTGAGGTGGTGTGGAGTGACCACCCCAAAAGTGCCACTACACACATACCTTAGAAGCCAAGCCTAGGACTATCTGTAGCAGGCTCATTCCTCATTCTAATTACACAATCTGGCCTTAGATACTCCTCACAGAGTTGTCCAACTAAGGAACAATACAAAGAAGACACTGGTTGGTTTACGCCCAAGATGTAAAGCTTTGACTAGCACCTCGCACGAAAGTGATGAAGTCTTAACTGGACACAGTTGCTAGAAAGTGATTTCCTAGGAACTGCTCAGTTTGGAACCGTGACCCTGAGGGTGATATCTTCTCCTAACTGAAATGCTAGGAGCGGATGGCAGGTGCTATGGTATTGGCCCTGTTTTCTAGTCCGTTGGCCTCAGGCCGGTTAAAACTTGGACCCACGGCTCGCCTTTTCAAATCCCACGTGGTGTGTCTGTAGAATTCCACTCTTTAGACATCCTTATGGAATGGTGTCTCCAAGCGCTGAAATTGACCCCTCGCTGACGGCGTTTGTACCCTCTTGTCTGGTAGGCCGTTGCTCTTTTTGTTTGAGGCCATGTGCTACATGACCTGGGTCTAGAATTGTGTCCCACATGGTCCTGACCGTTGGCACGTCATGCCTTTTGAGTGCTGGCATGACCTTCGGGCTGACGTTCGTCTGGCCCGGGTCTTGGACAGCATTGCGTCTTTCTAGCTCTTGTAGGACCAGTGTGACAACAGGCTTTCCCCACGCGGCCACCTGTGCCCATTCCTTGGTCTGTCTGCGTAGTCCAAGGCCTGGCGCTTTTGGGATCTTTTCTTTCAGCGTGTCTTGCGATGCTCTGTTCTTTGAGTCTGTCTTCCTTTGTGAAGTCAATTTTCCTTTCCCTGCCTCCTTCCTCCTACCTCTTGCTCGACTGACGCGGGATGTTGGTCCTGCCACCCCAGTAGTCCCTGCTTCTCCTGTGTTGTTGGTCTCACCCTTGGTACAGTCATTGTCGTCGGCTAATGTGTCTAGTTTGCCCACATCCTCTTATAGCTCATCTGCCACATTGTCCTCACATTCCAGAGAGAGTGTTCTGTGTAATTTGACCCCTTCGTTTGTCGCGCTGTCCAATCTAGTCAGGCTTGTTGTGGGAAATTCACCTGTCTCTATTCCCGTTCATGTTGCTGATCCACCCTAGCGTAACACCTTAGGTCCTGCTCCTATCTCCCCTTTTGTCCACGGTGGACGCCTTCGCGTGTTCCCTTAGCACTCTAGCAACTCCACGACCTGTACATGTCCTCCTCAGCCTCACGATGAGCAGCCTCCTGCCACAGTCATAAATGCACTCGGATTGGCCACTAGGATTGTCCATTGCAATTCAATCCTTGGCTACGCGCTGCGTGCCTGGGAACATGTGCGCGCCCTGGACATGCCTGTCCTGATTAGAGTTTCTGAGAGTCATGCCACATCGGCCATCACACCCTTACCACCCAAACCAACCACAGTATGTCAGGTGCGCACAGCTTCCAATGGTGAGCAGCTGGAGGCTGCCATGTGTGATGAGCTGAATTCCCTTGAAGATCATGCTATTTACAAGCTGGTAAGTCTGCCACCAGAACGTAAGGCCATCTTTGCCCGTTGGGCCTTTTGGCAAAAGTACAAGCCTAACGGTGCAATTAAAAGTGCAAGGCAAGACTCAAAGGAAAGGGGTTGTTCTAGATCCCAGGCATCAGTTTTGATGAAACATTTCCACCAATCGGATGGTACACTACAGCCAGGGCAATGTTGAGCCTTGTGGCTCATCATGACCAGGAGGAACAGATGGATGTGAACAACACATTTTTGCACGGACAGTTGGATGATGAGAGTTTCTACATTGAATGAGGAGATTTTCTACATGGAGATCACAGATGGACCCGAACAACACGTTTCTACATGGTCTACCCTTTCGGATGCTCTGATGGCATGGACTGAGTCTGGCAATTGCGCAAGGCCCTCTATGGCGGAAAACAGTCACCTTGGTACTGGAACCAAGAGATCACATCCACTCTTGAGAAAGGCCATTATCGACGCGGCATAGTTGATCTGCCACTCTTTGTCACCCCGCCAGCTGTCCGTTTGTGGTTGTCCTTGTCTATGTGGACGACTTACTAATAGCATCACCGAGCCAGGATGCCATCAAGTCAGTCAAAGTACTCTTGCACTCCAAGCATGAGATGAAAGTCCTTGGACCCGCTCGAGTCTTCTTGGGCATGGAGCTTGAGCGTGATCCCTCTCGTCGCACTCTCCACGTCCACCAGGTTGCGTACGGTCGTAGCATGGGGAGCACTTTGCCACTATGGTTGAATCCACTCCTATTGCATCAACGCTTATGAATCAAGCTGGGTAGAGGTTGCTGGACACCGGATGTGTCTAAGCTTGGGAAGGTGGTTGATGTAACGGACTACCTTCATGTCACTCAGTAGCTCATGCACCTAACGACGACAACTAGGGCAGATGTTGCCTTCTCTGTGAAGTTTCTGGCACCGTTCTCTCAGTTTCCTAGGGCACGACACATGGAGGCTGCCCTGCATGTTGTCAGATACGCTCTCTCCACTGCTCAGACTAGCCTTTGCTTTCGGACTCAGCCATCGGTGGTGGCTGATGGATACACTGACAATTACAGGGCCCATGATGCCGACACTCGCAATCGTATAGGCTACATCTTCTTTGTTGGTGGAACCATTGTGTCGTGGAAGAGTGGCAAGCAGGACTGTGTAGCACGCACCTCTAGTGAGGCGGAGTATGTTTCTCTTTGCATATGCACCTGTTAGAGCGTCTGGTTGTGTCATCTATTCCGTCCCCATCCATTGTATCACGCCTCCTTGCAACAATCAGAGCACTAAGGCCATTGTTGAATTTGATGGTATGCATCACACACACACACACATGAAGCACATCAATGTGGAGCATCACTTTGTGCATTTTCTGGTTTGACACTCAAACAACAGCGAGCTGAATTTCTCATGAAGGTACTCAGCAACAACATCTTCATGACAACTGTGCATGCTCTTGGTCGGTTTTGACCACGTGATGCTCCTAGGTCAGCAGTCACTTTTGGCGTGTGTACAGACGTATGTCACATCTTATGACGCTAATGTGTGCTTGTGAGTCTGTGCTATGCGTCGGCCATGGGTCATGGGGGAAAATTGGTTTATGTGCCATGGACATGTTGAGACCACTGGCCTCGGTAGACACTCACCACACTTTTGCAGGTTACTGACTATGGATGGACAGTGCTACTGGGTCTACCACCTCCAGGAATACGCCACATGGATGGAGATCCAGAGACACTCATCAATGGGCTGCAGAGTCATGGCGTGACTTCTAAGCACACGGGATTTGCCATGTGTCTTGTTTGGGAGTTTGTAGCAGGGTTGCTCCTCCCAGAATACATGCTGTCGTAGAATGATGGACAGGTAGCTCACAGGGATACTCTGCAAAACACACCAGGTAGTTCAAATACACTCATGGCGTGGATAGTAAGCAAGGGTGAGCTCGTTGCTCACCCACTCCTTGCTTGTGTTGCATGTGATGAACACCTAGTTACTCTTTACTCATTGTTTTGACCCGTGTATGTGAAACACTCGTCCATGGTGTTCCGCCTCTCTTGGCTTTCTTCGCACTCAGTCACTTGGGTTCTCTCCCATAGTCTATTCTTCACAACATACATAGAGCCGCCTTTTCCTACACCTCACGCACACTATCACGCATGTGTACGGGAGATCGAGTGGTGTGATAGCACAAGAGCTCTACCCCACATATCGGAGCCACCCATGATAAAGCTCATTCTCCGAGTCAGCAGCAGCACACACTCAAGCCGTTGCCTGTCTAGAAGCCTTTGCATTTGGTAGTGAGAAGTGTGTAAAAGGTTAGGAGATCCCTACAAGATACATACCATGGATGTGGAAGCTTGTGCTTTATGAAACAAAGAAGAGAGCATGGGGAGGGGGAGCGAGTGTCTAAGAGCGGGTCAGTGCACACCCCACGTCATGCCGAGCAAGACTACACCGCCACCCAGGGTTCGAGCCCAACGTCTTGGTATTAACCGAGGGAGGATAATCACTGATGTACGGCCAACAGCCGGCAGGGTGGCCCCCTAAGGAGCAGCACCCTTCAAATAAAAGACCCTCAAGCAATAAACATGAGGCAGACCAAGGCCACCATAGTATACGAGGTCTAGCCTCTTCCACATCCCAGCACAATGCCCTACTGCCTGATGAGCTGTTTGTCAATAAGTATTTGTGGGGGTATAATAAAATTTGGTTTCCAGAATAAGACTCACTTGGCACACTATTACAATGAAACCGGGTCCATGTGAAATTAGGATTTTGTTGGCGGTACATGTTTTTCCTGTATGGGGAATACGTCTTTGCACAGTTTTAGCTAGAATTTCAACAGTTTAACGGCACAAACAATGATTGTGAATGGTCATCGCGTGTAGTTGTGCTTTTGTTGATCGGTGGTCCAGGGATTGTCAAAAGCGGCATTGTGTCCCAACGTTAAAATCAACAGTCATGCAATGTGCCACATGTCGTTGCCCTACCCTGTAAACCATGAATAGCCTGTCTATGTGGACAGCAGCCTAGTTGTATGTAACCAACCTAGCCAAGATGTCTCACCTAACCAGGTTCTTCATTAAAGTGTCTTGTGAGGAACACTAGCAGAACGTTGCACGTGTCCATACTGGGACAAAGCCGGTAATTCCCCCCGCCGTGGCCCTGGTCGTCAGTGAAAGATGCTGTCTATTGTCCTTCCACCGTTGCTCTCACCATCCATCGGTGCCGTACCAGTGGGTCCATCCACTGAAAATGTGTTTGCGGATACAACTATCCACGAGAGACTCCCAAACAAGCGCCAGCGGGTAAACCTATCCAACGAATCTGACAACAAAGATCTTACCCCGACGTCAGAGCGCAAGCGGCCCAAATGACTGGCAACATTGTAGAGGAGGCAAGCGAGGGCAACCCCGTCTTTGCTGATGAAGATCAGGTAGTTCACACGCTTGGAACAAAACTTCAAAATTTCAAAGATTTCGGGTGATGTCTCCACAAGCCTGGGTACCAAAAGAACAAATAACATGATTGCGAACTACAACAAGAGATTTCAGAATGCAGTAAAGGTATGTGATGGTGACAATCTATGTACAGTTGTAAGACATGAAACAAATAGAATGATTGGATGCACTTGGAATGTGCGCAACACAAATAGCACAATCATACTGATTGATAAGAGTGCTGAATGTAGCATTGATGCGAGTGCATAATGCAAAATCCCAAAGTCTGTATAACAAGTATGATTGCATGCAATCTTAGCATTTATTCATGATATCAATGAAACATGCACGGTATGCACACGGAATATGCTCACCCATTTTTGGTGCTTTCAAATGGGAATAAAGATGGCAAGCAGGATCAAATGCAATATCAGAATGCAATATCACAAGCAACATGAAATGTAATGTCAAAAACAATGTCAACCATGTCCAGGCTCAATCATACTCCTTCTCAACAATTGAAAACACAGTGCCCATTAGCATCCAGCGTCAATTCAACATAGGTTTTTGGTATGGGGTGTTGTACCTAATGGATGTAGAGGCAAAGTCAAGGATGGCTAGCTCTCACGGATGTACGCTACCAATGTTTGGAGCAGAAAATGGAAACCTCTGGTGAAGAGTGTGGGGCACAAGGATCACAGACCAGGAGTGAATAGAGCACGTAGCATTCAGTAGAACTGAATCATAACAATTTTTTTTTTATACTAAGAATATGAATTATACATCACATTAAAATAGCCTGTCATCCAAGATTTCCAGCACATTCAAGCACACTCCCATTGGAGCAGTAGAGCCCCTGCTACAGCCGTCAAAGTAACCCTTGGTGAAGCCGCCCACCGTGCCTTGTACGCTAGTCCAGAGGAGGTGCTTCGACGGTGACCTGTCAAAGCACCCTTCTCGGGCCCAGAAGTCAAGGAGGAGTTCATCTTGCTCAAGGAGGTATTCCTGGTTACCTCCTTTGTGGCCTTGGTGCATTTGGATCCTGTTGGTGTTGAGCCTGGATCACTAGCGCAGGATTATCCCATCACCTATGACAGATACAAGGTTACAGTCGTCAACAACCCGAACTTTGGGCTGGGCTAGCTTTCTTGAATACTCACTTTGATTGACCGATTCAAAGCCTGATCCTGCATAAACTCAACACAATCCATATCTAAAATCTGATCCTGTGTTCAACCACTCCCTAGTGGTCAATCCAGGGAATACGATGAATGGCAATCATGGCAAAGGGCACACAATGTCAACATTTTGTCGCCGAGCACAATAAGATTATGAAGGAATTTGAGTCGGGTGTGCCGGCTGACGTGGTGGTAGCATGCATGCCAACCATCTAGTGCAGCTGAAGATGCCAGCCGCATGATACTGGACGTAATGCCAAAACACACTCTGCTATTGTACATTCCATGCCATATGTGTTCATGTAGCTTGGCACCTGTTGCTGCTAAACATGGTTGCATCAATTGCATCAATGTTATTCCAATGCCCGCAACTCAATGCAAAGGTGGGTCCATTGGAAGTTATGAGTATGCACGTAAAAGCTATGTCTGCAATTTACTAGTATTGAAGACCAAATTGTACATAGAGGATGTAAATACGTTTGTATGTGTTCATCCATTTCCACGGAAAAGGTAATGCCACTCTCTCAAATTCAGTGTGAGTCAAACCGGACCAGTTTTTTCCATGGAGTTAGTTTATCAGGAGCAGTTTCCAGTCATCACCCCCTTTGGAGAGAAAGGGGATGAAGGGATGAAAGGGAGGAAGATGCCAATGTCACAAGATGCTTCCTAGCGGCTTGGTGGCACTAGGTGAATCCCTCATATGACGCCACGCAAAGTCACCAATTTCAGACTGATTACTTTATAGCAGCTGTTGTAACAAATCATTTGAAGGGAGAAGACACGCTGTACGGGACAACGTGTGCCATTGATTTGGTGCACTGCATCACCGACCAATGGGTTGGGCTTAGCCGAAAGCTCACTCCAAGAAGGAAATGCATGCAATCAAGGTGCTTGGTTGTCCCAACAACACACTGTTTCCATCAGCTGCTGTGATTTTTTGGGGAAGAAACACCACTGAGCATACACGTCTTTTGTGCGCACGCAACACGTGAGAAGATACAGTGTGGATGCTTTGCGGTGTTTCTGTTTTTGTCAGAGAAGCATTATCCAGAAATCAGAAGCAAGGGGTAACCTAGGCAAGACAAACGTAGTCTTGAATGGATGAAAGAACCTTCACCAGAGGGATGAAAACTGACAGCCACATTCCGAAATTTATGCCACCAACACTGCGGTGAGTGGCACATTGGTGCAGGCCGGCTGCTTGACTTTCAATGAAACCAGGTTTCTGGGCTTTTCTTTACACAAAATCATCATAACAAGGTGTCGTATGAACCCATGGATGCATAAGTACAAGCCAGGCCTAACAGAAATGATGGGTTCTAGCTACATTTCACTGTTAAGCAAACAAAAGTGTGCAATTAGCACCAGCGGCCAGTTCATCGAGAAAATCCTGGTGACTTCTGATGGAGCAACCAATACCACGGCATGACACAGGCGGGGGACAAAATCAGAACATCAGCTGCCATGATAGTCCTGGGCTCCAATAGGCTGGCTGTGTGTGATATTGGGTTGACACTGTATCTGAGTAGGCGGCCTCACCATCAGGAATCTGTGCATTGTAGCCGCCTAGTTCACCCATGCATGTTTGATAGAGTTTTCTTGGTGGTCAATACCCGGGCACTTGGTGGCTTGTGCCAGTCCACCGGGAGACCCCATGGTGATTTGCTGCATATTGCCTCTCACAGGTTGTGCACTCTCCTTGTGGATGACACCCGGGTGCACGTTGGTTTGTACCGGTACCTTGGGAGACCCAGAACTTATTGATCAATTCATTGTTGACCTTTTGTCAGACATATGTAGTTTGCATGTGGCTGGGACCCGGACGCCTGATTCTATGTTCGGGCGTCTCGGGAGGCCTAAACTTGCCTAGCTTGGCTAGACAGTGATGCTAGTGTGTCACTGCAGAATCTGGATGTGTTTTCCATGCATTGCATGTTTCCTTGTCGGTCAAGGCCCGGGCACGCGGTTGATCTTTCCGGTGCCTCCATTGTGTGGGTTCATGTTTTGTGACATGTGTATTCCCCGTTTTGGAATTTTGGTGCGACGAGGATGATGGGGCCTAGTGGGCTAGCCACCAGTCCCCAGAACATAAGCTCTCAATGGGGCTAATTGTACTATCTCCTTGTTCATTAATCTATGGGTTCCAGACTTATCCAAATTTTGGCGTTGCCATTCTTTAGCTCACCACCAGAGCTCGTGTTCTGTCTGGCATGGACCTGCACGCCCAAGAACAATTTCAGCATGATATCAGAGCACAGGGGGACCATTTGAGCAGCAGATCAGCAGAACATGTTGAAAACGCAGCTGAGGTGCGGTACGTGGCGCCACGCAGGCATAAGAGCATGAGAGCAGCTAACATGCCGACAACAGCAGCAAGGACACCCTCCAATCAATCTTTAGGTTTATAGTTGCTTATAAGGCCATCGGGTAGTGCTGCGGCTCCTGTATAGGCAACAGAAGCAAGTAGCACCTCACCGGCAGCAGTAGCACCACTCAATGTCTCCGGTTGGACTGTGTGTTTTATGAGTGAATACAGTAACCAGCGTGCAAACAGTGTCCAAGCAGCTTGCACAAGAACCATCCAAGCAGCGTGCGAGCGGTGTGCAAGAAGCATGCAACCAGCTTGCTCATAGAAGTGTGTGTATCCATGCGTGTGCTTGCAGCGGGCACAACCAGCCGGCAGCAGCCAGGAGCAGCAGCACTGTGTGCAAGCATTCACTACTGCAGGGCATTGCGTAAGAGCGGCCAGGCCAGTGCTTATGCAATTGCAGTGTGTAGCAGCTACAGAAGCAAGTTGGCAGCAGCAGCAGGAAGCAGCAGCAGTTGAAGCAGCTGAAGCGCGCAGCAGCAGCAAGTAGCCCGCAGGGCAACATGCAATTGGCTCATTCAGCAGTGACAGAAGAACACAGTGACAGCAGCGAGCCAGAGTGTTTGGCACATGACAGCTGCGTGCACACAGCTTGAAAAAAGCCTTCCACAGGTGACCAGTGTGCAACCTGCTGCGTTGAACCAGGAGCAGCAGGAGTAGCTGCAGCAGCAGCACTGCGAGTACCAGCATTGGAAAGAACCAGCATTGCAAAATCTGGCAAGGCTAACGTGAATGCAACAGCTGCGCGTTGAGAGGACCAGCGCGCAAGGCATCGTTGCAGATTTGTTGATGTAGATTTGATGGAAGCAGCCCAGCTGCAGTGTGTACTGCTACTGCTGATATCCGCTGTCAAAAACATCACCTCGCCGGCACCTCGATTGAGATTGCAGGCGAAGAAGACCCACGGTTCTTACATGGGTTTGCAATCACCCACGTGATCAATTGTGGGTGTGGGTGGTAGCCCTCATTTAATCCAGAAGCTGGACCTAAGCCGGCAGACACATCACCCAAGAGAAGAAAAGGGGGCAATTGAGAAAGCCTAGACACGCAATTACTCAGGGGGTAGTTTTGTAATCCTTTCATCTCTAGCAAAGAGTCTGATTTCTTGTCTTTCAAAACAGCAAATGGGGATGGGGGAATTCCTTCCCTATCCTCCATTTTGTTGATTCTCTGAGATATTGTTAATCACCACAGTTTCACGCAGTTGTCAATCAGTGTATCAATGAGGGCATTCCTGTATGCAATATTTTTTCACAAAGCATCACAAAGACTGCACGTTAGCAAAGTCCAGATGAAACTTTCTTGTCTAGAATGTCAACTATAATGGGCTCTATGTGATACATAGTACTTTCTGTGAACCATCCATGTTCACTAGTTTGTTCACTTCCCACTTTTTTATACACAGTTTTACGGGTGAGTCAATTGGTCATGTATGCTCTTCTATGGCCTCCGTCTTGGCACTTACTCCTCCACTGGCCTGGGTTTCGCCAGACTACTCTCATCGGCACTGGTCATCCAGAGTCACCATCACACCTTACCCGCCGGAGGACGACCGCCAGTTGGATGCAGGCTTCTCCCATGTTGTCCATCAGAGTCACCTTCATGATTAGGGAGGTGAGAGTAAATGTTTGGGCATGGGGTCACTTGCATGTGAGGTGGATGAGGCTCTTCATGGTTTGGCGTTGTGTTGCGTTTAGGGGTGTCTGCCTAATGATGTTCCATGGATTGATGACTAGCAGCCTATTTTTTTGTTCCATATGTTTGTACCATATGTTTTATCATTCATAATTCCAGAAATTTTGTTTCTATTGAAACAAACCACGAAAATGCATTTTATCACGTGTTTTACGTTTCAAAATGTTTCCCCTATAAATCTTATTTCATGTTTAAATGAACGTTCCACTATTTGAATGTGTACCAATGAAAATTCATTCTTCAGTATGCTTACAAAGTGTTTTTCATCCTTTATTCTTGACACATCTCACCAATATCATATTCTGTACTAAAATTGGAAGGGTTTTAACATGTCCTAAGTATAAGCAGTTACATAATTGTTTTTGTGGTTTTTTTAGCTTTAAACTATCAAGCATCCATGAAAGATCTGTTTGAACTGAAAATCTGCGCACATATTCAAAATTGAACAGTTATTCATGTTTTGTCAACCTGAAATCTACTTTCTTAAAATTGAATCATAATGATTGTCAAAGAACAAAACTTCAAACTCTCCCTTATATTGTGACACTTCTATATCTATTGATAATATTAGACAGTTTTTAGCTTCTAGTTTAACACGTTTTGTGCTATTATATGAAATTTGTTTGTTTCAAGATAAGCAATCAAAGAATTGTTTGATGAATAAAATTCTTCATATCCACATCCTCGTGCATTGATTGATTGAATTAAGATATTTGTGAATGAATCTTATCTATCCTTCTGCAAAAAAAAAGATTTTTTTCTAATAAAAGGTATTACGTAGTATGTTTTGCATTCATGTGATGTTCACATAAGATAAGCTTAACCTTCGGATGAATGTGCATCCATTCAAAAGTTTATTAATGTACATAAATTCCACTTGCCACCTCCAAAAGAATATAGATTCTTCTTAAGATTAATAAAAAATTTCAATTGCTTGATTTATTGATGTATTGTATTGAAACATAACTATTCCTTTTTAAAAGATTTTTGTTATCTGAAAAGTGAAGAATTTTAGCCTTTTTACGTAGATGTCTTTTGATTCATTAGGGAACTTCAAGATAATGATAACTTGAATCTAAAGTCACCAATAACTTTTAGGGGGATAACATGTATGCAAATAAGAAGTGTCACAAAAAAATGAATTGTAATCAGTTTTTTATTATGAGATTCATGTGAACGCATTTCATCCCCTTATTATGTTTTCATATGTTGGAGGCACGTTTTCACAAGGATGGTTTAGAGAGATGAAGAAGAATAACATGGTATGCTAAGGTAAGTAAATAATAATTTACTGATATCTGTATCTTAATGTTCAGAATAGATGCTAAATAATTCATGTTTTTCAACCCTTTTTCATGTACGATAAGATTCAAGGGTTTTATGTGTAATGACCTTAAAAAATGAAAAATTTCTTGACACACACGTTGTGGAATAATGTTGATGTTATCTGTTGCAGGAAAACCAGCTGGATGAGATGTTGACTTAGGGGCTCATCCAACTGTCCGTGTCTCCGTACGCCACACCACTACTATATCAAAAGAAGAAAATGTGCAAAATGCGGATGTGTGTGGATTTCCAGGCGTTGAAAGACATCACGATCAAGAACTGCTACCCTCTACCTTGGGCGGACGTGCTGTTTGACCGAATACATGGAGCAAAAGTTTTTAGCAAAATTGATCTACGAAGTGGCTACCACCAAATTCGCATCGCCGACGAAGATGTTACAAAAACTGCCTTTCGGCACTTTCAGTTCACTAGTATGTTTTTTGGACTCACAAACGCCCCTACGATGTTCATGGCAGCAATGAACAATATCTTTCGCCCGTACCTTGACGACTTTGTCGTGGTGTACCGCGACATTATCTTCGTGTATCGCCAAAATCCAGAACAACATCAACGACATCTCCGGTAGGTGCTCAAACTCCTCATACGGGAGAAAATCTATGGGAAACAATTAAAGTGTGACTTCGGTCAACGCTCGATCGACTTTCTCGGGCACATCATCGGTGGTGGATGGATATCCATGGACACCAAAAAGAATTCTATGGTGGCGGATTAGCCAAATCCAACAAAAGTACGCGGCATACACATTTTTCTTGGGTTTTGCAACTATTATCAAAGGGTTGTGAAGGATTATGCCTCGGTTTCAGCGCCTCCTTGTAATCTCACCAGCATCTGTATGCATTTTGGGTGGTTTCTGGATCCTTCACTCCAGGGAAACCCACCACGTGACATCCTCCCGTTCCTCGTTTTTCTCTTTGTGTCCTGTCGGTTGAAAAAATAAATGTATGGGCTTCAGCCAACTTCTCCCAGTTCAAGGCATTGGGGTTGTCCAATTTGTTGGGCCCGTGGGGGGGAGGGGGGGTGGGGGGAGGGGGAGGGGAGGGGGGGAGGGGTGTGCGTACCCTCTCTTAAGCTCAGTATGCTCCCTATTATGACCCTCGATGTCCAGGGCATGGACTTCTCGTCTAGCTGTGGTATTGCATCTGTGTTGTGCCACACCATTGGTTGCATGTTTGTTCTTGGCACACGCTGTTGTTTCCTATTTCATGTTCCCTCCTTTGCACCTACTTCTTCCATGGCTGCGCTTGTCCATGTTGCACTTTCCCTCTCCCTGGACCACGCATAGTTGTTGCATCATCTCGTCTGCCATATTCACATTGCCACCATTGACTTCTTGCTTCATCATCAGCCTTTCCATGGTCTTGATGCATCCACATTCTCTGTCCCTTGTTCTCCTGACAGCCTTGACTGCACTCACAGCAAGATGCATCGGTCCTCAGTCTCTACTTCCGATACTCATACTGCCTATCCCCTTGACCTCTTGCATGCTGACATCATGGGTTCTCTTGCTCATGATGTGTTAGGTCTTTGCCCTCCAGAAAAAGAGTGATGTGGGCTCCACACGTAAGTCCTGGCTTCCATATTCTGAGCTTGCCTGTGGTCTCCATCTGCGTACCTTTCGCTGTGACCAATGGTGGCAAGTTCCTGTCTTCTTGTGAGGTGTGAATGGAGGCGTCGGCTCCCTATAAAGTTAAGAAAATTGACGTCTTTGAGCAATAGAGCTGGACACTTGCTGAATTTGTCCAAAATCTTGTCAGTACCTCTAAGTTATCACCTCTCTTCTCCTTTGAGGCCATGACGTGCATGACATAGGTCTGGAACCGTGTTTCTCACGGTCCTCTTCTCCATCATTTCACCCCCTTTGAGCATTGGTTTGGTCACCGAGAAGACTTGCATCTTGCTTGTTTCAGGGGCTATGTCACTTCTGTCTCGCTCCCAAAGAACCTTTCAGATGGAAAGGTTAGCCACCCTGTGCATCTCTACACCTTTCTTGGAGTTTCTACCATGTACAAAGTGTAAGCTGGACAGTGCCAACGACACTAATTGTGGCTTGAGGCTTCCTTGAATGTGTAATTTAACTATGAATTCAGAATTCTTAGGAAACACTTGTGCAAGATTGGCCCAAGATTGTGATCAATCTTTCAAGTTGAGAAAGCTACGCCCGGCCACAAGTTGGACCGATCAAGGGGAAAACAAGTGACAAAAATTCATCCCCAAGGACCGGGGCTCAACCCTCGGAAGACCCAACGAGGCCGAAGGGCGCCTTGGGACACAGTTAGTTAATGAATCAAGGATCATTGAGGGCCAAGGGTATTTTGGAATGGCGCCTCGATGTCTCATTACCAAAAAGGGTGCTTTTGGCGGCCGTCACCATTGCTAGTTGTATTGCTACTGACAGATTGCCGTGCTCCATGGAAACAACTATATCTTGGTCTTTTCTCCAAAAAATGATGTGATTTTTGGTTGGAATGCTAGGAAGATTAGCTACATGATACTGAGGCATCATACTCCATTCATGGCTGTTACAAAGCTACACATGGTCCAGCGACCTTGGGTCGCCTAAGATGTGTCATCATGTAGATATAGTCTTGTATATTGACACTTGAATAACAACCACAATTTACTCCCACTTTACAACAAGTGTTCCCATCCTCCCCCAATGTGAGCCTATGATTTTGGATGTACTAGAAGATGTGCACAAGCCTCTCCTTATTTTTCATTGCCGCCGGTTGGTGCCTACACCATCCAGATGAGGCTAGCATACTGCGCCCGGTTTACACTTGGTTTGGGAGCCACCCTTGGCTCAGGGGAATAAGAATGTACCCCCCTGATTTTTAAATTTGACGTTTGAGTTTTTTTGAATCATGTGGTCCTTTATTTTGACTAGGTTTTTGACAATGGAATTATGTTGGTGGTCCTAACTCATCGAATTCATGGAAAATTGGCACTTTGATTTCGATGAACAAGCTTGTTCACTATTTCTACGGTCCTTAAACTCGATGATGTCACTCGAGAGGATGGTCGGCTTGCGCACCCTGCATGCAACTTCGAGTCATTTGAAGTTCAGATTTTGAACTTCAAACAGTCAGATTTCTAGTCCACACGTGCGCCCAGGCATTTTGCCTGACAGCTTGTCTGAGGCGCTGGCAGGAGGACTGCTGACCGGACAGTTTTGCTTGTCAAGTCAGTCGCTCGCGGCATCACAACAAAATGACGCAAAACATTTTTTCATGAGTATTCTCAAGCACACACATCAGTACTCTATATACTAGGGTTCATCCAACCCGGAAACACAAGAGAACCTAAAAAATCCAAATGGCACTTTAAATTCGATGAAATCACATGTGAATTGTTTTTCTGATCCTTCAAATTTGTCGAACGAAACATTGTATCCTATTTTGATCACTCCATAAGTATTTAACATCAAAATTAATGATCAGGGGTGTATGTGGTAAGTTCTCCTCATGAGCATAGACCAGTACACATCTTGTCTCTGTGGTGGGTCTGTGCCCAAGGTCAACAATGCACTCCAATGACAAGGCGGTAACCGGGGGACCCGTTGGGGAAGAAGTTGCACCGGCCGCAAGATGACTTCATTTGGCACATTCTCGTTGGTGGTGACATGTGACGTGCAAGGCAAAGTAGTTTCAGCCACAGAATTGCAAAGGTTGCTTGCAAGAATGCAGGCCAAGGTGGCCCTGTTGGAGATGCAGAATGCAAACCTCAGTGCGGAGCTCGCAAAGCGTCCAGTGACAACACCAGTGGCAGCTGCCACCGCACCAGGAGCTATGGTGGACGTCCCAATCCCACCCAAGCCAAAGTCATTCAACCCATGCAAGGAGGATGGGCCACCTCCACATGCTTGGATACTCAGAATAGAGCTCTACTTTACTGCAATGGCCATGGATGCCTCGAGGTACGAGGCGCACCGCGACTATGTCGAAAACCTGTTGAGAGGGGCATCGTCGGATTGGTGGGTACATATGATGCGCTCCAATCCACATTGCAGTGGAGCAACAATGGTTGCCGGCATTGCGGCCACAAATCTCAACGTCATTGGATCCAACCTAAAGCAATGGCATCCCTACCCTGAAATGACCGACCACATGGAAGGATTTCACGAAGTTGTTTATCAAGTGCTTCACCGTCGGTGACATGAGGAACAACGCACGTGCCAGGCTGTATTGTCTTCTGCAAAGTGGCAGCATCGTTGACTATACCCACAGATTTTGTGAGATCATTGCCAACCGTGGCTTTGAATTATGAACTGTGCTTCCACTCCAGCAACGACCTCAAGAACGAAACCCGCGCTGTGACGGTGATGCAAGATCTCTACGACAGCTAGCAGGGAATGATCATAGTAGCAAAGCGATACGACTCACTTGTGCATCATGCTCATACCAGCAGCCACAACTCTTGTGGTGGTGGTTGCAGCAAACAGGCCAAGAGAAATGCAATTCCCATGGAGATTGGAGCATTGCAACAGCGCAAGTGCTATAACTATGACAATTGAGGCCACATTGCGCTTGATTGTTGGATTCCAAAGAACAATGACAGCAAGGGTAATCATCAAGGGAAGGGGAAGCAAGCCACAAAGGAAGCACATAAACTGTTAAAGGAGTTGGAAAAGGAGGAGAGTTGGGAGTAGATGGAATTACTCTTAGCTCCTCTCAGCCCAAATTGCCACTTGACCGTCCATCCGAACGTCTTGCAGAAAGTAAGGGGGTTTTTGAGGTCAAGACATGGGATTTAGGGTGAAAGGCATCAAGAAGAAGGTGGGGATTCTGCTGAATTGTGGCATGAGCCAGAGTTTTCTGAGCATGGAATGTGCTTGGAAGTGGGGTCTTGCACTCACAAGCACAAAATGGACCGCTAACCAAGTGGACATCATGATTGAACTGGAGAACCTGGTCTGTCCCCCCTTTTGTTTGTGTGGGGAAGCTTTGCATAACGACTGTATGTAGGGTGTGTCAAAAGGAGGATTACCATGTGATCCTTGGCCGTGACTTCCTCCACAAGTACAACCTTGCCGTCAATGAGGAGGCGCATATTGTCTCAGTCAAGCTCAGACACTAGTATCCCCTACCGACATGGACCAAGGAAGAGGCCGCAGGGGAGGAGTCTTGTGGAGAGGACGCGTCACAGAAGTCAGCGCCTCGCACAGAGGAATCGATGCCTTTGATGCTAAACTTGATGCAGCTTAAGTGCACGGTTCCAAAAAAGGAGCAGGTTTGATTTGGCATTAGTGTAAGACGTGGAGGAAGATTTTGACAGACCAGAGGACGTGGTTCCTGATGCTGCATGTGGCATAACTTGTGAGCAGCAGAGGGCCCAAGACATGTTTTACGTGGTTCCCGAGGAGCAATGGAAGGTGTGAACGGAGTTAGAGGATGTGTTCTATGACATCCTCCGGGCGTGTCTGCCATCGAAGCGGGACTTTGACCATTGCATCAACCTCAAACCTGGAGCGTGCACACCTGTTTGTGAAACAGACCACATGAGCAACATGCAATTACAAGAGCTGAAGAAGTACCTGACTGAGATGATAGAGCAAGAGTTCATCTGCCCATCCTCATCTCATTACATTGTACCTATCTTGTTTGTGGAGAAAAAGATGGGGGAGATGCGTATGTGTGTAGAGTACCGGAAGTTGAGTGAATTGACCATCAAGAACCGGTATTTGCTTCCACATTCCAAGGAACAATTTGACTAGCTCCATGCGGCTCTCATCCTCACAAAGATCAACCTCTAATCCGGCTACCACTAGATCCACATTGCAAGAGATGATATGAAAAGACGGCCTTCCGGACCCGCTATGGTTACTACGAGTTTCTTGTTATTTCTTTCGGGTATACCAATGTGCCGATCACCTTCATGGCGGTGAAGAAAAACATCTTCAGGGCATTCTTATGTAGTTTGCGGTGGTGTACCTTGATTATATCTTGGTATATAGCAGGTTGGCAGAGGAGCATTAGGAGCATGTGAATGTCTTCGATGTTTTGATGAGATAAAGTTTTTTGCAAAGCTCTCTAAGTTTGAGTTTGTGGTAGAAAGGGTTTGTTTCCATGGCTACATGAAAAGCAATGGAAACATTTCTATGAACGCGTGCAAGGTGTCGGCCGTGCACAAGTGGCTGAAGTTACAGAGTGTGCACAGAATAGAAGTATTTTTTAGCTTTTGTAGCTCCTACCTCTGGTACACCCTTGGCTATGCGCGAGTGTCTGCACCAATCACCAATCTCATTCACAGGGACCATGAGTGGAGTTGGGAATGTAGCAAACAAGAAGCCTTTAAGAATCCCAAAGGTTCTTACCTCCACACTAGCTTTACACTTGGCCGACATTGGCTATGACTTCAAAATGGTGATAGATGCATCGGACCTGGTCATTGATGGTATCCTTTTGCACATCTTTGGTAAAGCATCGCAGCCAGTCACTTACTACTCGTGCAAGTTGCATAGAGCGGAGTTGAACTATGCCACCCACGACAAGGAGATGCTCATCATGGTCATCGCCTTCAAAAACATACAGTGTTACCTCAAGGTGCAAAAATGCATGGTCTACACTGGCCACCATGCGTTGACGTACTTCAGGAAGCAGCCGAGCCTCAGCTGGTGGCAAGCGCGTTGGGTGGATTACCTCGAGTTGCACTTCAACCACAAGATCATGTACCAGCCGGGTCGCATCAACCCAGCCGACGCACTCTCACGGTGACCGGCCCTGACAATGCGGGTCGTGTCTCTCACCATCCATGAGGATGCCTTCCTTGTAAAGCTCTTCATGGATGGATACGAATCGCATGGGGAGTATGAAACTCAGAGATGTTTCTTTGAGGCACCATAATGGAAACGGCGTGGTACGTAGGAAGTGGTGGTTTCCACGGTGCCGATCCTTTGGCAGCTGTTTTTGGAAGAGTGCCATGGTAGTGGCCCGAGCGGTCACTTCTCCACCGACAAGAAATTCAAGACGGTGAGTTTATTCATTTTGTGGCCCACCATGTCATCAGAGGTGGCTAAATTATTCTGGAGTTGTGACCTGTGCCAATGCAGCAAAGTGTGGAGGAAAAGTACCTCGGGTCTCCTCCAACCGTTGTCCATCCGTGAGCAGCCATGGTAAGGCATCTCCATGGATTTTATCACGGGCTTGCTCAAGACAGCAGCAGGTCACAATGTGTTCTTGTGTTGGTGGTGGATCACTTCAGCAAGATGTCGTACTTCATTGCGATGCATGATAGAGTAAGCACAAAAGGCACGGCTTGACTGTGACTCAAGCACGTGTGCGCCTCCATGGCATACCGCGGTCCATTGTGAGCAACCGTGATCAGTGCTTCACAAGTGATTTCTGGAGCAAACTCATAGAGAAATACGGCAGTAAGCTGCAGCTGTGGACCAGTTCTAACCCCAAAATGATGGATAGGCGGAGTGGAAAAACCAGACGCTAGAGTAGCTCCTCCGTATAGTGGGTGATCAGGACAAGACGGTGTGGGACCAGTGGTTGCCGGTTGCTGAACTGGCATAAACCTTTGCCATCTCCGCCTCCACCAGCAAGAAACCATTTGACGTGGTGAATGGAAAGGTGCCCGCTACACCCCTCACTTTGCACATTGCAAACAACCTGCCCACGGTGGAATTCTCAGCCTCCTCCTTCGGTGGTAATTGAGGGCAAGCGTGAGTCTGAGGTGGATGTCATTCTTGACCACCGTCCTCGTGGCCAAGGATGGAAAGACCTAGAAAAGTGGAAGGGCTACAATGTGGCCCACAAGATATGGGAGCCTGCTTACAACTTCAATGTTTGTAGTGTTTATGCCATTCTCCAAAAGTACGAAGAGCGAAGCAGAATGGCTTGCTCCTAAAGGGGAGGGTAGTGTAAGCCGAGCAGTGCCAACAGCACTGATTACGACTTGAGGCTTCCTTTAATGTATAATCTGACTGTGGATTTGGAATTTACAGGGAAAACGGTGTGGAATCAGCCCAAGAGCTGGGTCGATCCATCAAGAATCGAGGAATTTACGCCAGGCTAAAGCTTGGACCATCCGAGGGGAAAGCAGGTGACAGGAATTCATCCCCAAGGATCCGGGCCCGACCCTCATGAGACCCAACTAGGCCGAAGCGCACCTGGGGACATGATTATTCAATGATTCAAGGATCATTGAGGGGCAAGGGTGCTTTGGAATGGAGCCCCGATGTGAATTTACCAGAAATTACCGCTTTGGACGGCCGTCACCACCGCTAGTGGCACTGCCAGCGGCAGATTATTGTGGCTCACGGAAACGACAATATCTCAGCAGTTACTCCATGCAATGATGCAACTCTTGGTGCATGCGAAAGCTGAAACAATGAACTATGTGATTCTGAGGCAATAACACTTATCCCTGGCTTGTACAAAGCTGTGCACGACTCGGTGACCTCCGGTCGCCTAGGATGTGTCATGATGTACATACGGACTTGTACATTGTCACTTGAATAACATGCACAGTTTACTCCCACTTTGCCACACGTGTTCCCGTGCTCCCCCAAGACAATCCTACACTTCCGTATACACTGGAAGGTATGCAACAGCCTCCCCTTGGTTTCCATTACTGCCATTTGGTGCCTACACCGTCCAGTTGAGGCTAGCACACCATGCCCGGTTTACAAAAACACAGACCGGTCACAGGAAACTGACCAGTCATGTGTCATAGATTCCCACGATGCTCTGTTATTCAAGAAATTCTTCCCTTGTGACTTTCCCCTTTTTGCCACAACATCTTCTCTGTCCTCAATCTACCATGGGATGGTCGTATCTGAGCCTCCAGTCTTGGGGGCATGTCTCCTTCTTTCGCTAACATGGCTCCTTTTGCCTGTTCTCCTTCTCCACAGTCGTCACCGTTCCACTCTACTGCTAGTAACTCTCCAAGTTGTTCCTCCCTCTCCAGTGCCTCGACCAAATCCTCCCCAGCGTTTTCTCCTGTCACTGCGTGCACTGCACCCACACCTCCTGCGTCAGCATCTACACCTCCCAGTGTCCCGGCACAGTCTCTGGCATATTCCCCTCCTGGCTCACGCATTACCTTTGCGTTGTAGGCCACGCCATCTGCTGATGCCCCAGAGTCATGTCTTGAGTCTCAGACCTGTAGTGTTGGCCAGGATCCATACACACATGGAGGGAGGCTTTTCTCCCTTCCGCAATAGTCTTTCTCTATCTTTGTAGCCCTCTCAGCACTGCACATGCTCTAGTGCATCATCTGCTATGGCTAGCTCTTCTGCCAGACCCACTGGTCTTGATGCACTCGGTCTTGTTGTTAGTGTTTTCCATCCCACATGTGTAGTGGGGGATACTATTGTTGCCCATGAGCTTCACAGCACTCCCGAAGCCTTTGTTGCCAGTTCTGTTGCTGCCTGCTTTGTGGCAAGTTGACTTTCCAGACTCCCTCCTGAGCCCACCACTGTTTGGTAGGCTGATGTGGCAGCCAATGCTGATCTCTGGGCAAGGGTCATGCAAGAAGAGCTGATTAATCTCAAGAAACACAACGCCTTTGAGATTGTGGAACTCCAAGCAGTCCAAAACGTTGTCTCAGCTTGCTGGTTCCTCCGGTGCAAGCTGAAGCCTGATAGCAAGTTTGACAGATATAGGGCTCGGCTTACAGCTAAAAGGTTCTCTCAGATCCCTGGGGTTGACTTCGACGAGACGGTCGCTCCAGTTGGGCGGTACACCACTGCTCGCACTTTATTTAGCCTAGTCACACAGCATGACTGGGAACTTGAGCACATGGACATAGAAAAACACGTTCTTCCCTGGACTTCTTGACAAGGATATCTTCATGATACAACCACCCTGTCTCACTGATGGCACAAAAGGATAGATTATTATTAGAAGTTTTGCAAAACGTCTAAGAATAATCTATCCTGATGTTTTGCAAAACGTCTAAGAATAATCTATTCGTAGACGTTTTGCAAAACGTCTAAAAACAATCTATCCTACCGTGTTCAGTCTTTGAACGATTCTGGCTTGGCGGCTGCCAAGCAAATTAAAAAAACATCTTGTACGGGCTCGGCTGCCACAAGAACCGGCTCGAGACCCCGAGCGGCAAGCCGCGCTTCCTACCAACCTCGGACACTCCAAGTTTGCCACGCGCAATGCTGGTGCCAGTGCTCCCTCCCTGTCGTAAATTACTACATATGGAGTAGAGAACAATGTTGTAGCAACAGGCACTGACGAAGGTTCGCAAGGACCGAAACTAGCTTGCCATCTGCTCTAAGCATTTATTCTCCACAACTCCAGTTTGACTGCGACTTTCACTCATCATTTTTCCAACTCCTGCTGCCACGAGATGCCTACCATTTCCTCATCTGTTGAAGCAACTGCCTCGCTGGCCGGTTGTCTTATTCCCTTCAACGCAAATTCGCTGTGTGCGAAGCGTTTCAGACTGCAGGTGGATTCTGACGACGACGACATGGAAGTCGTCGCACACACTTTTGAAGGGATCCCTCAAGAGGAGCTCTGCATCATGCTTGACACACCGGGATCTTCCAAGGGGGGCATGCCGCAATCGCGAAGGCCCTGACGACACGCCTCAAGAATCCCCGCAGCCACCGCGCTCTTTTCTCTATTTCTCCGAATGCACCAGAAAAACACCGGGTTGCTGGACGCAAAGCACTACTTGGAATCAAAGATCTTGCAATGCAACTGGTGGAAGTGGACAACGACATCACCAAGCTTGCGGATCTCAAGGCTCAGAATTTGATCCCACACTCCATCTGCTTGAAGAATCCCAAGTTTGAGTGCCCCAAATGCCCTCTCCGTCAAGCAGAATCTAACGCTTTTTTTGCAGAAGCACATCGCAAATACCTTGAAGCTCAACGCGACAACATGATATCTTTCAAGGAAGAGCTCCGCAATGAGATCAAGGAAGATATCACTTGTCAACATGCCGAACTGCAGTTGGAACTTCAAGCTACCACCGCGGAGCTCAAGTCTTCCTCTTTGACAGGTTTTTTTCAATGACTAAGTCACCACCGAATTCAACAAGTGGACCAACAAAACCCTGGAGGAGTACAACGACAAGGTGACGCTGATTTTTTGTCAAGCTGCAGAGAATCTAGCCATCCGCAAGGCCAAAGCAGCAGCCAAGAAGAAGACCCGTAAGGCTTCAGATCTGAAGGAGGCGGAGATGAAGCCGGAACCCACCATCGGTGAACTGTTTCAATCTACAAAAACCTCCCTCAAGGCCGAGCTCAAGGCTGAAGTCAAGCGCGAGATTTCCAAAACCAACTCCAGCTCCAAAGCCAGCTCCAAGGGCAGTTCCAAGCCCCCCTCCGCGGCCAGTGGTATTCTTGGCAAAGGCCCGAATCAGCAGAAGCCTCTGAAGACTCAGCAGCGCTCTACTCAGCAGCACCGCAACAGTCAACAGAAGCCCAAGCCGCAGCCCAAGAACACCAAGGAAGGCAAGAACAACACCGCCAAGCACGAGAAGGGTAAGGGCAAAGCTACAAAAAACGGCGGAGCAGGCCCAGGAAAAGACAAGGGCAAGAGGCCCCTCTGAGTTCAGACCCAGTGATTTCACTTGCCTTGAGGATCTTTTGTTCACGGATACCATCTCAGCTACTGTCACGAATTTTGAACATGGGGATTCATAACTTGAGCTCAAGAACTCTTTCAGCCAAGGAGCGCCAAGCCCTTGGCCTTGGTCTCAATTTTGTTGTCAAACCACGTTCTTTTCTGATGACTTGGTCAAGGCCGGCTTTGATGATGCAAGGCAAGCACGCCTGTCAATTCACTTCAAGGATCAGCCTCCCCTCAGCAAAGATGTATTTGTGATCCCAAATCCCTCTTGGCAGCCTCCTCCGGCTTGTCCCGATGTGGAACTTGCCATCTCTTGTCTTGAAGCAGATTTTGAAGATGTTTGTTCTTCTTCTTCTTCAATCAACTCTCAACAAAAGCACAAGCACCTTCTCTCCACGGTTTGGCAACTCAGCGCCGATCACTCCATCGTGATTAAACCCGTGGACAAGAACTTGGGGATTGCAATCCAGGACAGAAGTGACTACATCTCTGAGTGTCTACAACATCTCGGTGACCCAACCACCTATTTCCAAGAAGAAGCTAACCCAAAGCGTGTGCTTGCTGCCCTTGAGCAAATCCGCCAAGATTTCTCTGACGGTAATCTTCTCTCTCCCCAGATCTGGAACTTTTTCTTCAAGGAGCCTGCACATGGCTTCAAGCCATGTTTGTTCTATGTGATCATGAAGGTGCACAAAAAACCGGGGTGGAAAGGCCAATTGCGGCCAGTCACTCATGGGTGAGGAATAAAAATCCAAATGGCTAGACCGGCAACTACGGCAACCAGTGACACAACAGCCCACCTACCTAAAAGATAGCGCCGCTCTTCTCATGGAACTGAACTCCCTCCCTCTCCACAACGGGTGTCTCTTAGCAACCTATGGTGTTGAAGCTCTGTATCCTAGCATTCCTCTTGACCGTGCATTCCACTACATTGATGTGATGTTACGGCAAGCAAGGCACGATTCAGGACCTTTAGTCTCTCAACTTCTTAGGTGGGTCATGACTAACAGCTTCGTTGAGTTCCGAGGGCACATCTGGCATCAAGTCAAAGGGACAGAAATGGGAACACCATCGGCTGTATGCTTTGCTTCTCTTTTTGGGTTCGGTCACAATATACCCAGTTTTTGGAACTATATAGCTGATATACCAATGTCGCAAAAAAAATTGCATATGACAACGGCGCACAGAAAACAACGCATATGCTAATCGCGTACACAATATAACGCATATGCCAACGTTACATAGAAAATACCTGAGGAACCCAGAAACACTTAAAAAAATGTCATGTTTCCGCCACATACCATGTAGCATTGATGCATGACATGATTTTTTCATTCACTATGTCTCAGACGAATGCACCGTTGCACTTTTTTCCATGTCAGGTCCAAAACACATGCTGTGATCCAGCATGAAAAAGGGGTGGGCAGCTGGTTGATTCTGTTGCGGAGGCTGGTCGGATGATTGCTTTTGTAACGCAAGGTGGGTGGATGGTTGCTTTTCTTCCAAACCAAGGGCGGATCGTTACTTTTCTTCCAAACGACGGGCGGATGAGAGTCACACTTTACGTTTTATGGGTACATGAGCTATTTCACCCATTCTTTTTATGAGCTTCTTAGACAGACTGCTCCTACTACAAACAAAAACTGCACCTGTGCTTCACTGCCGCTTCATAGACGTCGGCTTCATCATCTGGGATGGACCGTGGGACACATTGGAGAAGCTTTTGCAGACTTTGAACTCGTTGGACGAGAACATCAAAATCAATTACGACATCTCTAACCAAGAAGTGGTGTTTTTGGACTTGCGCATCTTCAAAGGAGATCGGTTCAAGAATTCAAGACTTCTGGAAACTTTCACCTACCAGAAGCCCATGAATCTGTACATATATCTTCCTTTCCAAATCTATCATCCCATCAGCTGCAAGCTCTAGTTCATCAGCTCCAAGCTCAGAAGGTATCTACTTCAGTGCTCTTCACCCAACGACTTCTCCACCCTGAAAGTCTCCTTCTACCAACGGCTTCGAGCACGAGGATATCCTCCTCATTTTCTGAACATGATCTTCCAGAAGCGGACCTACAGCGCTCGCCCACAAATCCTGCACAACATCAGGAGCAAGACAATCAAGAAACAGAATCAGACAGAAGGTAGACCCCTGGTGCTGGAGACTCTTCTCACCCCAAGAGCTGAGTCTCTACACCTGGGGGACATTCTTAGACGTTTTGCAAAACGTCCAAGAATAATCTATTCGTAGACGTTTTGCAAAACGTCTAAGAATAATCTATCCTACCGTGTTCAGTCTTTGAACGATTCTGGCTTGGCGGCTGCCAAGCAAATTAAAAAAACATCTTGTACTGGCTTGGCTGCCACCAGAACCGGCTCGAGACCCCGAGCGGCGAGCCGCGCTTCCTACCAACCTCGGACACTCCGAGTTTTCCACGCGCGACGCTGGTCCCAGTGCTCCCTCCCTGTCATAAGTTACTACATATGGAGTAGAGAACAATGTTGTAGCAACAGGTACTGACGAAGGTTTACAAGGACCGAAACTAGTTTTCCATCCGCTCTAAACATTTTCTCTCCACAACTCCAGTTTGACCGACTATCACTCATCATTTTTCCAGCTCCTGCTGCCACGAGATGCCTACCGTTTCCTCATTCCATGAGGATATCTTCATGATACAACCACCCTGTCTCACTGATGGCACGAACAAGGTTTGGCAACTACGCAAGACCCTGGAGGGGCTCAAGAAGTTACCGCGCTACTAGAACATGGAGATATCCTCCACTCTTGAGAGAGGCGGCTATCGTCGTATCACCATGAGCCCCAACATTATTTCTGAGTGCTCCCTCAGAGCCCTTTGCGACCAAATTGGTCTACATTCATGATCACATACTGCAGCACTCTTGTAATGCCCCTCATTGACGTGGTCGCACCTCATGATATTTTTTCTCTCGTGGCATGAGTGTGCGTTGTTCTCAATCTCATGTGTGTGTGTGTACTGTTTGTCTGTGGGTCATGGGGAAGTGTTGGTAATGGGTACAAGACATGCAAGTCACCTTTTGACTCTGTTCACACACACACACACACACACACACACACACACACACACACACACACACACACACACACACACACACACACTTTCACTACATGTGACTAAACTGAATTGAAGCTCTAGGGACACACATGATGGGTCATGCACTGCTTGTGTCTCAGTCGAGTGCATTAGAGGTACCCACAACATCCTACCTAGATGTACTTGAGAGCCTATTTTCTATGATCAGCATAGCATACTTGGTTTCTTCTTAGAATAACTTGGAGCAACACAGGACGGGGAAGCATGCATCTACATATGCTCGGGGTCAATGTGGTTGACTATGTTTTCCTTATGCATTCTTAGAAAGAATTTGTGTATGGTGATATTGGGTTGTTGATCCTGCAGGACCACACGCCCGGTTTATTCCGGGGTATGATAAACCACCGGCCGCACGTTCGCCAACCGGTCTGTTTCAATCTTGGGATGGCAGCCGGACCCCACGTCAAGAGCCTTGCGCGGGTTGGCCCGGTGAACCAGCGGCTATCACCTCGCTGTTCTGTGACTCCCACTCACTTCTTCTCTTGACGAGCTTGCTCCATTCCACGGCGTTGTGTTCGCATCCATGCTCTCTTGCTTGGCCATGATTGCTACACTAGCAACTCTTCACTACTTACACTACCTCCTTTGAATCTTTCTCGCATGCACTATTGGCCATGCCACACTGCAACAGCAATTTTCAAGATCTGGCCTCACCCTAGGGCTCTTTTATTGGCCAGTTATGGCTCTCCCTTGCCATTACCTGATCCAATGTACTACAGGAGGTTCTTGCTTGGAAAGACATACTACTTAGTGATGCTGCATGTCTATAAGATCTCAAGGCACATGATGATCATGTTGTCCTCAAGCTCATCAACCTTCTTCCAGGGTGGAAGTTTTTCCATTCCAAGTGATTCTTGGAAAAACAGCTGAAGCCTGATGTCTCAGTTGATTTGTGTAACGCCCGATTGAGTGCCAATAGTTCATCCCAAATCCACGGTGTTTACTACACTGACACCTACACTTCTATCATTCGGATGACCACAGCGCATGCAATGGTATATGTTATTGCTTGGCATGACTAGAAAGCTCCATCAGATTCATGTGAACAGCTCATTCCTTCATGGGCAGCTAGAAGAGGAGATCTACATGGTCTAGCCTCATGGATTTTACAGCAATGGATGCATGTGCTCAATATCCTTCCTGCTGGAGCTAGGAGATCACAAGTACGTTTTACCATATGGACGATATCAAAAACAACACTGGAGTGCCCATTCTTCTGCAGTGGAGGTTGAGGATGTGTATCAGAGAACTCATATCCTTCCAGTGATACCTGGAAAGTTATCGTTGTTGCAGCACGTGGTCGTGATCCATTACTTTCTCCAGGATTGTTGCAGAATCTGATGCCCCAATTCAGGAATGGATTTTGTATTCAGTTGGTGGTGCAAGTAAGAAGAGTGGAGGCACCCCTGTAGTAGACTGTAGACATGGAAGAATGATTTGTCATATTCTGGAATGGGGCCATACAGCGAGCGGAGATGTTTATAGTTTTCAGTGAGGAGCTGCGCCATATTGTACTGGTTGATGGAGGTCTGTTGTGCTAGGGTAAGCACTTGGTTTTCCTAACAGAAATTGCTTCCATCTTCAGTTATCTCAGAAAATGTCTCCTGGGAGAGAGCCATGTGAAGATGTTGGAGGAGAGTGAGAGATAAAGTGAGGCACTGGTACATTGCCATCCACAGAGGAGGCGGATCCAATGACTGAGGATGGAGGAGGAGAAGCTCGTGATGTTGATGATGGATGCTGGGGCAAGCCATGTGCGCTGATGACAGTGTGGGCATACGTATGCGCAAGATTGGTGATTTGGCCGGGCGAATCCTTTTGCCAAGGGGTCAATGATGATGATGATGATGATGATGATGATGATGATGATGATGATGATGATGATGATGATGATGATGATGATGATGATGATGATGAAGAAGAAGAAGAAGAAGAATAAAGGTGACAATAGATTGATGAGGACCAGGGTGCAGGGGCCAAACCTTGTATGCTGAAAGATGCTAACTGAGGATGATGATGAGGAAGATGGAGGAGGATGGCTGATGATGAAATCTGGACACAGGGACAAACCGCGTGTGCTGATAAAGAATCGGCATGGGTGCAGGTCACCACGAGACTAGCAGATTGATCGGGCAGATCCTTGTCCTGAGCTGGGGATGATGAAGGCAGGTGATTGCAGAAGATTACGGATGATTGATGATTGGGCGCAGTGAAGAGCCACGTGTGCTACAGCCAATAGAGGAGTAGAAGTGCGGCAAGGGGAAGGTAGGAGCCAACGCGCCATGAGAAATCTGCTGCTTGCGTGGGTGCAGGCCGTTGGGAGAGTAACAGCTGACACGTGCACATCCTTGTGCTGGTCATAGATTCTGATGTTGCTGATCACAGAGGAGGAGAATGACTGATGATGAAATCAGGGCGCATGGACGTGCGCTGTTGAGGAGATGGTATGGATGCAGGTTGCAGCAAGATTGGCGGTTCTACCGGGCAGATCCAGTTGCCAAGCGGAAGATGATTGCAGGAGAATTTGGAGGATAGCGGAAGATTGCTGGTGATTGGGTACAAGGGTAAACCATGTGCCCTGTAGAAAGATGACTAATGATGAAGATGATAAAGGAGATTGAAGCAGATGAGGATTTTAAGGCTGATGAGGCAGACGTTTGATGACAAGGAGAAGCTAGTATAGATGAGGGAGGAGCAGAGAAAATGTGGAAGAGGAAGCGCTGGTGAAGAGGTTGATGAAACGGATGCAGCAGAGGAGAGAAGTAAGAGGAGAGCTGAGTTACAGACCTGTTTCTCTTCCTGACTCTAGTCCCTGCATCCTTGACTTTCATCCTGGTCTATTTCGACAATATCCAGATTACATCCTCACATTTGGAGGCCATTAAGGAGGAAAGTGCAGTACATGAAGGACTGGGATCATGACAAGGTGTTCCTGGGGATGTTTGGCTACCCATGTTGGGCACTGTTGCTTCACTGTCAACCTTCATACACCGTTCTCACAGTTCTCTTAGGAGGTCACACTTTGGTTTGCATGGTTTGATATGATTTCTCCACCCTGCTTATTGGGATCTGCTTTTGCTGGTAGTGTTCAGTAGTGGTTGATGGCTACACAGAGAGTGATAGGTCCTGGGTTCTACATGAGAAGAGTTACACTGGATACATGATTGTGATTCATGTTACCGTTGCCTCATGGCGCAGCACCATGCACTGATGAATTTGCTAAAGTTGTCCTAGGGCATGAAGGCCCATGCTAAACAGCACACAAGCTCTGGTGGTGAGAAAAAGAATGGAAACTCCACTATCTGGCTAAGGCTGGAACGTGTAGATTAACGAAAAAAAAGAGAGTACAATGAGCCCTACTAAAAGCTTATGTACTGGGGACTAGCGGCTAGCCCACCAGGCCCCGTCATCCCTATCATGCCAAAAGGCATGAACGGGGAACACACATGTCACAGGTTATGAATCCACATAATGGGGGTCTCCCAAGGCACCAGAAGGACCAACCGTGTGGCCGGTTCTCGACCGAAAAGAATACACGTAATGTACCCAAAAACAAATCCAGATTTTATGGTGACACACTAGCATCACCAGCCAGCCAAGCTAGGAAAGTTCAGGCCTTCCAAGATGCAGGAACATTTCAACAGGCATCCGGGCCTCAGCCACATGCAAACTACGTTTGTCTGATAAAAGGTCAACAAAGACTTGATCAAAAAGTGCTGAGTCTCCTGAGGTACCAGTACAAACCACCATGTCTCCGGGTCTCGACCACAAGGAGAGAGCACAACCTGTTAGAGAAAAAATGCGGCAAGTTACCATGGGGTCTCCCGGTGGACTGGCACAAGCCACCAAGTGCCCGGGTTATCGACCACCAAGAAAACTCTATCAAACATGCATGGGTGAACTAGGCGGCTGCAATGCACCATGCATGTCACAGAAGGAGTAATGTGGCTGCTGAACAACCATTAGCAAAAATGAGGAATCTCTCGCTAGAAAAGACTGTATAAGAATCAGACAGCTCCAAGCCCATACACCAACACTCCCCCTGAACTGCAAGACCTATCAGCAAGGCACCAGCTGGGAAGATGCATCCACTCCCCTTCAATGGGAAAATCCTAGGAACATGAATGCTACCACTTCTGTGCCCATGGACCTGTGCTCCCCCTTCATGTAGAAGGCTACACAAATGTTGTGCATAAAGAACAGTTCATCTCCATGTGGCTGAAACGATCATAGGAAGAATGATCAAACAATGGCTGCACCTGAGAGTGGCTGCAGATGTGAAAGCATCATCAGAGAGGGGAGGATGAGGCTAAAATTGCTACCATGTGCACAAATCACTCATGCACAGTTTGACGCCTGTCCCTCACCAACTCCAGAGTGGTACGAGAAGAGTAAGAAAGTCTCACCTCACAGGCATGGAGACTACCAAAGATTCCAGCTGGTAGGGTCTTGGGTACTTCTGTCATTGGACTCGGAAGGTGCAGGAATGGAGAAGACGCTGCCAAATTCTCCATGACCAGGAGAGGAGATAGAGGCTGAATCCCTCACCTCTAGTAGCTTCCAGATGGTCCAATTAGCAGACTCTAGAGCTGTGTGTGCGAGGAAGATGATGCTTGAAGCTTCTGGAGTGGAGGTGAAGACGGACCTGGATCTGCGTGTGTGTGTGGAGCTCACTCCTACAGTCGGTACAATAACTGCACACTCCACTGTGCGCAGGTGCTCCTGTGCTACAACCAACTCACCCTTGAAAATAGAGGCGCACTCAAGAATCTTGGCATGATCCTCCTCAGTGACTATGCGAAGCTCAAACTCAACATCCTCGAGCACCGCTAACACCTCACTGTACGTGGTAGACAGAGAGTTTACCACTCAGCATAGCACCTCCACTCCCATCTCTGCTTCCTAAAACCGAGTGACTACAGGTGCTGCGTCTCCTGAAGAGGCACCTCTCCACACGTCCTGGGACTGAGACAGATGGTCAATTAGGGATCCTGGAGACGTGTCAGCCTCTGAGACAGGAGGTTGGAAGGCAAAGAGGAAGAGAGATGGTGCACATGCAAAGGCGAAGGATGGGGATGAGCCGAAGGACGTCTCCAACCTGTCCGGGATGTCATCACCACACACTGCCTTAGGATCCTCATCCTTTGAGGCACTGTCTAAGGATGAAGCCATCTGAGCTGTGTCCACTACAAAATTCCATGAGCAGCTCGGCAAATGTACTCTGTAGTGCACGAAACCACTCCTCTACATTCCTCAGCTCACACTCTGTAGCCCTATGTATGTAGTCACTCCTCCAGCTGCGGATGTAGCAGATGCAGCTGATGCTCTAGATGGTGATGCTTAAGAAGATGTGGGTAAAGTCGCTGATGGAACTGATGTTGCTGAAGATGACGATGCTGGAGATGGAGCAAATGATGTAGATGCAGTTGACACAGCTGGTGTAACTGATGATCCTAAAGATGCCAACACCGTCCATGCACGGGATCCTGGTGAAGACGTTGACACCAGTGGTAAAACTGGTGCACCTGATGGACATGATGTTGTCAGTGTAGCCAACGTAGCATGCAGAGGAGATGTAGAACATGAAGGCACTGCACAGGCACCTAATACAGCTGATTCTATCGATGCTAAGGATGTAGTAGTTGAAGCCATCATAGGTGCTGTCGCAGTACCTGATGCTAACAAAGGTGTCGATGTAGCTAGTGGAGTCAATGAAGCAGATGAAGCTGACACAGAAGAGGAAGTTGGGAGTCCAAATGATGGTGCAGCTGAAGCTTTGGATGCTGCAGATGATGCTGATGCTGCTGATTCTACTGAAGCAAGAGATGGAGCAGCTGCTGCAGCTGTCACAGCTGTCACAGCTGATGCAGGTGGTGTTGTAAACAGAGCAAGTGCTGTACATGAGACTGATGCTGATGGTGTAGATGAAGGTGTGGCTACCGCAGATGATGCTGATGCTTCCAATGATGCCGAAGCAATAGATGGAGCAGCTACTGCAGCTGGTACAACTGTCACAGCCAATGCAGCTGGTGCTGTAAACAAATCAGGTGGTGCAGATGAGACCGATGCTGATGGTGCAGATGAAGCTGTAGATGTTGTAGATGATGCTGATACTGCCGATGCTACTGAAGCAACAGATGGAGCAGCTACTACGGCTGGTGTAGTTTTCATAGGTGATGTAGCTGGTGTTGTAAATAAGGCATGTGATGTAGATGAGACCGATGCTGACGGTGCAGATGAAGCTGCGGATGCTGCAGATGATGCTGATGCTGCTGATGCTGCTGAAGTAGCAGATGGAGCAGCTGCTGTATCTGGTGCACATGTCACTGCTGATGGCTTGTGCTGTAAACAAAGCAGGCCGATGCTACAGATGAGGCCGATTTGATGGTGCAGCTGAATATGTAGAGGCTACAAATGATGCTGACGCTGCCAATGCCACTGATGATGTAGATTCTGCAGAGGATGCTAATGCCGCTGATGCAGCATATGCTGCAGATGGAGTAACTGGTGTAGCTAGTGCAGCTCTTGCAGCTGATGCAACTGAAACTCTATAGGATGCAGAAAGCGTTGATGAAGGTGGTAGAGATGATGATGGTGTTGCTGATACTGCTGAAACTATAGATCCTGCAGAGGACGCTGATGCTTTCAATGAAGCAGATGCAGCAGATGGGGCAACCAGCCCCATCTGCTGCATATGGAGCTGTTGTAACTGATGCGGTTATAACTGTAGATAATGCAGAAATTGTGGATTTAGAAGTTATAAATGAGGCTGATGGTGTTGATGCCAATGGACCTGCTCCATCCTTGGTGCTCAGTTTTGCAGTCGATGTCAAAGTGGACAGATGCACACACCTCCCGCCTCAACTGAAGGATCAACAGAAGCCAGTGGAGATGAAGACGTTTCAATAGACAAGAGAAACATGTTGCGCTGGGCGCTGACGATGTCGCTGAGCATGAGGCTGAATTTGAGAGGAAGTAGAGACTGGCTAAACCGTAGAGGGCATGAAAACAGTGGAGCGTAGGATGGAGAGATGAGCCGCGGATTGAGGTGGAAGGCCCAATGCAGTGGGAGAAGGTCCCTTAGAGGAAGAAAAAGAAGAAGATGAAGGAGATGAAGACGATGGTGGCTAGGAAGAATCGATCTGGTCTGAGAAGAGGTGGTCCCCGAGCTGCTACATCATCTGCCTCAGACTCGGGAGCTCGGTGTACACGATCGCAAGAGCGCCGGTGAGGGGAACGGACGGATCAGGTAGGTCTGCCAGCTGTGGAGTGTGAGGAAATCCATGGGGCTGGAGCCAGGGTGGATGCCACTCAGTAGGTTGTTGACGACACTGGAGCCAACCGTGGCATCCATCTCCATAGAAGTGGCAGGCAAATCCACGGAGTGGTGGCACCTGCTGTGGAAAAAGAAGACCAATCCTTTGAGGATCATGTGAGTGAGGATGGAGAATGTTGTGTCCCAATGGTGTAGAGGCCGACCACGGAAGCCGGTGGAGAGCTGCATCATGAAAAGGTGGTGATGGCGGCCACATATCAAGCTCTGAATTCAGATGATGATGAGGATGAGGGTGAATAATGCTGTCTCTCTATGATGACAACAAGGACCACGGAGAAATCTGGCCAGAGGGTGGAAGCGGTCTGGTCACCATGCTGTCAGGCTGATGACACAGAGAGGCGTGTAAAGATCCGGCTCCAGTTGGAGTAGAATCCAACCACAGAGTAAGCTGGCCAGTGCGCCCATGAGAGGGTGATGCTAGAGGCTGTTTCAGTGTGCCAATAGGGTGATGACACGGCGGAGAAAGGAAAACACTCTCTCCCAGTGGTGAAGAAACTGGCCGCAGTGACTGGCCAGCAACACCGTGAGTTGGTGGTGCCGGCGGTAGGGTCACTCTGCCCAGAGGCAACTGGCATAAATGTGGGGAGAGGGACGGTGAGAGGTGGGAGTGATCTACCGGCTAATTTTCTGTGGTGTACAAACTGAGGAGAAGAGTGTGTGAGGAGGTATCATTGTCCCTAGGTGGTGTAGAGATTACATTCAAGTGACTTGAGTCAATGGAACTCAAAACAATGGTTGCAATGCACGTGAGGCATGCTTGGGCTAAAAGAAGATGAAAAGAGAATTGAGGTATAGTTAATTGTGTACATTTCATACACTATGCATGTGGTGTATTGTGGAGATACAACATATGAACTTTCCACGCATGTTCCTGTGATTGTTTTCATTTATGATTCATGGATTTGTTAGTGTTTTCTTTGTACGCTGTGGTGAACATGATTGTACCTGTCATTGTACACTGTTCATGTTATGAACATCTTCTGCTTTTTGCAACGGTGGTACTTTTTGTATAGATTCATTCCATATGTAGTGTATTCTATGAAGTACGATTGATTAAGTTTTTAGCAATACGCTGATTGGCTGGTGTATTCTGTGGATTTTTCCATTGTTCACTCTATCGTTGTGTGTATGGTTGATGGTGGGGTGGGTGGGG
>SZWC01000265.1:260904-275460 GCA_023375785.1 Penium margaritaceum | reverse complement strand
GGGGGGGGGTTGGGGGGTTGTAGATGGGTGCTGTAGGTTTGTTCACAATGTGTTCAGTGGTTCCTCTCGGTAGTACGCACATGTGTTTTGGTAAGTTTTGTGGATGTTGCCTTTTTCAGCATTGTGGTGTGCTTCCTGGAATGTTCGTGTTGTGTTCAGGTGTTTTTTGGGAGTTGTAATGTCAGTGTGCCCTGCTGGTTCCCCTTTTCGTGGAAGTTTCCATCCTTTTGTGTGCGTGTGTGCTGTTTTCTAGGAAGTTTCTTTGTGGGTGTTTTCAGCTGTGTGATTTCTTAGAAGGCTCTGGTGCAGGGACAAAATCTTGTTGAAACGGGCCGTCCTCTAGTGGTTGTTTGTTTCTCGCGTGGTTCACTGTTGTGCAAGTATACAGATGAAAGTGTTTTCACTCTGTGAAACTTCGTCGAAGGTTCTGTGAAGTGTTTTGATTGAGATAAGACGTTGGGTTTCTTCCACGAACCATCTTGAATTCCCTGTGTGTTGCTATTATTTATGTTCATAGGTGTACGTGTGTACAACTGGGCTTGTGTTGTGCTGCCAAAGGTTCGTGGAAGGTTCCTTAAGAGTGGTTTTAGGGTGTACATTATTGGAATAGTGTATGATTTAGGGGTGATGAGGCATAAATGCCCATCTCCAGCGTGCATACTTTGCGGTCCCTATTGATGGAAATACCTAGGTAGTAGTCAAGCTCGCCCATACCCGTCATCTTCAACCGAGTGCCAAGCTGTTTCTTCAAGCTCTTGAGCTCCCCCTCATCTAAAGACACAAGGATGAGGTCATCCATGTAGGGGAAGACAATTTGGTGGAGTCCAGGCTGCTTATGCACGTAATGGTGTGATCCGCCTCACAGCGCTTGAAGCCAAGCTCACCCATGAAGCTATCCATCTTGAGATACCACATGAGCGGAGCTTGCTTCAGTCCATAGAGCGCCTTGCGAAGCCGGCACACCTTCCCCTACAGCGCATTCACCCCCTCCGGCACCTCCATGTAGACTTCTTTGTTTACGTCGCCATTGAGGAATGCAGTTTTGACTTCCATTTGGTGGATTTTGTAGGCGCGTACCACTGCCCCTGAGAGGATAGTGCGGATGGAGGCAAACTTAGCAACTGGTGCAAAGGTCTCTTCGTAGTGCTCCCCTTTTCTCTAGACATACCCTTTCGCCACCAGCCGCGCCTTATACTACTCCACCTTCCCCTCCTTTGTGAGCTTCTACCGGAAGACCCACTTGCCGATGATTTTCTCGCCCTCCGGCTGGTCAACCAGCTCTTAAGTGCCGTTCTTCTTGTGGGAGCCAAGCTCAGATTTTATTCCTCCCTCCCACTCAGCCCCATCTGTGTATTGCAGTGCCTCGTTCACAGATGGAGGCTCTTCTTGCGTGAGGAAGGCTTGTGTAAACCTAGTCCAAATGCCCTTGTCGGCATCATACCTCTTTGTCCCTCTTCTCTCATGGCTGCTCGTGCGGGGCTGTTCAGGCGGTTGTTGTTGTTGTTGTCCCCTTTCGGCGCCATCCTCTCCAAGCACCTGCTCCTCCTCTCTTGGAGACCTTGGAGACATTGGTGGACTCCCCGCATCCACGTCCATCTCCGGTGCTTTGGATTCCTCATCCGAACTGGCCGGAATAAATTCTGCCGCTCACCCATCCCTTGGGCGATCCTCTCCGGTTGGTGCTGATGCAAGGACGTCATCCTCATTCACGTCCTCCAGCGTCTCCTCCTCAAGGAGTGGCATCCACTGTCCCCTCTTGGAGAGACCGGCCTCCTTGTGCGTCCAACGGTTTTTCTCGTTGAACGTGACGTCGCGACTCTGCACAATCTGCTGCCTCCTGGGGTCAAAGAGCCGGTACGCCTTGCTTTCGCTCTCATACCCAAGGAACATAAACCGGCGGGTTCGTGGGTCTAGCTTGCTCCGCCCCTCACGTGCCTACACCACTGCATGTGCAACACAACCAAATGTGCAGAGGTGACCCACCGCCGGCTTCCTCCCATTCCACACCTCTTTTGGCATCTTCCACGCCTTGATCTCCTTGTCTTTCAACGGCTTGGTCGGTGTAAGGTTACTTATGTATGCGGCTGTCCGTGCAGCCTCTACCCAATACCGTTGTGAAATGCCGACGTCACTCAACATGGATCACACCATGTCAAGGATTGTGTGATTTTCTCTCTCCATGACGGCATTCTATTGCGGGGAGTGTGGAGTTATTTTTTCCCATTCAATCCCCTTGCTCTTTATCCACCCAAGGCAGCCCGCATATTCACCGCCATTTTCATTCCGGAACACCTTCACCTTCAACTCTGTCGGCCGCTCCACAAGTGCCACAAACTTCTGCATGCACGCAAGGACCTCACTTTTGTGCTTCATGGGGTAAAGGTAGATTTTACGGCTGTGTTCGTCGATGAAGGTGAGGAAGTAGCTAGCTCCACCGATAGACCTCTCAAGTGGTCAACACACATCTGTGTGAACATCTGCCAACTTTGTCGATGCACGTGTCCTCTTGGCCACAAACGACTGCTGTGTTGATTTGCCAATGACGCATGGCTCATACACGGTCTCCTTGGTTCCATCAAGGTGACTTATTTAGAGACCCCACACCACCTATCTCGTTGCCATATCCTTCACCTTCAATGGAGAAATATGACAAAGTTGGCGTTGCCACAGGTCCAGGTCTCCTTCATCCTTCGTTGCAAGATTGGCGGCGTTGGACCCCACCCGGCTGCCAAGGATCTTTACGCGTAGCAGGTACAAGTCGGCCTCCCTCTTGGCGTGAGCAATGACCTCACCTTTGCCCTCCTTGCGGATGATGGCTTCCTTCTTCGTGAAGAGCACCTCAAGTCCCTTGTCAGTGAGGCGGCTGACGGAGAGCAGGTTTGCCCCAAATTTCGGGCATGTGGAGCACGTCGTGGATTGTGCTCGTGACAGGTTTGCCGTCCATTATTGACTCAATGCGGACGTTCCGCTCACCGGCGGCCACCTTTGATCTGCTATTTGCCACTGTCATGCATCTCTCAGAGGCATCATAGGTGAGAAATGCCGCCCTATTGCATTGGGTGTGGCGGCCTGATCCGGAGTCAATGACATTAACTCCTGGATCTTTCAAGTTGGTGGGATTGTACGCCATGAGGGCTTGCTCGTCTTTCTTCCCACGCAGCAGTGACCGATCTGGGTTCTTCTTGGGGCAATTGCATGCATAGTGGCCCTCCTTGCCACGATTGAAGCACTCCCCCTTCTTGTCACCCTTCTTGATTCCCTGCTTGGCACCCTTCCACTTGTCGCCTCGGCCTCCACTTTGAGGATGAACTATGTAAGCAAGACTTGATGCCGCTGCACTCTCTTGACCGCCAAGTCGCATCGACTTTTTGCACACGTACTCAGCAACCTTCGGGTACTTCAGCTCATCGGAAGGCCAGCCACCAAGGACTGTGATCATGGGACTCCAACTGTCCGGCAAGGCCAGGAGGAGGATCATAGCTTGCAGCTGAGAGTCGACCTCTCAACCAGTAGCCACGCACTCCGCTGCGAGTGACTCAATCTGCTTCATGATCTCCATCATTTTGTCACCTTTGTTGGCTCGGAGGGTGATGATCCGTTTGAAGATAAGGAGCTGATTGGTGTGATAGCTTGTCTAGTAGATGGAGCAGAGTTTTGACCATGCTTCTGCGGCCAGGATGCATCCTTGGATGTGCCCAAGTTGTGGCGGGCAAAACGCGGACACAAGGAATGCCAACGCCTTTTTGTTGCGCTTCTTGTATGCCTCCTTTACCTCAGGCGTTACAGTAACCGGCGGAGCAGTCTCATCACCCTTCACGGGCCCAAGAAGCCCCTTGTCGTCGAGGAAGACCTCAAACTGCCACCTCCATAAGGGAAGGCATGTCCCATAAAAATTAAGGACAGTGTGGCTTCTCTTTTGCTCGTTGGCGGCCATGACTTGATGTAGGAAGTGTGAACGCAAGCTAGCTCGGGACCTCTTACAGGTGTGGGCCCACAACCCTTTGTTGGCCTGAGGGTGAGTGTGCACCCTAGAGGGTCCCTAGCAGTGGCTGGTTCACACCAACAACTATTTTTGGAGAGACTGAAACTGTGGAGGCAACTGGTTCCAAGGATGGCAGAAAACTGTTCAGAGAGTGTGGCAATATGTTTGGCCTCAATTGAATGGGAATGAACTCTTTATCAGGGATCAAAAGTAGTTGGCAGTTTATAGCCACTGATGTAAGCTTTCCAGAACGTGAAAGCATGCCATATTTGAAGCTTCCTAGCAAATTCTATTACTTATAGAGGGTTCCTTTGTAGGCTGTCCTTTTTTCCCACTTAGGAAGGCATCCCTTCCCTCCTCTAGAAGCTTCTGCCCCTTCTTAGATTCCTCAGCTTGCTTCTAGTAGGAGGGAAGGTATCCAAAAGACCAAGACACCTCTAGATGCCTTGTAGGACAAGTCACCCCTTCCAGAAGGTGTGCCACCTTCCTGGACCCTAACCTAGCCTTCTAGAAACTCAAGGAGGAACTCTAGAGGTTGAGTTAGCTTCCTCACATCTATTTTCCACCTCCCTTGAGGCAGGGCAGAAACCGGGACCCCTGCCTCTAGAGGTGGATACCATCAACCACTAAGCCACTTGGGCTTGTCTTTTTGGTGTTCCTTATTGGAGTCACACTTGCCATGGTGAGGAGCAATCTGGTAGTGCCACAACTCGTTCATGTCACAGTGCCAGAGGATGAGATATGAAAGGAAGAACTATTGGAGCCTTTCCCCTTCCCGTGTCCACCTTGTCCACCACCCAACCCGCCGCCAGAAGAACCATCTTTCCCTTCTCCACAACCTCAGCCACCCCCTTGAGTGATCACGGAAACAGCAGGCGTGGAGGATGTGGAGGAAGATGAGGCAAAGGTAGAGGCGGGTGAAGAGGCAAGTGTAGTGGTAGCAGCAACAATGGCTGCTCAATGAATGTGTCGGTTTTGCAAGGAGCTCCACCAGTTGGTGAGGCACTGTGTAATGAACTCGAAAAGACCACCAATACCCGAGGGAGCTTCATGAGGAATGGGCTAGGCAGAGTCTCAAGATTGGAGGCCTTCACCTCTCTAAAGATGTCAGAAAACTCAGGGATGCGGCTATTGAAAATGGAGGGGACTATTGGAAGCTGCCCAGGCACTGCCTTACCCAGGTAACCCACGCAACAGTTTGACGCTACAATCCTAGTAGGCATGAACAGTCTCAGCGGCACTCATCAACAACGTCTTGAATTGGCAATTGAGAATGCTCTGTGCTGTATGCCCTGTCACATTGGTATGATGCTTGATACTTGCGTATGCACCAACTAGGTCAGGAAGCATGCGGCTTGCTGTTCCGGCATTGTAGGACCCAATCTCGTTTGCGAGATCATCGGGCCTTCCTTGAATAAGGGCGCAAACAGCTTGTGTCAACTGTGACTCGACAGGAACAAAGGGTGGATTGAAAGATGGATAGGGCTCATGGTAACATTCCAAGAGCTGCTCTCCCTCTGCCCATGCACTGAAGCAGATCTCCCAAGATGAGAGGGTGAGGTTAGAGGTGAAGTGAGACGTCAACGTGTCAAAGTTATTCTTGCGCTCTGTGAACAATGCAAGAGCTTTGGCTGATGCTATACCTACGTTCGTGGCAACTTCAAGAGGTCAGACTGGATAGAGCCAAAAGTGCTGGATGCAGAAGCAAGTGCAGTGGAGAATTCAGCATTGATGCCTCCAGCAGTGGAAACAGAGGAGATGGCATGCGGCACGGACTGTAGACAGTTCAAGACCAAGTCCACGATGTGATCTGCAAAGGTGTCTTGGTCATCTTGCTCATGGCGCAGTCTCTCCTCAGATGTGCACTTTGTAATGGGATCAGTTTGGAGCACAATGTGCCCACACTGCAGTTTTTCTTGCTAGGTACTGTATTGCTCATCGTCCATTGGCATGGTGCCAGTGAATTCACACTACCGAGAGAATTTCAGCACAGTTCTATTGCCCCAGTGGGTGTAGGAAAGGTTTGGATGTCTCTGCTCAAGGCTATGCTATAAGGCAATGGATCTGGATGCGCAAACATGCCAACATAGAGACTGATAGGAGATAGAGGACAAGAAGGTGCCAAGTTTACCAGGTCTAGCGGCCAAAGGAGAAGAGAGGATGAAGTAAAGCTACGGTGGACGCTGCAATGACCACTTCGGTGGATGATGCAAAGACGAGGAGGCACCCAACAACTTCCAGGGCAGCAGCTGTGTGTGTGGAGAATGCTGATGTTATAGAGACAAGTAGTAGAATGTGATGACTGCATGTTAACACTGATGTAGTAGATGATGCCAGCAACATAGATGCATGGATGTAGGCCACTATGATGGAGAGAGCAATAGTTGCTGCTGCTGCTGCTGCTGCTACTGTTGTTACGGCTACTACGTCTGCTAAAACAATGAACTGGATAGCTACGTTGACAGTAGCACCCCTGATTAGCTGCGGTGGTAGAGTACATCTCAACAGCTATGCCGGCAGTAGTGCTATTGGGTGCGCGAGCAGCATGTGCAGTTGTTCCAAACATGGAGGCAACAGTAGCACTAGAGACGAGCACTGTCTCCAGGACACAGAGAATTTCAGAGGGTGCCGATGAAGCTGACTCTGAGCCAGAGAAAGCTGGAGATGGATAGGGATGAGGAGCTGAGGACCTATGTGCTGCTACTGCGGTTACCGGTGCGACCTCACCAGTGGTTGCAAGTTGGATCTGCCGGTGTGTCCTATGGGCAACAGGGGAGCTTACAAAGGATGGAAGGGTTCATTGATCCTGTGGTGGCTTCATGGCTTCATAGCTTTGCTTTCGGCAGCGTCGGCGAGTGCTCCGAGGCTGACTAAAAGTATATTGTGTACTCACGCTCATAGGTCATCACTGCCTCCACTGCTTCGCGGCTACGGATTGGGCGTGCGTAGCTTGGGCTGTCTTCTGCTGCTGTTCTTGGAGCTGAATCCTGGCTGCCATCCGCCTCCTCGTTCCCATTGCCCTCTTCATCCTCCTCATCCACCTCCCCCTCCTCTTTGTCTTCCTCCACTCCCATCCCTTCCTCACCCTCCTCATCCTCCGGAATGTTGGTGAGCTCAGTGAGCTCGCCATCATCTTCACTGTCCGAGTCGTCCTTGTCCTGCAGCCAGTTAAAGTCTTTCACCCTGCGCTTGCTGCGGCGCTTGTAATGCTTGCGCAGGCGGACATTGCAGCGCACCAGCAGTTCAAGCGTGCTCACAATCAGCCGGTTGCGGCGTGCCATATGGATGAGCTCGTGCGCACTGAAAATACTCTCACACTCGGACGAAGAGCATGGCTGAGTCAACAGCCGCATGGCCAGCTATCGCAACTCAGGCATGGCACCGAGGTACAACTCGTGCCACTCGTGAGCAGGCAGCAGACAAGTGCTCACCTTCAACACTGCTGCTTTGGCACGAGTGTTTGCCTTGGGAGTCTTCAATGGATCCACCTCCACAGCAGTTTGACCATTCTGGAAGGCACAGATCTGGCTTTAACTGGCGTCATGGTCGGCCTCGGGGACAAGTGCATCCACGACGACCGACCAAGCAGTCACGGTCTCTGCATCCCCAGTGAGATTGTTCCCGGAGTGCGAGGGGTGCGGACGACGGGCCGCGGCATAAAGAGGGCATGCCATATCAGAATTCCACCTAGCAGAGAGGCAGCCCATGGCAAACTGCACATGGGTGGCCGACACGTGTAGGCTTGTTGTTGCATCTTGGCTCGGCGAGACCACGCAGCTTCTCCACGTAATCTAGCAGTCCCTCATACTTTTCAGCAACGCCCTTCCCTGGGTGGTCTGCAATGCGGAGAACGTGAACAAGAGGAGCAAGCAGGTCACGCATTTCCCTCACCTGCACCCAAAATACCTGCCTGCGTACCAAGGACCGCACCACCTTCTTGCTGGCCTGGAACCCTGCCTCACGATGCTCACCCATGCTCTTCCATTCACTACTTTTCACCATCTTCAGCAGGAATGGGCGCATGTCCAGCAAGCGCTGAACGACAATGTGCGCTGTTGCTAACCGCGTGTCACACTTGGGCAGCAGCACCCGTCCGCCACTCTCCTGCTTTAGCCATGTCCGCGGCATGTTGTTATTGTGGAAGAAGTTCACCACCTTCTCGGCCCTTGACAGAACTACTACACCCCAATCCGTCTTGCCGATGTCCTTCAAAACAAGGTCAGTGTTGTGGGCGCAGAAGCCCTGGAAGAAGAGGAGGGGGTACTTCTCCTTGAGGTCCTCAAATGCCCTCTTGTTCACGTTCGTGTTGTCGCAGATAACCCCAACAATGTTGCCCTCTCCCACCTTCACAATGGCGGCTTCAATCATCACCTCCATGTGGTTTTCATTCCGCACAACGCCACTAGCATCACGTGAGAACACGTGGCATGACCCCTGAATGTTCAGCGCCATGGAATCATAGATTGGCCGCGACTGCTCATCGGCCCACTCATCCACTGCCACAGAACACCCAGAAATCTGCCACTACTGCTTTTGTGGCTCGTCCAAAGCCGCCATTTCCTTGTCCAGCCGTGGCAGTAGGACCCCCACCACCTTGTCCCTATGGGGTAGGCGGAATGCCGGTGTTGTGTGCTTGGCATTGCTGACGACCTCCATCCTCCCAAGACGGTGATGAGAGGACTCCAATTGTCAGGAAGGGCCATGAGGAGGGCCATGGCCTGCAGCTGTGTGCCAACCTTCCACCCCACATCATGGCATTGTGATGCAAGTGACTCGATCTATTTCATGGCGGCGATGACATCATCTCCCTTCTCAATTGTCACTGTTAGGAGTCGCTTCATTGCGAAGATTTTGTTCGCAAGTGACTTGGATTGATGGATGATTCACAGATTTTGCCAATCCTCGGCTGCTTGCCTGTAGCCTTGGAAGTAGTCCCACTACAACTCAATTGTTTTGGACACCAGCAGCATGATCGCCTCAGTGTTCTTCTTTGCGAAGGCCTTCTTCTGCGCTTCAGTCACTATCACTTTGTCACGGGCTTCCGATCCCTTCATGACCTCTAGCAGCCCCTTATGCTAGAGGTGGTGCTCGAAGTGCCACCTCCATAGGCCAAAGCTTGGGCCGCCCGCATACTTCTGGATGGGTTGTGCCTTCTTCTAAGCCATTTGCAGAGTCTTCAACCCCGGGACTTCAGAGTTTGATGGCGATGTTGTCCCTGACGATAATCCCGTTCGCCGCGAAATCAGTGAGCGATGTGTAGACCGGTCAGGGTCGTTGGCCCATAACCCTTTGTCAGAAACTGGCCCCTGGTTGGTGGCAGTTCCAACGTGGCCTGAAGGGTCTGCAATTGTGTTCACGGCTTTCTTTTGGATGTGAATTCTGAATCTAAGCATAAGCTTTCTGGTCGCCTCACGCTGTGTTTCTGGGAGTGGAAGACACTTGTGGGACAGTCACTTTTATGAAGGGAACAACACAATTTTGCATTAGTTTCTGGACATGGACATAAGCTGACGAGTTATAGGGTTATTCACAAGCTTTCCAATGCACCAAACCTTGAGTGATTCAAATCATTGTAGCTCTTGCTACATCAGCCAAAGAGCGACACGCCAATCCAGCCGCTCAGTCGGCAGAGCGCACCATGGCGCCTACCGAGGCGCCCTTACACATCAAGGACCCATCACAACGCCTTTCCAAAGGCGCAGATGTCCCTACACAGTGTTGTGGTACCCCTTGCGCCTTTGGGATGTGTTTTTATGAGTAAATCATCGAGTTTGATGATGGGAATTGATGTGGTTTGAAACGTGTTCGCAGACCTGCAGTCAGGATTTTGGTGAAGTCCCTCAGTAACAACCTGCACTACTGGATCCAAAGGATATCATCCACCGGACGCCTTGGCAGTTTTCGGGGGCAAAATCCCCAGATGGACATTTGCTACTCGGTCCGATTGATGTTTCACCGGCAGTCAAGTTGCGGCCAACTTGACTGCCGGTGAGCCCCACACACCCCAACTTCAGAAGCTCATATCTCCCTCGTTACTTGGCCGATTCTGGTTAAACAACTTCCATCGGATTCAGCAACTCTTCACTTTCAGGATCAATTCTCCACTTTAGAATCCGAGCAGTCTTTAAGCCACTATATCCAAACTGCGAGGATTCCCCTCACTCTGGTGGCTCGTCGGCGCCTCCCGGCCCCGCACTTGGGCATGCGGGGAGGGGGGGGGGGGGGGGGGGGGGGATTTCAAGAGAGGTAAGTGGCTACATCCTGTGGTGTGGGGTTATCAGCGGACAGTGTTTCTTGGATAGTAGCGACATGAGTCTCCCACACACAGATGAGGCAGTAAATATCATCCTCCTCACCTCAGCATCTCAGACAGGGAGGACTAGGTACGGCCGACTTGGTGAAGGAAGCTGACCCTGGCATCACTACCATAGGTGGGTAAGACTCCAATAGCCACCCTATGATCTTGGACGCCAGAATGGTTTCCCTATCAGCTGCTACACAATCGCTGAAAACCGAGGGAATAGCAGACATAATTGATGATATCAATGTAGTTGAGGTTGTTGATGTGCCGGATGCAATTGATGTAGGTGATGCTGCCAATGCAGCACATACTGCAAATGCAACTGATGCTGGCGATGCAGCTGATGCTGACCGTGGACATGGTGCTACCAAAGTAGCTAATGCCACAGATGGTGTCGATGACGTCAGTACATGTGATACATCTTATGCAGCTTGTACTATTGATGCAGCTGGTACTGCCGATGCAACAGATGCAACTGATGTTGCCGGTGCTATAGAGGATGTTGATATTGTAGATGCAGCTCATGCTCTAGAAGGTGATGCTGTAGAATATGTAGGTGTTTTCGCTGATTTGGAAGATAAAGCTGATGCAATATCTGGAGCAAGTACTAATCCTGAAGGTGCCAACACTGTCCATGCACAGGATCGTGATGAAGACGTTGACCTCAGAGATAAAGCTGGTGCACCTGATGGGGACGATGTGGTCAGTGAAGCCAATGTAACTAGCGGGGCTGATATGGAAGATGAAGGTGCTACTGAGGTACCAGATACAGCTGGTGCCGTTGACACTAAAGATCCACTAGATAAATTCATCATTGGCGCTGCTACAGTACTTGCTGCTACTAAAGGTGTCAATGCAGCTGGTGAATTCAATAAAACGGATGAAGCCAATACTCAAGATGGAGCCGAGATTCCAAATGACGTTTATCTTTTTTAAGCAGCAGATGGAGCAGCTGGTGTAACTTGTGCAGTTGTAGATGCTGCAAATGACACTGATGCTGCTGAAGCAAAATTAATAGCCGTTTGTGGAGCCGGTACAGCTGTCATAGCTGAGGCAGTTGGTGCTATAGATGATGCGAGAGTCGTGGATGTAGATAGTGTAGATGAGGCTGATGTTGCCAGTACTACAGAAAATGCAGAATCTATAGATTTTGCAGATGCTATCAATGCTAATGACGCTGTGGATGCTTCAGATGATGTCCATGTTTGCAATTCAGCAGATACAGAAAATGGGCTCCTGATGCAGCTGGTGCAGCTGTTGCAGCTAATGCAGGTAGTACTATAGATGACATGGAAGGCGTGGATGTACACAGTGTAGATTGTGCCTATGTTGTCGATGCTGCAGAAGATATAGAAGCAGTAGATGATAATGACATTGTCGATGCTGCTGAAGTTGTGGATCCTGTCGATGACATTGATGCTTGCAATGCAATGGAAGAAGCAGATAAGTCAGCTGATGCAGTTCGTGTAGCTATTGTAGGTGATGCAGCTGGTACTGTAGATGATGCAGAAAAGCATGGATGTAAACATTGTAATTGATACCGATGCTGCTGATGCTGCAAAACATGTAGATGCTGAAGATGATGTTGATGCTACTGATGTTGCTGATGTTGTAGAAGTAGAAGGTAGGTAAGCTGATGCAGTTGGTACAGTTGGTGGTGTGAAAAAAGTAGGTAGATGAGGCCGATGTTGGTGGTGCAGCTGAGGCTGTGGATGCTGTAGATGCTACAGAGGACCCTAATGTCTGTGATGTCCTAGCTGATGATGCTGAAACTGTAGATGATACTGATGTTGCCTCTGTCAATGGACCTGCTCCAACTGATGTAGCTCTAGGTGCTCCTGCTCCATCCTTGTTGCTCATTATTGTAGTAGATGTTGAAGTGGACGGATGCATACACCCACCCTCGACCGGTGTAACAACAGAAGCTGGTGGAGATGATGACGTACCTGAGATGAGACAAATATGGCACGCTGGGCGCTGACGATGTCGTCAAGCATAAGGCTATCTGTGAGGGGTAGTAGAAAGTGGCTCAACCGTCGGTGGCATGATGCCAGTGGACTGAGGATGGAGAGAAGGTCCGTCAGAGGAAGATGAAGATGATGACGGACAGGAGGAATTGATCTGGTCTGAGAGGAAATAGTCACTAAGCTGCTCTACAATCTGTCTCAGACTCTGGAGCTGAGGATACAGGATCGCCAAGGGTCCTGTGAGGGGGATGGAGAAATCAGGTAGGTCTGCGTATGATGCACGAGTTTGAAGCCAAGGTGGATGCCACTCACTAGGGTGTCGACGGCACTGGCGTCAACTCTGGTGTCCATCTCCACAGAAGTGGTAGGCAAATCCACAGAGAGGTGGCTCCTGTTGTGGAAAGAGAAGACCAATCCTCTGAGGATCATAGGAGTGAGGATGGAGAATGCCGTGTCTCAGTGGTGTAAAGACCGGCCACGGGAGCGGCTGGAGAGCTGCATCAGGAGAATGTGGTGCTGGCAGACACATATCAACCCCTGAAGATGGCTAATGATGAGGATGAGCATGAAGAACATTGTTTCTTGGTGGTGAGGAGATAGAGCACGAAGAAGGCTGGCCAGAGAGTGGAAGCTGCCCGGTCACCATGTTTTGAGGCTGATGACACGGATAGGCGTGCAGAACGCCTATAGAAGACAACCACAGGAGTGACTTCCCAGCAACGCGATGAGGTGGTGGTGCCGGTGGTAGGATCACTGTGTCCGGGGAAAATTGGTGATGAGAATGAGCGTAGGAGGAGTTGTCTCCCGGTGGTGTAGAAACCAACCACAGGAGCACATGGCCAGAGAAACCACGTGGAGGTTGTCCCGGCTGTGACCTTAGCCCGTCAAAGGGTCGCAGATGAAAAGGGTGAGAGTGCAGAACACTAACATTAGGCGGTGTCAAAATTTTCTATGTCAAGTAAGAGCCAGGTGGTGGACCTGGCCGTGGCAACATCCTGCCTAGATAGAATCTATGTGGAAGGTGAGAGAAGGGTACACAGGCCCTAGGTGGTGTAGAGGTGGAAGTCAGAAATATCAGGTTGGTTGAACTCAGAGAAATGGATGGAATGCACGTTAGGCGTGTTGAGGTGAAAAAAAAATTGAAACCAAAAAGAGGCAAAATGGAGGACACGGAGGGAAGACCACCCTCCCGTTTGGTGTTTTGCTTTTGTTGATGAGTCCACAGAAGAGGATTCTTTAGTCTTCAGAAGATTTGACAAAAGTGCTTCTCATGTGCTCGTGCATCCACGATGCTTCCTTAGCTGTCCCCTAGCTGCCCCCTGTGTACTGGGTTCCCCAGGTACACGAGGTAACTTGGCTAGTGGAAACTGGGGCAGCCCTTGGGGAGGTGATCAGGCTCACCAAGAGCCACCTAGGCAGGACCAACTGTTTGTGAGAGGGAGTTGCAGGTTGCACAGACAGGAATTACGGAAGCAAATGTAGGTTTGCAGATAATGTGAATGTCTGAATCAACTCTTGAGTGAAAAATTGAATTGTCACTTCTTTCTAACAAGCCCTTATATGCCTCATTTTGCTTAGGGAGCACTGAGATACACTCTGTCAAACTCTACCCTCTAGCGCACTCTCCTAGCCTAGCGGGATGAGCGGCAGTCACCTTATCACACAAGAGAATTATGTCTCACACCACTTGGACGACCAACAATCATGGTCTGCACCTTCCTTGAAGTCTCTTGGAGTTCCTCCATCCGGATTTTTCCCTTGAAGGCCGCCCTCAGCCGTCCTGGTCAATAATTCTGCCGCCTTTTGAGCTCAAAGTGCTTAGGTCGTCACTTGAACCTGACCCATGATCTCCAAACTTTGGAAATCCATATCTCACTCAAACGGACTCTGAATTGAGTTTCGTAAAGTGCGTTAGAACCTGTGAAATATCCTCTATGCAATTATCATGCCAGATGATTTTTATCAAGAAACCTATTTTTGTTACTTACCGGCACCCTCATATCCATCATTGGCTGCCCCCCCTTTGTTTTGTTTTGTTCTTCAGCTCCCACTCTTGGTTCGAACCTGACCAGGGGGTTTTTCAAGGAGCACCAGCCACTCAAGCAATTGGTTGTATCCAGAGGTTTTCTCCCCACGCCTTTGGTGAGCTTCATTGACAGCCTCGAATCAAGGTTCTCAAAGAGACAATCACAAGGGGGGGGGGAGAGAGAGAGAGAGAGAGAGAGAGAGAGAGAGAGAGAGAGAGAGAGAGAGAGAGAGAGAGAGAGAGAGAGGGAGAGAGAGAGAGAGAGAGAGAGAGAGAGAGA
>SZWC01000265.1:240223-257724 GCA_023375785.1 Penium margaritaceum | reverse complement strand
CTTGCATGCATCCATTTACAGTTCTTGCCTTTGAGACTCCTCACAGAGTGTCCAACCAAAGGTAGACACTAAAGACCAACATGCGGACTTCGTGAGGTTGCAAACCAAACGAACCTAAAGTGTGGATCCCTCGTTCGAGGGTGATATGTTATCTTGGTTGCAATACCAAGAGCGGTTGGCGGCCTCCCATGTCGGGACCCGTTTTCTAGACCGTTGCTATCCGGCGCATTGACAAAGGGTTATGGGCCCACACTTCTGGTTCTAAGGCACGCTTCCAAGACCGACTAGCGCGTGGTCTTGCAGGGCGCACAGGTACAACAGGGACACGACCATCGGACGGCTCCATCTGCTCCATCGGCTCCATCGGCTTCTTCAGGTAGGGTGCGCGCACGTGGCGGACTAGGGGACGAGGAATCGCTCTGTCCATGTTGGACAAGACCCTCGAGCCCCAACGGGATTAAGCTCTACCCCTTTTTAGAAGGTGGTACGACCCCGAGTCCGTTCTCTCACGACGGCACCATCGCCTTAGGCGATCATCGGCGGGAGGGGTATGCAACGGAATCAACTGCACCTTTGACAACGGTCGCAGTCAGCAGCCTCATCAGCCTCATCGGCCTCAACGAAGCAGAGTAGCAGCGAAGCAGAGAAGACGAGCAACCGCAAGAAATGGCGGATCCGACTCCAGCCCGCCTTGAGGCGGGTATGTCCAAATTCACGGGGACAGGCTTTCCCTTGTGGAAATGGCAGTTTGAGATTGTCATGAACGTACGTGGCTACCTTGACATCCTAAAAGGGACCGCGATAGCACCAACCGATGCGACCGTGACGATGCATGCGGCTGACCTTGCAGCATGGACGATGAAGAACAACATGGCTCTCGCCATTCTTGTGACGTCCATCAACGAGACTCAACACTCCCACATCACAGGATGCACGTTGGCTGCCGAGGCCTACGCAAAACTCGCATGCGTGCATCAATCGAATGCCCTAGCAAACCAACTCTTCATCTTCCAACGGTTGATGTTGATGAGGGTGAGCGAAGGAGAATCGATACCCACATTTTTGCAATCGTTCGACAATGTGCTGCAAGAGGTCCAGCAAATGGAATGGAATCTCGACTCCAACATGCGTGCCATGATCCTTCTAATGGCGCTACCGGAAAGCTGGGGGTCCTTGATCACCGTATTTGGCGGTTGGAAGGAGGCAGATCTGACGTACCAGGCTGTCGCCGAACACGTCCGCAACGAGTCCATGCGACGCAGTGCCGCCGAGGCAAACATCTCAGCCTATGCCTCTCGCTTGGGTGGACAAAGTGCAAGCTCTCACTCCAGTCAAGGCAACAGCGGAAGCGGTGGCGGTGGAGGGAAAGGCAATGGTGGCAGGAAGAGTTCCAAGAAGCCCGGAAACTGTCACAACTGTGGCAAGGCTGGGCACTGGGCTAGGGAATGTCCTAGTCCCAAGAGAGAAGGCGGGAACAAAGGTGGAAAGGAGAAGAAGGAGCTCACCAACATGATGGCTAGGGGGCTGCCCATGAAGGGCGCAGCGATCCTTAGGCCCGGGGCATTCGCCCTTGACTCGGGCACCAACCACCACTCATCAAAAGAGAAGGGTGGATTTGTCTCCATGGCCGAATCTGTCATGCGCATCAAGTGTGCAAACGGTGGCGTCGTCCAAGCCATGGGCGAAGGGGACAAGGTGATCACGTTCAACGTGAATGGTGCGGAGAAGGCAGTCAACCTTCAAAAAGTGGTGTACATGCCCTCCTTCACAGCCAACTTGCTGTCCGTCTCAAAAATCACCGACAACAACATGACAGTGGTGTTCACCAACAAGGAAGCGGTGGCCCTCAAAAACGAGGACATCCAGATTTTGTACACCAAAGACGACCTCATGCTTCAAGTTCCAAGAGTCGACGGCCTCTACGTGCTTCAAACTAAAGTCACCAAGGCGTCGGATGAGGGACTCGCATGTGCCACCAAGACAGTGGCACCGGAGCCGAAGGATGCACCACCAGCGACCGCTGCGGCCGCCATATCAACCAAGGACACTGATGCTGAGCTGTGGCACCGGCGATTTGGCCACGTGGCCAACAGCACGCTGTAAAAGATGCAAGAGCAAGAGGTAGTCCGCGGAATGGAAGGGTGCACCATGAAGCATGGCGAAGGGTGTACATTGTGTGAACCATGCCTCCAAGCGAAGGCAAAGAAGAAGCCGTTTGGGAGAGGAGGTCAACGAGCAGAGCACGTCTTGGAACTGATACACAGTGACGTGTGTGGACCCTTCCGCACACCGTCTAACGGAGGAAGCAAGTACTTCCTGACCTTCATTGACGACCACAGCCGCAAGTTGTGGATCTACTTCCTCAAAACAAAGGGAGAGGTCAAGGAGAAGCTCCTCGAGTTTGTCGCCATGGTGGAGCGGCAAACGTCCAAGAAGGTGAAGCCGCTCCGAAGTGACAACGGGGGTGAGTACGAGGCATGCAAGCCTTGACTCAAGCATCATGGCATCCGCCACGAGAAAACCACCCCTTACAACCCCCAAAGCAACGGCATTGCCGAGAGGATGAACCAGACCCTACTCGGCATGGTGCGAAGCATGCTCTTCGACGCCAAGCTCCCACCTCGCTTTTGGGCTGAAGTAGCAACAACGGCTTGCTACCTCTTGAACCTCACACCAGGGACCGCCTTGCGGAAGCGTGGAAAGGAGCAGGACAAGCAGCTGAAGACCCCACAGGAAGCATGGTCGGGAAAGAAACCCAACGCATCTCATCTGAAGGTGTTTGGGTCAACTGCATGGGTTAAGATCCAGTCGGGAGAAGGTGGAGGCAAGCTCGATGCACGCTCCAAGAAGTGCATCATGGTTGGGTACGACACGTCACACAAAGCCTATCGGCTTTGGGACCAGGCAGCAGGCAAGCTCGTGAGGAGCCGCGACGTCGTGTTCGACGAACGCACCCTTGGAAAGGGAGAGCTGCTGGACCCGACCCTCACTCCCAAAGCGGGAGAGTGGATAGTGTTGCTTGAGTCCGGAGACCAAGCGCCCGACAACTGGCTCGCCTTGCCAACAGGTGGTGGGAATGGGAGAGTGGTTGCGGAGGATGATGCATCATCTGACATGGACGCGGATACCGAGGCGTCCGAGGCTTCCGATTCTGACTTGGAGTCTGACGACTCTTCTGACGACAACGACGACGACAAACCACCACCTATGGAAGCACCAGCACCAAAGCAAGAAGCGGCACCACTACCCCGGCGCAGTTTGCGACCAAAGAGAGCACCTTTGCGGTATGAGGATGATTGGACCGGCCTTAACTGGTCGTGCATGGCTCAGGGAGAGCCATCCACAGTGGCGGAGGCCATGAATGGCCCAGATGCGGCCAAGTGGAAGGAGGCAGTGGATAGCGAGCTCGCATCCATTGCCGAGAACGGCACGTGGGTGCTGGTGGATAGACCCGACAAGGCCCACGTGGTGGGATCCAAGTGGGTCCTCCGAGTGAAGAAGAAGCAAGACGGCAACATCGACAAGTTCAAGGCAAGGGTAGTGGCTAAGGGGTTCTCTCAACGCCCGGGCTCCGAGTACGATGAGACGTTCGCGCCCGTCGTGACCTTTGCCTCCATCCGCTCTCTCCTTGGCATTGCTGCCGCAAAGAACTTGGAGATACACCAGATGGACGTCAGGACAGCTTTCCTTTATGGGAAGCTTGACAAGGAAGTGCTGATGGAGGTGCCCGAAGGAGTCGAAGCTCCCAAGNAGCAGGCACCATCGAACTCAACCAAACCAAATACATTGGTGAGGTGCTGAAGCGCTACCACATGGAAGACTGCAAACCTGTCAGCACCCCAATGACGACCGACACAAAGCTGAAGGCCTCCATGTCGCCAAGCAACGAAGCAGAACAAAGGGAGATGCAAGACATCCCCTACCAGTCCGCCGTGGGTAGCATCATGTACGCCATGGTAGGGACTCGTCCGGACATCTGCTATGCTGTGAGACAAGTGAGCAGATTCGTGGCCAACCCTGGGCCACAACATTGGCAGGCTGTCAAGCGCATCTTGCGCTACCTGCAGAAGACACGTCACATTGGCCTCGTCCTTGGAGGCCAAGAAGGAACGGACCCCCTTCGTCTGAAATGCTACACCGACGCTGACTGGGGAGGAAATCTTGACGACAGGAAATCCACCTCTGGATACGTGTGTATCTTGAATGGCGCTGCCATCTCATGGGCCAGCAGGAAGCAGGATTGTGTTTCCGTGTCCACGGCTGAGGCAGAGTACGTTGCTTTGTCTGAGGTGTGCAAGGAGACTCAATGGCTCCGCAGCCTGCTTGGCGAAATGACAGTGCCACAGAAAGACGCCACGATCGTACACGTGGACAACATGAGCACCATCTCGATGGCTGAAGACGAGATCATCTCCCGGCGAACGAAGCACATCGACATACGTTACCACTACTCACGTGACCTGGTCATGAAGAACGTGGTGGACTTGCAGCACTGCGGAACAAAGAGCATGCTTGCTGACTGCATGACCAAGCCGCTGGACAGNGACTTGCATTATGCAGGCATTCGTGGATTCGGCATGAGGAGTGCGGCAGAGGAAGGGTGAGCTCCAAGGCATTGATGGAGCCGAGCAAGGGACAGATGGACAGAGGTGCAAGGGAGAGATTTGTTGAAATAGTGTGCACCTTGTCCACTGCCTAGCTGGCTAGCTACACATACAGACAAGGCATGCACTGCTCTATGGAGTATGTCCCCTTGGTCTGTTCTGAGATGGGCCAGGAATGCACTGCCCATAATGGGTATGTCCCCTGTGGCTCATCATAGGAACCATACCTTTTTGGCTTGGTTGATTAGGCACCGGAGTCTCAAACCAGAGGTCGCGGGTTCAAACCCCGCGACGGCCGCAATTTTCTTTGTGGCCAAAACTGGGACAGGAAGCTTCTAGGAAGCTTACTAGAGCCTGCCTTGAGGATGACACTTGGCGGTCTAAGGACGCGCCAAGTAGGAATGTAGGATGAGGTTGGCTCCAGTGGAGCCACTAAAGCAGAAGCTTTAGCAAAGCTCTGCAAGTATAAAAGCATGTACCTTGCATGCATCCATTTACAGTTCTTGCCTTTGAGACCCCTCACAAAGTGTCCAACCAAAGGTAGACACTAAAGACCAACATGCGGACTTCGTGAGGTTACAAACCAAACCAACCTAAAGTATGGATCCCTCGTTCGAGGGTGATATGTTATCTTGGTTGCAATACCAAGAGCGGTTGGCGGCCTCCCATGTCAGGACCCGTTTTCTAGACCGTTGCTATCCGGCGCATTGACACTTACAAGCATTGTACTCTCCCCCATTGTCTTTCCTGCATGCCTTCACCTTCTTTCCACTCTGTCGCTCAACCACAGCGACAAAGGCTTGCAGATTCTCCTTCACCTTACTTTTCTTTTTGAGAATGTATATGTAGGACTTACGGGTGTTGTCATCGATGCATGTGAGGAAACATCTCCTGCCTCCATTTGACAGTATGCAAAAGGGACCACACACGTCAGAGTGGACGAGGTCAAGGGGTGCAAGAGCACGCGTGCCATTGCGCCTGGAGGGTTCCTTTTTCCCCTTGCCTTGAAGGCATGGCTCACACATGATCCCGGCTCCCCCCACCTCATCACCTAGATCCATCCTAAGCACTAGCTCCTGCATTCTCATGAGCTCCAATGTGCAATGAGCCACGTGTCCAAAGCGCTCGTGCCACAGGTTCTTGGAGGATATGCACTGGTTAGAATGAACAGCCCGAGTGGTTGCATTTGCTTGTGGCTTTACAGCCGAATCTTCTACTGCCATTGCTTCCGCTGCTCCAACATGTCCTTCCTCATCTGAATCTACATTGCTGCTCTCCTCATCATCACTCTCAGCCGAAGATTCAGCCGTTGATGTTGTCATTTTGGTTTGCAAGACGTAGAGCCCATCAACACGAGGAACCTGTGCGACAACCTTCTTGGCAGAGTCGGAGATGTTGATGTCCTTGGTATGGACTATCATGGTTTCCTTCTCTGTAAATACCACTGCCATGCCATGGTCAGTTATCCTAGAGACGAAGAGCAGATTGGCTGTAAAGGAGGGAAATTAGACCACCCCCTCTAGCTTGAGGTCTGAATCTTTACTGTTGAAACCCATTGTGACCAGCTTGTCACCAATCCCCTCAACTGCGTCAACCTTGTGGCGACTCTGAAGTTCTTGTTGCATGGAGCAAGAGAGATGAAGTATCTCTTCTTGTAAGTGGTGAGCTTATTTTTACATGGGTCAAGGCCGTAGGCTCCTTGCCTGAGTATCGCCCTCCCTTCGTTGGAGGCACACTTAGCCATCAAGCTTGTGGAATCCTTCCCACCATTTCCCCCTCGCTATTCATCCCCGTCTCCTCCCTCTCTCTTGGGTGCACGGTACTCTCAAGCCCAGTATCCAGCCTTGTCAAAATCATGGCATCTTCCTTGGCTCTTTGCACCCCTTCCACTACTGCTAGTACTGTTTTTCTCCTTGTACCCACAGGAGGAGGTATTGCGGAAGGTGCCACTGCTCCGTGAGGAAAAGGGCGGTGTTTGCGTCACTGCTATTACGACGCATGGCTTCATTCCACACATACTGGGAGACACTGGTGTAGGAAGATTGATCTTCAGTCCAATCACTGTTATCATGGAGCCCCAGCTTTCAAGCAGATTCATCAGAAAACTTATGGCCTGCATATCGCATTTCAGGTCCCATCCCATGCCAGTGGCTTGTCGCAAGAGCATCTCAAGAGCATCTCATCCCCTTCACCAAGCCTCATGCTGATGAGGTTTTGTAGAATGAAGAGACAGTTGGCAAGTGAGGAAGACTGAAACACCTTGCCGAGTTTGGAAATGCCACACTTGCCACTGTACAACCGCTGATATGTGAAAGGACTGAGGTTTGTATGGAGGAAACAAGAATGGCAAGAGCCTTCTTGTTAAGCTTCACACATGCCACAAGGTTAGCATCCTCTTCCTTTGGTTGTAACTTAGCGGTTGCATGCGTGAAACTTCTGTAACTATAGGTGTGAGCCCATAACCCTTTGTTAGCTACTGAGCTAACCACTTCTGGTAGAGAAGCCGCGAGATCGAAAAGCTCAGAAAGGTTTTTGCACCTTCTTCCTTTGTTGATATGTGTCATGCACCCTAAATTTAATCAGGCATACACTTCACCTTTAAAAGTACTAATGCCTTAGCATGAAATCTCAAGAAGAGCTCAAGTTTTCAATACACAAGAGAGCATCAAGCAAGGGTTAATTGATCAGGATGCAAGACAAGTCCTTTTATAGCTGTCTGTCCAGACTTAGAACTCAAAAGCACATTCCTGGGAAGTGCCCTGAACCAGTCACATCACCAATAGACTTGCGTTGTGGGCTTGACATAGAAGGATCCTGGTGTCAAGGTGACAGAAAAACCATGTAGCTTCCAAGAAGCTTCGGACTTTCTTTCTTGGATGCTTCCATGCAAACAAGATAAGCAGGTGGCCAGGATTGAATTCATGACCTCTCACTTGGCCAGATCAACAAAATGGTCAAGGTAACCACTCACCCACATGGTGTACTCACTGGTCATATCTCGCATAACACGGAGCATAGTTGACTCACACTACAACGGATCATAGGGTCATGCCTCCACAAGGGGCACAGTATTCCTGATCCGTCTCACAACACTGAACAAAGGGCAAAAACATTCAACGGCATGTATGTCCATGCTCAATGAGACATGAGCTCTGGTGGTGAACGCGAGCATTGCAGCTCCAAGATTTGGCTAAGTCTGGATGACGGAGAGAGTAAAATGAGCCCTACTGAAAGCTTATGTACTGGGGACTGGCAGCTAGCCCACCAAGCCCTTTTGGTTGTGATTGTAAGACACGCAAGTGACCTCTTGACTCAATCCATATACACACACAAACACACCATCACTGCAGGTGACTGAACTGACATGAAGCTCAAGGCGCACACATGGGGGACTATGCCTTGTTGGCGTCTCAGCCGGGTGCAAGATTGGCATGAGCTCCATCATGTCCAACTGTGCCTGAGGGCAGAATTGTTGTTTTTGGCATGTTTTCATTAGTGTTTACTTGGCTAACATGAGAAATTCACATAGACAGAGACATGCATCCACATATGCTCCTGGTTGGTGTGATTCTCTTCATGTTGGATATGCATGCCTAGCTAGCTGTTTTGTGTAGAGCAGTGGGTTGCTGGTCCTACAGGGCCACACTTGCCATTATACCAAAGTGTGAGAAAACCACGGTGGCATGTTTGCCGACCGGTTGGTTTGACCCCGGGGTGAACGCAGAGTCCCACGTCGGACCACTCGCCTGGGTGGCCCGGTCGACCGGTTGCTATCACCACGCTAGCTCGTTACTCACATTTGTTGTTCTTATTGAATCTGGTGTCCGGCATTCTCTATCTCATCGCTGAGTGACTACACAACTCCGTGGCCTTGCTGCCCGGCATTCTCCGCCACATAGCTCTGCTCCAGAGTACAGCAGCTTTGCATCTCAGTAGCACCATTGCTCTGCAGCCCAGCTGCCCGGCATTCTCAGCCCCATTTCTCCGCAGAACAGTAGTTGCGCATCTCAGAAGCACTATAGCTCCACAGCCATGCTACTCGGCATTCTCTTCCCTATAGCTCCGCAGCTACACAGCTCCGCGGCCTTGCTGCTCAGAAATCTCTGCCCTCACAGCTGTGTAGTATAGTAGCTGTGCATCTCGCAGCATCATAACTATGCCGCCCTCCTCAATAACATTCTGTGCCCCGCGGCTCCACGACTACATAACTCTTTGGCCCTGATCCTTGGCATTGTTTTCCCTTTTAGCTCTCCAACATTGCAGCTTTTCATGTCAGTGGCATCATTGTGTTGTTCTTTTATGCCCCATGGCCACTGCTATCGCTTAGCGGACAGGTTGGGCATGCACTGCTCCCTTGGAGTAAGTCCCCCATGATGAAAAGTGCCCCTGCCATGAATGCCGTTTGAGGTTTTCCTGGTTCGACCACTAGAGAGTGGTTGGATATCTAATCTGATTGCAATTTTGAACTCTGTGGATTTTACCATGCAGTTTCAAGCTTTCAGTTGCTCGATGTGGTCGAGAATTCATAAATTTAGCCCTACCAAAACTTTCCGGTGGTGCGGCGGATGGAATCTGGTATCCGTCCAGGGTGACGGGATACTCCACCGCCGGTGGTCCGTGTTCAGCTCCCACTGGCTCCATATACCCCAAAGCCCTAGAAGAAGCAACCAGTGAGGTCGCCTAGACCTAAGGGTGCACACAGGTTCCAGGAACCGCGGTTCCGGAACCGCGGTTCCGGCTCCAGAACCGGAACCACGGTTCCGGTTCCAAGATTCTGGAACCGTCCAGGAACCGCGGTTCCTGAGCCCAGGTATATGGAGGAGATAATGTGTGGCGAGGGGGGAGGTTTTAGGATGTTTTCTCTGATGTGGCACCCTTTGAGGCTATGTGAGTACTACAATCAATTACCCACATACAATTGAGGAGTGTTGAAGGTCTTTATCCTTGTATTTTTGAACCAAAAACCTGATAGTGGTAGCCGATTATGCTTCATGTTCCTTGCGTACAAGAGGAACTTATGTGGAACCGTGACTGGAACCGCGGTTCCATGAGGAACCGCAGTTCCGGAACCGGAACCGCGGTTCCGGTTTTGAGCTGGAACCGGAACCGCGGTTCCGGTTCCATTCTCAGAACCGTGGTTCCGTACCGGTGTGCAGCCTTACCTAGACCAGGGCCAGCAGCCCTTTTACTCTTCAATCAAGAAAGGTGCTCTGAGAGACGTCGTCGGCTCATGTCGGAAACGGCTCGCGTTGGCGGCAGCCAAAGGCGGCTCCACTTTGATGGGCGTAGCAGGGGCTATACTGCTCCGTTTTGGGCGTTCTTGGATGCTTTGGAAATCTTCAATCACAGGCTACAAGAATCTGATGTAATCTCACCAAAACAACAAGCCATTAATGGTCCTCAGTCTTTCTCAGTTTCCAAAAGCTGCATTCTGCCAGAATTCTGCTCCCTTGGTGTTGTGGTGACCCAAAGCACACACCCCCCTTGGAATTCTCTTTGCCCTGAGCAGCCGTGCACACTTGTGGTGTATCAGAGCATGCCAGGATAGCATTATTTACACCCCAAGCCTTTTTCTTGTTGCAAGTCGAAGCAAGACACCAGAAGTGTAGCATAGTGGAAAGCACATTGGACTCAGAAAAAACAGGTTCTGCCATCAAGTCTTGATGTGAGCTTCTTGCACAAGGGAAGTTTCCTAGACATTTCTGCATGCATGAGGAGGATGTGCCAATTTGCAAGCTGGTGAGGTGGTGAGGAGTGGACACCCCCAAAAGTGCACCTTAGAAGCCAGGCCTAGGAATACATGTACCAAGCTCATTCCTCATTCTAATTACACAATCTGGCCTTGGATTCCTAAGTTTTCCAACTAAGGAACAGTATAAAGAAGACATTGGTTGGTCTAAGCCCCAGGAGTTAGTCTCTGAAGAGCACCTCGCGCAAAAGTGACCAAGTGTTAATCGGATACAGCTGTTAACAAGTGATTGCCTATGAGCTGCGCAGTCTGGATTCGTGATCCTGAGGGTGACACACGGCAGTCCTCAAACTCAACAGTGGCGAACACAGGGCAGACCATAGGAGCAAACGCACGGTCGCAAGGTCTCGGATCTTTGGGAGGAATCCTCGTCTTCCAGGGGAATGACTTCCCACTCTGTAGATGGCAGTTTGAACTGGTGATAAAAGTGCACAACTTCATCAAGCTTCTGAAGGGAGAGGAGCAGATGCCGGCGGAGGGCTCACCAGAGTGAGAGACATGGACAGAACAAAATGATATTGTTATGTCACTCCTTACCAACGCGGAGGCCAATGAATGTGTTCCCATCATTGCGAGGTTCACACTGGCTTTGGATGCTTATGCCAAACTCAAGCATGTGCACCAATCCACCTCCCTCGCAAACAGATTATCCATCCTGCAACTGCTAATTAGCATGCGGGTGAATGAGGGAGAGTCCATCCCTGATTTCCTACTGGATTTTGAAGGACTCCTTGGCAAGGCTCGCCAAATGACCTGGGACCTTGACAAAAACATGCAAGCCATGATTCTCCTCATGGAGCTACCGGAGAGCTAGAGCCAAATGATCGCCATCATGGGCGGCTGGAAGGAGGATGACCTGACGTACACTGTAGTATCTGATTACATGCAAAACAAGGCCATGTGCCGTAGCGGGAGTGAATCTAACTTCTCAACCTATGCCGCACGCTACGTTGGCCGAGAGAGCAAAGGGCCAGCCTCTGATCAGAAGGGCGGCAGCGGAAGCGGTTGCGGCGGAGGCAACAATGGTGGCAAGGCTCCCAAGCGACAGGCAACTGCCGCAACAACGGCAAACCTGGGTACTGGGCAAGGGAGTGCAGGTCACCAAAGAAGGAAGACGGCAGAAGCGGTGGGAGAAAAATGCAGAAAAAAGGGTGGCAAAGAAGCCACCAACATGATGGCGCAAAGCACACCTCCAGCAAAGGGAGCAGCGCTGCTCAGGCCAGGAGCCTTTGGGCTCAACTCCTGCACTGGTCACCACTCTAGCAACGATAATGCTGGATTCATCTCCATCGCCCCCACTGATTGGCGGTTCAGATGTGCAAACGGCAGCATTGTGAACGCAAATGGTGTTGGAGACAAGCTGGTGAGCATCAATCTTAATGGTGTGGAGAAGGATCTGCAGCTGTGTGACATAGTCTACATGCCCTCCTTTGCGGCAAACCTCCTGTCTGTGTCAAAGATTATGGACAACAACATGTGGGTGGTGTTCACGCAGAAGAAGGCGGTCATCGCCAAGAATGAGTAAATCAAGGTCCTCTACGCCAACAAATATCTCGTGGCACAGGTCCCACGGATTGACGGGCTCTACGTACTGCATACAACCACAACAGAACCCTCGGAAGGTGATGGTCATGCAGGTGTGGCGGAGGCAGTGATCTCAGCACCAACAACGGACAGCACACCAACTGAAACACACAAGGCATCCTCTGCCACAAAAGATGAAGATGCTGAGCTCTGGCATAGACGCTTTGGGCACGTTGCAAACAGCACGCTCCAAGTCATCCAACAACAGCAGCTGGTCCACGGATGCAAGAAGGATGTGGCTGGGTGTGACAGCCTGTATGAACCTTGCCTCCAAGGCAAGACCAAGAGAAAGCGCTTTGAGCCTAACGGTCTCCGTACAAAAGCAGCCCTTGACCTGATTCACACCAACAGCCCTGGACCCTTTCACACGGCGTCAAATGGTGGAAGCCATTATGTTCTGACCTTCATCGACGACCACAGGCACAAGGTGTGGATCTACTTCCCCCAAAGAAAGGGAGAGGTCAGAGAGAAGTTGTAGGAGTTTGTCGCAATGGTGGAGCGACAGACTGGAAAGAAGATCAAGGCAATGTAAAGCAACATCAGTGGAGAGTATGAAGCATGCAAGGGCTGGTTGCTGCAACACAGGAACCACCTTCAGCCCACAATGCCATACACACCGCAAAGCAATGGTGTGGCAGAACGTATGAATCATATCATCCCCGGCATGGTGCGCACCATGCTCTTTGATGCAAAACTTCCACTGTGCTTCTGGGTGGAAGCGGCAATAACAGCATGCTACATTGTCAACCTGACCACTGCGGTTGCTCTCGGCAGGCACGGAAAGAAAAGGGGCAAGAAACAGATCACGCCACAAGAAGTATGGTCAGGGAAGAAGCCGGACGCATCACACCTGAAAGTCTTCGGGTGCACCGCATGGGCAAAGGTCGAGGCAGGAGAGGGTGGCGGCAAGCTTGATGCAAGAGCGCAAAGGTCCGTGATTGTGGGCTATGAGATGGCCCACAAGACCTATTGCATGTGGGACCTGACAGCAAGAAGGCTCATTACCAGCAGGGACGTGACCTTTGACAAGAGGAAACCAGGCAAGGAAGAGATGCTTGATCCCATACAAGCTCTGAAACAGGGAGAGTGGTTGGTGCTGCTGGAGTCAGGAGATCAAGCTCCCGAAAGCTGGCAAGTGGGGCCAGTGCCGCAGGCGGTGGAGAAGAGTGGTGGGGCACGGAGCGCGACTGTGCAAGCTGCCGTAGCGGCAAGCTCAGACAGAGAGCCGGAGACATCTGAGGCATCCAAGACCAGCTTGGAGGCCAGTGGCTCTTCACAAGAGGAAAATTCAACCTCAGGGCGGCCAGCACCACAGGAGCAACAGCAAAGCAAAGATGAGGCAACAGTAATGGAGCGCCGCAGCACACGGCAGAGAAAACAAACTCCAAAGAACGTCACTGACAGAGGAATTTGGACTGGACTGAGCTGGTCCTGCTTGGCTCACGGAAAGCCGCTCAATATGGCTGAGGCACTGGCAAGGCCTGATGCAACCAAGTGGAAGGAGGCGGTGGACAGCGAGCTCACGTCCATCGAAGAAAATGGCACGTGGGTGTTGGTGGACAGACCCGCTAATGCTCACGTGGTGGGCTCAAAGTGGGTGCTCAGGCTAAAGCGGAAGCAAGACAATAGCATCGACAAGTACAAGGCAAGGGTCGTGGCAAAAGGGATTCTCACAGCATGTAGGGTCTGAGTATGTTGAGACCTTTGCACTGATTGTCACTTTTGCCTCTATCAGGTTCTTGCTGGCCGTCGCTGCTGCCCAAGACCTCGAGATCCACCAGATAGATGTTAAGACAGCTTTCCTCCACGGGAAGCTAGACAAGGAGGTACTGATCGAGGTACCGGAAGGTGTCAAAGCACCCGAGGTCAAGGTGTGCAAGCTGCTGAAGGCGTTGTACGGGCTGAAACAGGCTCCACGGATCTGGTACAAGGAGATGGACAGCTTCATGGCTGAGTTTTCCTTCACACACTACAATGATGATCCCAGTGTCTATGTGCTGGAGGACGAGTGCAGCTTGCTCCTTGTGGCATTGTCTGTGGATTACTTGATCCTGTTTTCTTCCTCAAAGGATGCCCTTGTGGACCTTAAGGAGCAGCTGAGAAGCAGGTTCAAGATGAAGGACATGGGTCCTCTTGAATAGCACCTTGGGATTGCCGTCCACCGCAATCGCAAATCAGGTACCATTGAGCTAGACCAGACCAATCACATCATGGACGTCTTGAAGCGCTACAAAATGGAGGAATGCAAACCCATCAGCACCCTCATGGCCTCCAAGTGCAAGCTCTCCTCCTCCATGTCACCAAGCAACGAGGCTAAGTGGCAGGAGATGCAAAACATCTCGTACTGGTCCGCCATCGGGAGCATCATGTATGCGATGGTGGGGACGCAACCTGACATCACTTATGCAGTGGATCAAGGGAGCAGGTTTGTGGTCAACCCTAGGCCACAGCACTAGCAATCTATACGGCGGATCTTTTGCTATCTCAAAAATACCTGGCACGTTGGACTCCGGTTTGCAAGTCTGGAAGGATCAGGCCCGCTACAACTGATGTGCTACAGTGACGCTGACTGGGGAGGGCGGATTGATGACAGCAAGTCTACCTCAGGCTTCGTCTACCTTCTCAATGGTGGTGCGGTCTCCTGGGCAAGCAGGAAGCAAGACTGTGTCTCGCTATCTACATCGGAGGCAGAGTACATCGCACTCTCAGAAGTCTATAAAGGAATACAATGGCTTTGCATTCTGCTGGGTGAGATCAACGCACCACAAGAGGAAGCAACAATCATCCGCATCAACAATGAGAGTGCCATTGCTATGGCAAAAGACAACGTGATCTCCCGATGCACAAAGCACATTGACATTCGGTACCACTACTCGTGCGACCTTTTTGCAAAGAGAATAGTGCACCTAAAACATGTCCAAATCAAGACAATGCTTGCAGACTTCCTGAGAAAGCCAGTGGAAAGTTACTTGCATGCTGTAGGCGCTTGAGGAATCGGCATGGTGGACGCAGGAGATGAGGACTAAAGACCAAGACAGCTGATGTGCACAAACACAACACAGAGTTATGGGTTCATGCGGAAGAAAACTACCACCGTAGGTGGCCAGAGGTGGAAGGAAAAGATTGTTGTTCTTTTACGCCCCATGGCGACTGCTATGGATTAGCGGACAGATTGTGCATGCACTGCTCCCTTTGAGTAAGTCCCCCAAACCTTGTTTGTGGTGCAAGTCCAAGCGAGACGACAGAAGTGTAGCATAGCGAAAGGCAAGTTGGACTTAGAAATAACAGGTTCTGTGATCAAGTCTTGATGTGAGCAGGAAGTTTTTTTACCTTCTTGTACAGGGGAAGTTTTCTAGACATTTCTCAATGCATAAGGAGGATGTGGCACTTGGCGGTCAGTGGATGTGCCGATTGGCGAGCAGGTGAGGTGGTCTGGAGTGGCCACCCCCAAAAGTGCCACTACCAAAAGTGCCACTACCCACACACCTTAGAAGTCAGGTCTAGGAATATATGTACTAGGCTCATTCTTCATTCTAATTACACAATCTTGCCTTAGATGCTCCTCATAGAGCTGTCCAACTAAAAAAAAGCATAAAGAAGATACAGGTTGGTCTAAGCCCCAGGAGTTGGTCTCTGACCAGCACCTCGTGCGAAAGTGACCAAGTGTTGCTAGCACAGTTGCTAGCAAGTGATTGCCTAGGAGCTGCTCAGTGTGGAACTGTGATCCTGAAGGTGATATCTTCTCCTAGCTGAAATGCTAGGAGCGGACGGTAAGTACTTTTGTGTCGACCCTGTTTTCTAGTCCATTTGCCTCAGGCCAGTTGACACATTGCTCCGCGACCCTGCTGCCTTGGCACTCTTTACCCCGCTGTTTTGTAGCAAAGTAGCGTTGCATCTCGACAACGTTGTCGCTCCGCAGCCCTCCTCTTTTGGCATTCTCTGTCCCACAGCTTAGCTGCACCGCAAACCTATTGTTCTGTTGCACCGCACTTGGCTTCCCAGCACCGTAGCTATCTCTCTTTACAGCTATTACACAGCTCCACATAGCTACGTTGTCCCACATCTTTACTGCTGTCCACTCTACATCCCAAAAACAGCAACAGCAGCCACGTTTGTGGCCAGTGTCACCGCCCTGGCTTCTCTGCCAGTGACAGAGCGGATCCCTACCTCCCCGATGGCCGCGCATGAGCATTATTGCCTTAAAGAGGAGGTCACGTTCTACCAGGAGCTGGCCGAGTGTGGGGTGTGGTCCCGCGGCCGTCGGGAGAGTCCAGGGTACTACCCTGGAGAGGAATATGACCCCGTTGTTCATTACGCTTGTGTAGACGCAGCCGAGTACGCTGCCCGCTGCCAGTCCGAGTCTGACGTCTCGCCAACTGTAGAAAACTCGCCAGCCACGGGACCGCCACGTGATCAACATCACCCAAAATCACGTGTACGCTGTCCCGTTGCCCATAGGGCACATTGGCAGAGTCGGCGTGACAGGAACATTAGCACCAGCAGCACCAACAACACCCCTTAGATCTTCCACACAAAGTGCTGCATCTCCAGCAGCCTCAATTTCAGCTGTTGACTCCTCTACATTGTCTGAAATCTTCTCAGTTTTTGATTTTGTGCTTGTCTTCAGTGCTGCCGTCGCCTCCACTCTTGCTGCCACAGAAATTTCTGCACGTGCTCCTGCCAGCACAGCAGCCGGTAGGGTGATTTACGCTTACACAGCTGGTGTAATCGACCAGGGACCACTTGCAGTAGCCGCTGTCTGTTGTTCTTCTATGCCCCATGGCCACTGCTATGGGTTGACGGACAGGTTGGGCATGCACTACTCCCTTGGAGTAAGTCCCCCAAAGTTTGTTCGTGGTGCAAGTCCAAGCGAGACACCAAAAGTGTAGCGCAACGGATAGCATGTTGGACTTAGCGACAACAGGTCCTGTGATCGAGCCTTGATGTGCGCAGGAGGTTTTTTGACCTTCTAGCACCGGGGAAGTTTCTTACACATTTCTCCATGCATGAGGAGAGTGCGCCACTTGGCGGTCAGTGGATGCGCCAATTGGCGGACTGGTGAGGTGGTGTGGAGTGACCACCCCAAAAGTGTCACTACCCACACACCTTAGAAGCCAGGCCTAGGACTATATGTACCAGGCTCATTCCTNTGTTAAGTGGACACAGTTGCTAGCAAGTGATTGCCTAGGAACTGCTCAGTGTGGAACCGTGATCCTGAGGGTGATATCTTCTCCTAGCTGAAATGCTAGGAGCGGACGGCAGGTGCTATTGTGTCGGCCCTTTTTTCTAGTCCGTTTTCCTCAGGCCGGTTGACAAAGGGTTATGGGCCCACACTGACCAGTTGTAAGGCACGCTTCGCTCAACTCTGGTACGCTCTCTCCAGGTGCACACGCCGGCTCCATCAACTCCATCAGCTCCATCAGCTTCATCAGCTCCAACGGCTTGGTCTGCACTTAGCACACAGGGACTAAGGACAAGCTCTGCCCTTGGAGGCACGACCCTTGTGTCCCAACCAGGACAAGCTCTGCCCTTGGTGGCAAGACCCTGGGTGTGTTGGTGTAGAT
>SZWC01000265.1:219632-234139 GCA_023375785.1 Penium margaritaceum | reverse complement strand
AGCAGGTGGCCTACGGTGCAAGGGAGAGATTGTTGTTCTTCTATGCCCCATGGCCACTGCTATGGGTTGACGGACAGGTTGGGCATGCACTACTCCCTTGGAGTAAGTCCCCCAAAGTTTGTTCGTAGTGCAAGTCCAAGCGAGACACCAAAAGTGTAGCGCAACGGATAGCATGTTGGACTTAGGGACAACAGGTCCTGCGATCGAGCCTTGATGTGCGCAGGAGGTTTTTTGACCTTCTAGCACCGGGGAAGTTTCTTACACATTTCTCCATGCATGAGGAGAGTGCGCCACTTGGCGGTCAGTGGATGCGCCAATTGGCGGACTGGTGAGGTGGTGTGGAGTGACCACCCCAAAAGTGTCACTACCCACACACCTTAGAAGCCAGGCCTAGGACTATATGTACCAGGCTCATTCCTCATTCTAATTACACAATCTGGCCTTAGATGCTCCTCACAGAGTTGTCCAACTAAGGAACAGTATAAAGAAGACACTGGTTGGTCTAAGCCCCAGGAGTTAGTCTTTGACTAGCACCTCGCGCGAAAGTGACCAAGTGTTAAGTGGACACAGTTGCTAGCAAGTGATTGCCTAGGAACTGCTCAGTGTGGAACCGTGATCCTGAGGGTGATATCTTCTCCTAGCTGAAATGCTAGGAGCGGACGGCAGGTGCTATTGTGTCGGCCCTGTTTTCTAGTCCGTTTGCCTCAGGCCGGTTGACACTGTCAACGTAGTCACTCAGATAATTGCTACAGCAGACGCGATAGCAGCAGCTGCTGCAGTGGCAGCCACTGCTCTCCCCAGTGCAGTCACTTCCATTCATTCCTCCACATCTCAGGTATCATCTGCAGCCTTGTCATTGACACCTGGCCACCACATGCACATCCTCATCACCACTACAGTGGCCATCTCCACCCTCAGTGGTGCTGCCTTTACTGGGGTTTTTTTTCTCATCGTCTCCGCCTCTTCCTCTGTCGCAGTCATAGTAACCTCAGCAAAAGCTGCGCTTCCACCCTTGTTTTCCCTACGCCGCTAGTGCTGGTGAGCTTGGCACGCTTGCCCCCTTGCCCAATCTCTCTTCCTTTTCTCTTTGTGTCGTCGTGTTTGTGCGTTCAGGTCCGTTGCCTTACAGCACAGCCTTGAGTCTCACACCCGCCATATATTACAACGTCCATTGGGGCAAGGGAAACTCTGCCGAATTTTCCTTTGGCAGAGTCTTCACTCATCATGCCTCTTGATGATGATCAGTACGCTGCCCTGTAGGAAGAGTTGTGGCAAGAGCGTGTGGCTCTCCAAGCAGCTCTCACGTCACACCGCAATGCAGAAGGAAAACTGCACACTGAATAGGGCGACTAAGGAGACATTTGCTGACCACATAGCAGACCTGGTCCTCAATCACTTGTAGCCTGTACTGCACTCTGTGCCCTCCACTTCTACTGCAGCTCGCATTGCTGCTGCTTTCTCCACCTCATCCGCTTTTGCATCCACTGCCTCTACCTCTCTCACTTTTGACCCCGTCGTCGACGCTACTACTGCAGGTATAACTATCACCAAGGTACTGCCCCCACATAACAAGCCTGAAATTGACTTAGCACCACCTCATTTCACCTCTAAACTCACCTTCTTTGCCTGGGAAACTCACTTCAGTACATGGGTCCAAGGTGAACAACTCTGGAACTACTACCATGAGCCTACCCCCTTGGCAAACCTCCCTTTTGTCCCAAGCGATGCAGAGTGTGCACGTGTTGTCCGAGCTGTCAGAAACTGGGGTGCAGTTCCAACATGGCCCGATGGGTCTTCTGCGCTTACGGCTTGTTTTGTGCAGATTCTGAGTCTAAGCGTGAGTTTTCTGGTTGCCTTAGGCTATGTTTCTGGAAGTGGAAGACAGTTGCAAGACAGTCACTTTTGCGAAGGGAAGAGCGAAGTTTTGCATTAGTTTTTTAACATTGACATGATCTGAACATTTGTAGGGCTAGTCATGAGCTCTCCAACGCACCAAACCGTGCGCAATGCAGATTACCGTAGCTCCTGCTGAGTCAGCCAAAGCGCAGAACCCCAAACCAGCCGCTCAGTTGGCGGCGCGCACCACGTCGCCCGCTGAGGCGCCTTTACACATCAAGGACCCATCAAAACGCCATTCCGGAGGCGCGGATTTCCCTACGTGTAGCGGCGGTTCCCCTCGCGCCTTTGGGGTCTGTTTCCATGAGTTAATCATCGTGTTTGGTGATGGGGATTGATGTGGTTTGAAACCTGTTTGCGGACCTGCAGTCGGAGTTTTGACGAAGTCCCCAAGTAACAAACTGTATTACTGAGTTTCGGACTCCGAGCCAGAATTTTGGCTAAGTCCCTCAGTAACAAAACTGCACTCCTGAAATCCGGCGGATCATCCACCGGACGCCTCGGCAGTCCTTCCGGAGCAAAATCCCCATATGGCATTATGTTACTCGTTCCGGTCAATTATTCACCGGCAGTCGAACCGCGACCAGCTCCCAGAGCCGCCGCGCACACCCCAACTTTGGAAGCCCATATATCCCTCGTTACTAGTCCGATCCCAATGAAACAACTTCAACCGGATTCATCAACTCGTCAACTTTCAGGGGCCATCCTCCATCTTAGGATCTAAGCAATCCTTGATTCACCAGATCCATCAACGAGGAATCTCCTCTCTCTGGCGGCTCGTCAGTGCCTCCCGGCGCCGCACTTGGGCATGCAAAGGGCAAAATCTTCAATACGAGCTCTCATCCATGCTGAGCCAGACGACCTCACTCATGAGATTGGAACCTGCAATGCTGACACCGCACGTCACACGCCCCTGACCCATTGGCGCTTACGCTCTCATTAAGCATCGCACCACTCTCACAGGCCACGCTACACAGAGTGTCCTCACTGTCCTGTTCTACACGCTTTCTATGCGTGTTGATGAGATTATGGACACCTCTTCTTCCAGTCTCTGATTTCTGCGTGACCTTGGCAAGGCAGCACCTCAGCAGCTTCCTACAGTCCTCTCTATTGTAAACGGCCTCATCCCCAAACTGTCTAACATCTTCAGGCAGGTGAAGGTCTCCGAGCTCGAGCACCTTGCATCCTAGCCGGTCCCTGCTGATGCCCCATCCGGCATTGGCGCCCTCTAGGAGTTTACTGAGTAGCGCCTTACAGACTGGTGGAGTGTCTTGCTAAACAGACGCATCCACCGCACAGCAGTCAGAGTTGCTACCTCCTCCCTCCCTTCCTCCTTGGCCTCCTCCACCTCATCGTCCTCACCTTCCACACCGGTCACCTCTCTTCTCACTTAGAGGGAAAGAGGGGTTGGTCATAGTTAAGGGAAGGGCAGGGGTAGCGGCGGCTTTGGTCCTGGTGTTTTGCCTAGTTGTGGGAAAGGGAAGGGGTCAAGCAGCTCATCCTCTTCCACGTCTAATTTCAGCACCGTCACATGCTGCAGCTGTGGTGCTACAGGCCACTCTGTATTGATGTGTCCAGCGCCGCCAGACAACAAAAGTATCTCGTCGATAATGAGGGCGCATTGGCACGCTCCTCTGGCAGCTCTGGGAAATATTCCCACGCCACCACCTCCACGGCTCCAGCTGGCCACGGTCCGCCTACGTTTGCTGATGTTGTAGCCTACAGCACCCCTACAGCCCCACCTCCATTGCCTTACCCTGGGGTTGGCCCCCAAGGTATGGAGGGCCAGTCTACTATGGTCCTCTTTCCGTTCCTTATTCTTCTCCCGCCTGGGCGTTCCCTGGCTACCCGTCATGGCGCTCCTCCTCCGGCCTAGTCATCATCCCCGGCCCATTTGAGGACAACCGCCAGCTGGACTCTGCTCTCGCACACGCCGTCCACCAGCGCTATCTCAGTGATCAGGGAGGTGAGAGTGGGTGTTCGGGGTCACAGTCGCTTGCGTGTGCAGTTGATGTGGAGTTATGTGGTTCAACGCTGGTCACATCCAGGGGTGTCTCCCTGCTGACGTCTCGTGGATGAAGGAGTGGCAGTCTGTTCGCTTCCCCCGTTGTCTTGCTGCCTATGGTCAGCAGCTGCAGAGCGGATCAAACAGCCACCAAGGTAACAGCTTCTGGAAGGGAGTCCGGTGGGAGTGATTTTCTGCCTGAACCATCTTAAAAACAAAAACAAAAAACAAAAAACAAAAAACAAAAAAAACAAAAAAAAGGTCAGCAGCTTTCGTTGCAAGCTGCTATTGCCGCCGTCAGTCGTGACCCCGCCACTGTTCATGTGTCAAGTGGCTTCTTGATCCTTGACTCAGGAGCCACCCACCACATGAATTTATTGTATTTGTCGTTTGTCTCTCTTTGTCTTGTTGGCTCGGCCCGCTTTGTGCGCACTGGCTCCGGCCAACTTCTTCCTGTTCAGGGATTGTCCGCTTAGTCAGCCCTTGGGAGGAGCTGTTCTTGCCTGATGTGCTGTTCTTTCCCTCCCTTGAGTTGAGTCTTCTCTCTGTTACGAAGCTCGATGACCTATGCATGGACTTTTCTTCTAGTCATAGCATTGCCTCTGTTCCTCATCGCAACTCTGGCTGCATCTTGTTGTAGGGCACCCGGTGAGATCTCTTGTTTTGTGTTCCCTCCTTTGCTCCTGCCCCTTCCCCTGCTGCCCACGTTCACATTGCTCGCTCACTTTCTGCTTCCCATGCGTAGGTGTTGCACCGTTGCTTGTGCCACATTCACACTGATGCCATTGACAGCCTGCTTTGTGTGATTCCTCTAAATGGTCTTGATGCTGCTACCTTTCCTGCTGCATCTCCTCCCGACTGCCTCAACTGTGCTCACGGAAAAATGCATTGGTCACCCAACTCCAAGTCTGAGTCACGCACTTCACATCCCTTTGACCTTCTCCACGCTGATGTCATGGGGTCCCTTCCTCACAAGGCTCTGGGGGGGAGAGGGGGTTGGTCGCTACGTCCTCTGTCTCACTGATGACATCTCTTGTATACATTGAGTCTTTGCTCTCAAGCACAAGAGTGGTGTCTGCTCCACCCTTGAGTCCTGGCTTCCTGATGCTGAACTTGCCTAAGGTCTTCGTCTTTGTGTCTTTCGTTGTGACTGTTGTAAGGAGTTCCTGAGTCCCATTTTTCGTTTCCTTACATCCCACGGGGTGTGTATGGAGGCAATGGCCCCTTCCACACCTCAGAAAAATGACATCTCTGAACGGTGGAATCGGACCCTTGCTAACGGTGTCCGCACCCTGCTCAGTGATTTTGACCTCCCTCCTCTCTTCTTCTTCAAGGCCATGTCCTACATGTCTGGAACCGTGTGCCACGCAGTCCTCTCCCTCGTCATGTCACCCCTTTTCAGCGGTTGGTTTGGGCGTCACGATGACCTATGTCTTGCCCGTGTCTGGGGTTGTGTCGCTAATATCTGGCTTCCCGAGGACCTTCGGGAGGGAAAACTCAGTCCCCGTGCCCGCTTGTGTGCTTTCCTTGGTGTCCCTGCCATGTCCAAACTGTGGCACTTTTGAGACCCCCACCGCAAACGTGTTGTTGAGTCACGTGATGTGCACTTCTTTGAGAACGTCTTTCCTCACGACTTGTGTCGTGCCGCTCCACCCTCTTCCCTTTCCTTGCTTTGTTGGCTTCAGAGGGGTGTGTCTGTCTCCGCCTTCGGTCTTGCAGGGACCCCTCCTTCTCCCGCCGATGCAATCCCTTCATCCTCTGGTCCCTCTTCTTCTCCCTCACCATATGACACTCTTCCTAGCTCTCCATCTGGTTCTCCAGCTGGGACTTCCATGTAGCTATCACCAGTGCCTTCCCCATCCGTGTCCTCTGCGTCCATGTCAATGCCCCTCAGTGCTCCAACACAGTCTGCTCATGTCCCCACACGTGTCATCCCTGACTCACATCCGACGCCTGGTCTGCAGACCTCGATGTCCATTTGTGTGACAGAATCCCTTTCTGTATCTAATGCTCCTCCAATCAGGCCAGAGCCATACACTCGCGGAGGATGACTTTGCTAACTTCCACAACACTCTACTTCTCATTCCTCCCAGCCCTCTCAGTGTTGCACTCGCTCTAGTGCATCATCCACCGCCGCTAGCTCTTCTGCCAGACCTACTGATCTGGATGCACTCGGACGGGCTGTCAGCATCATCCACCCTAACTCTGATGTGGGCTATGTGCTTGTAGCTGAGGAGTTCCACAGTGCCCTTGACGTGTCTCTCGCTGGATCCGTCGCCAAGTGTTTTGTTGCGAGTGGGCTTCCTACACTTCCCCTAGAACCTACCAATATGCGACAGGCGCGTGAGGCAGCTGACACTGACCTCTAGGAGAAGGTCATGCAAGAGGAGCTTCCTGCCCTCATTGGAAATGGTGTCTTTGAACTTGTAAATCTCTGAACAGATCACAAGGCTGTTTTTGCCTGATGGGTTCTCCAGTGCAAGCTGAAGCCTGAAGGCAAGGTTGACAGGTACAAAGACAAGCTCACTATCAAGGGATCCTCATTGACTTTGATGACATGTTTGCTCCGGTCGAGCGGTACATCACCGCCCGTTCTCTCTTGATTCTAGTCGTCCAACATGACTGGGAACTGGAGCACCTGGACGTCAACAATGCATTCTTACATGGACACCTGGATGAGATCTACATGGTATAGCCCTCTAGCTTCACTGAAGGTACAAACAACGTCTTGCAGCTGAGCAAGGCCCTATGCGGGCTCAAGCAGTCGCCCCACTTTTGGAACATGGAGATCTTCTCAACTCTTGAGAGAGCTACCGTCATAGCACTATCGACCCAGCAGTTTTCCTAAGTGCAACCTTGGAGCCCTTCATGGCCATGTTTGCTTATGTCGACAACCTCCTCATTATGTCACCCAGTCCTGCAGTCAATGAAGTCCCTCCTACAGTCCACATACAAGATGAAGGACCTGGGTCCAGCTCGAGTGTTCCTCGGCATGGACCTTGAGCGTGACCGCCAGCATTGTACATTGCACGTACACTAGGCTGCCTACATATGCAGCCTAGAGGAGTGCTTTGCCTCTTTTTTGGCTGACACCCCCAGTGTGTCCATACAGATGACTCCAGCAGGTCAGCGCCAGTTGAGGTCACTCGACACATCCCAACTCGGACAGCTTGTTGATTTCACTGATTACCTCAGTGTGATTGGATCTTTGATGTACCTCGCCACCACCATCCAAGCAGATGTGGCCTTCTTGGTCAACTTCCTTGCTCATTTCTCCCAGCAGCTTTGTCAGAGGAACCTCGAGGTAGCACTCCCTGTCATTTTCTATGCACTGTCTACTATGCATGTGGGGATACGCTACAGATCACAACCCTTTGTGGTCATTGACGGGTACACTAACAGTGACTAGGCTCACGACTCAAACACACACTGCCACACTGGTTACATCTTTCTTGTTGGTGGGATTGTTATCTCTTGAAAGAGTCGAAAGCAAGCATATGTTTCACGCAGCTCCAGTGTGGCAGAGTGTGTAGCACTTGGAGTAGGTACATGTGAAAGTGTGTGGCTGTCCCGGTTGTTGCAACACCTTGGTGTGCCCATCCGCTGCATCATAGTACGCTGTGATAATCAAGGCACCAAGGGAATCGCTGAGCACGATGGCATACATTACTTGCACACTAAGCACATCAACATTGAGCATCACTTTGTACACGAGCGTACTGCCGATGGAGAAGCTCAGGTTGTCTTGGTCGACAATCGTCAGCAGCATGCAGAATTGTCCACCAAAGCTCTTAGCAGTGGGATGTTCAAGGCTGTTGTGCATGCTATTGGTCTACTCCATGCACGTGATGCCCCTAGTCAATGTGCATACTCCTTTTCAGTTACTGTCATTGTTCGGCCTTGTGCTGCTGTGCTCTAAGTGACGTGTGGGCTGCCCGTCTGTGGGTCATGGGAGAGTGTTGGACGTGACTGTAAGACACGCAAGTGACCTCTTGATTCAGTCCATACGCACACATCATCACTGTAGGTGACTGAATTGACATGAAGCTCAAGGCGCACACCTGGGGAGCTATGCATCTTTCGCGTCTCACCCGGGTGCAAGATTGGCATGAGCTCCATCAAGTCCAATTGTGCCCAAGGATATGATTGTTGTTTTCAGCATGTTGTGATTAGATTTTACTTGGCTAACATGAGAGAGTCACATAGAGGGAGACATGCATCCACATACGCTCGTTGTCAGTGTGATTTCATTCATGATTGACATGCATGCCTAGATAGTTGTGTTGTGTAGAACACTGGGCTGCTAATCCTACGGAGCCACACTCTCAGTTATAGCGTAGTGTGAAAAACAAAATGGTGGCATGTTTTCTAACCTGTCGGTTCGACCCAATGGTGGCGGCAGGGCCCCATGTCGAGCCACTTGCGTGGGTGGCCCGGTCAACCGGATGCTATCACCTTGCTAGCTTGTTACTCACATTTGTTGTTCTTGTTGACTCTCGCATACTCTAGTTAAGGGTTTCTTGCCCTGTGATCTCTCCGACGTCATCGATTCATTGTGTTGCCATCCTTGCTAGGCAGCCTAAGTTGGCAGTCGACACCACCTACAGATCCCATCATTCCTGTCGTGCCAAAAGGCATAAATGGGGAATACACATGTCACAGAACGTGGAACCATACAAGAGAGGTCTCCCAAGGAACCGGAACAATCAACCGTGTGCATGGGTCTCGACCGACAAGAAAATCTGCAATACACCCAAAACACATCCAGACTCTACGGTGATAAACTAGCCTCACCGGTAAGCCAAGATAGGCAAGTTCAGGCTTCCCGAGATGCCAGAACATGTAACAGGGCATCCGGGTCTCGGCCACATGCAAACACAAATGTCTGGAAAAAGGTCAACAAAGACAAAATGAATCAGGATTGGGTCTCCCGAGTCACCGTCACAAACCTCCGTGTATTGGGTCTTGACCAGATGGAGAATGCACAACCTGTTAGGAAAAAATATGTGGCAAATCATCATGGGGTCTCCCGGAGCACTGGCAAAAACCACCAGTGCCCAAGTCTTCACCACTGAGAAAACTCTATCAGCCATGCATGGTTAAACTATATGGTTAGAATGCACCATACTTTTCACAAAAGGAGTGGTGTAGCTACAGAATAACCATCAGCAAAAAGTAGAAAGCTCTCACTACACAAGGCTTTGTGACAATCAGACAGCTCAAAGCCCATACACCAACATCAACGTGGGGCCCATCCGCCATACCTTGTTCATGCCATCGTTGAAACCGAGTGGCTGTAGTCCACAAGCTTTTTGTTCTTTTTGTTTCAGTGACCTCTGGACTTGATTTCAATGAATTCTGAGAAGATGCACAGAAATGTTTTAACTTTCTAATGTTGCTGCTATGAACTTGTTCTGGCACTCCAACCAAGGTCTTGGTTGGAAGAGGTAGTCTCTGTGTAGTTACTATCACACGTCGCTTGTGATATTTTGTGAGAACACGTCAGTGAACTGGTGAGTGTTGCACGCCATGGATGTCGTAAGCTTTGCCTTAGAGTGTCACGACAAGAGACAAGGTTTGGGAAGGGGGAGCGAGAGTCTAAGACGTCGGTGAGTGCACGCCCACACCGAGAAACCACTTAGGTGAGCATGCACCGCCACCTGAGGATCAAGCCCGACCTCTCGGAATTAACCGAGCGCGGCTTCTCACCAGTGTACAGCCAGAGACTGACACGGTGGCTCCCTAGGGATTAGCACCCAAGATAACATGCAGCTCCCCCAAAACACTCAGAGGCAATCAAGCATGATGCAGGGACCGGCAGTGAGAATGTACGAGTCCTGGCATCTACCACATCATGACAAGATAGTCAAATCTGAGCCATACTGGTGCCGGAGGGCACTCCTGGATAGCTTGAGAAGTGCTTGATGAGTCTGGTGGCAACAGGAAGAGCCCTCTTGGGCACCATCTCCCCAGGTGTAGCCATGATCACTCAATCTGTACAAGTGTGTACGTACCAATGATAGTGAGACACGAGGGAACAAAGATGTGAGTGGCCAAAGAACTGGAAGAAACTCCAACACTCCCCATGACCCGCAGGCGAGCATCCCTCAGACCGTGTCAGCAGGCACACACTGGAGTGGATAAGTGTGGTGGTGAAAACTGAGACAGGCAGACACCAAGCATCTCACCCTGGGTCATGGGGAGATGTGAGACCAACTGCATGAACGGCCAGCTTGAATACACTTCTGCTTAGTGCCTTAGTGAGAAAGTCATGTTGAAACAGTACCCTTTGCCATGGAGACAATGCTCCATGCATGGACCACCAAAAATCATGGGAGATTGGCTCAGTGGTTAAAAGAATCCACCATGGTAGCCAAGGACCTGGGTTCAGGGCCAGACTCTTCAGATGTTGTGGTTTCTTGGGTGGAAGCAACTGCATGGTCCAGGAGATTCTCTGGAGGATTGAAAGCTTCTAGATGAATTGTTCTCGCTTCCAAAAGCCGATGGAAGATTCCAGGAAGGAGAGGTTCCTTCCAGATGGGATCAGTGTCACCACAAGGAATGTGAAGGTTCCTGGAAGGGTAGATGCCTTCTACATGATGGTTACTTCATCTAGAAGGAAGCTGCAGGTCCAGGGAAGCAAGCTCATGCCCCATGTCAGGCTCCTTGAGCTAGAAGCAACCACCAATAGAGAGGCACAAGGATCCAAGTATGGAACCTTTCACATAGCATGCATCTCTAGAAGGCATGGAAGCTGCTACGAAGCTTAGTCTTGTGCAGTTGCTTGTATGCATGGTATAGGCTACACCTGTGGTTACAAAGGCCACACGTTCCTGGCAGTGCAAAAAAAAAACAACAACAATCATCAGTGTTGACATCAAATCAGTCAATGAACAGTTTGATGTCAAGATGTGACTCCCATTGACAAGTCCCATCCTTGGAGAATCCAGCCTCTTTCACCCAAGTCCCCCTCAAACTGTTAGAAGCATGAACCAGGTCAGCTTCGTTTTCCTCAAGGGCGCACACACACCCTCAGGCCAACAAAGGGTTATGGGCCCACGCCTTCAACAGATTCCAAGTACACCTATTTCTATGCTTCCAACATCAAGTCATAGCAATGACCAGACAAGAGATGAGCTATGCCATCCTATATGTTGATGGGATGGGCTTCCTTCCTTTGAGGTGATAGACCAGTGTTCACCTCCACAAGAAGGATATGCTCAAGCTGGTTAAAGGGGAGGAGAAAGTTCCTCCATGGATGGCCATAACTAGGGAGAGAGAGGCCTTGAAGAACCACAAAAAGAAGATGGTGGTTCTTCTTCAATTGGCATGGCAAGGATGTCATGCACCTCCAAGGATGCACTCAAGTATCGGAGGCTTGGGAGAGGCTCTGCATTGCACACAAGCTATCACCTCTTCTGCAACGTCTCCTCCTTGTCAACCGGCTTTTCACCCTACAAGCTGACAAGGAGTCCAGCCCGTCGGAGCTCGCGTGAGAGGTTGAGACAATGGTGCCTTGCTATCATCAGGCAGGATGGGCCATCGATTCCCACTTGCAAGCAGCGGTGCTCCTTCTGGCCCTTCCTAACAGTTTGGCCTCTACGATCACCAGAGATGGTGATCTACTTGAAAACATGTTGACATTCGAAGAGGCGGCACAAGTGGTGTGCGGCCGGTGGACCAAAATCACCGTAGTGGAGCAAGGGACGGCATCCGCAGCATCAAGCCTGATTGTCCACTCTTGATGAGAGGGAGATCAAGGGAAGGAAGGGACGCGTCCACGTCGTGCCAAGAAGGGGGAGTGCCATCAATGTGGCCAAGAGGGCCACTGGAGAAGGGAATGCACAAGGGGAGCTGCGGATCTGGCCATGGAGGTGGCAGAAGAACTTCACAAGCAACTTTCGTAGTAGATGACACAGCCAGATAGCTTCACACGTACCTACGCCAAGAGCCACGTACTCAGCCTCAGCTGTGCTGTGGGCAACACACCCCTGTTTTCTGCTCTTCCAAGAAGAAAATGTATCTTGTTCTACTCCCTGCATCTGTGTCATGTGCCCAGTCGCTGTCGATGAACCCATCCACAATCAGTAAGAGATGTGCATGAAAGAACAATCTAGTTTGTGGAGTGGAAAGAGCGTAGCCTACTACACGCAACGCAGCCTCAAGATGATGCTCTCTAGGACATTGGGAGAACGTGAAAGGAAGTTCACCGCAAAGGCAACGTCAGCACGTATGGTGGTAGCAAGGTACATCAAGAAATCAATGACCCGGAGGTAGTCTGTAACGTCGACAATCTCTCCTAGAATTGACGGATCTGAGGACTTTCGTAGTGATTGGCCTACTAGGGTCATGGGTGTAGAAGCTGAGGGCAGAGTCGTGAGCAGTGGCCTAAACCGCTCCCCAAGGCTGCAAACATACGGATCCTGATGGAAATGTAAGGTACGGCAAGGGCGATCACACTCTAGCTCCATGCCTAGAAAGACACGAGCTGGACCGAGGCCCTTTATCTTGTATGCAGACTGCAAGAGGGATTTTGCGGACAGGACAGCTATGTCGCTGGGAGAGGCAATCAAAAGGTCATCCACATGGACAAGAAGAGCAACAAGTGGTCTGGATGAGGCACTGAAGAACAAGCCAGGATCCACTGTGCTTCTCCTGAAACCTCCCTTTTCCAGGGTGGTTGTGATCTCCTGATTCTAACATCGCGGAGATTTTTTAGCCCATAGAGGGCCTTGCATAGCCACCATACCCGATGTGTTCCATCTGTGAAGTCAGGCGGCTGGACCATGTAGATTTCCTTGTCCAGTTTGCCATGGAGAACTGCATTGTTGACATCCATCTGTTCGAGTTCCCAGTCACCAGACAGATCAATGCCCTGGCAGTAGTGTATCTTCTAACTTGGGAAAGGTCTCATCAAAGTCAACTCCTGGGACTTGCGAGAATCCCTTTGCTGTGAGCCCTGCCTGGTGCTGTTTTATCGTGTTGTCAGGGTTCAACTTCCGTCGATATACCCACTTTGCTGCTATTGCTTTGCACCCTGGGGGAAGATCAACCAGGTCATAGATGCCATGCTTAGAGAGGGCATCATGTTCTGGATTGTTCCCACAATTTGGAGTCAGACGCACTGCGAGCACCCTATGTTGTCGGGCGCTCAGGTAAAAGAGGGGGAAGACCGGTGTTTGCAAAGCAACATACCCAGCCACAGAAGAATCAAGAGCCAAGTGCAACTCCTGTTCGATGAGAGAGTACCCAAGGGTAGTACAAGGGTGCACGAAAAACATAGCAACGGGTGGAGAGGTGGTCACGAGGCCAAGGGTGCGGAGACCAGGCTCACCAAAGACAACAAGGTGAGGGGGAACGGGAAGTGAACGGAGGCTACCACCCCAAGTGTAGGGAGACACAGGAGTCACATAAGAGGTTGTCTTAGAGAAAGGGGATGGCTCAAGTCCTGCGGGCATAGAACGGGCAGAAGGCACAGCTAGATGAAGCGGCATAGTAGAGACAGAGGGCTCAGAGGCAGCAGGTGGCACAGCAGAGGGGGACAACGCAGAGATGGCAGCCGGCACAGAGGAAGTAGAGGGCTCAGAGGCGGCAGGCGATGGACATACCGAGGGGGGAACAGCAGACCGAGAGGGAAAAGGGCATCCCCCAACACGAGAGGGCGGAGGAAGAGAGCCCTGGACAGACGAGGAATGTCACGCTCAATCAAATGTTCAAAGAAGAGAGCATCGCGCGACTCAATGACATGACAATAAAAAGGATCCAAAAGTGCCAGGCTTTTGAGAAGGGAGGGACACCAAGAAAGAAACAAAGGTGACCACGCGGAGAGAGCTTGCCGTCCTGGTTGTCGGCAGGGAGCCAGACAGAGTCACAGGACCTCCAGATAGGGGCAAGGCAAAGATCGGCACGACGGCCCGTCCCTCGATCAAAGCGGGCGACATAATTGGGGAGAGGACCGTGAGGAACACGGTTCCACAACCAGGTCATGTAGAACATGGCCTCAAAATCAAAGAGAGGAGACTGACCAGAAGAGGAAAGAATGGAGTGCACACCGACAGGCAGCGTGCGGCTCCAGCTAGAGTTGGGAAATTGCAATTTTCAGCTATAACCGAAACCGAAACCGAAAATGTTGGTTTTGGTTTCGGTTTCTTTTTTATAGGTAGCTTTCCCCTCATGGGGAGAAACTGAAACCAAATCAAACCAATTTGGTTTCCATTACAATTGACCAAGTCGGTTTCAATGAACTTCTTTGATTTGAGAACGATTAAGCACCAACATGAACTTCTTCAATTAACCGACCATTTCGGTTTCTTAAAGGGCAGAGCCAGACTTCATGCCCCTGCTCCCTGCCTCTGGACACTACCAAATGCAGGGAGCAGGGGCAGTGTTCCTGCCCCTGCTCCCTGCCTCTGGACACTGCCAAATGCAGGGAGCAGGGGCAGGGACCAGGGATAGTGTTCCTGTCCCTGCTCCCTGCCTCTGGACCCTTCCAGGAAGAGACCACAGGCAGGGCACGGGAAAGGGACCAGGGGCAGGGGAGGGGAAGGGAGGGTAACAATGAGAGGGGAGGGGGATGGAGGAAGGAGAGTGAGGGGGAGGTGCGAGG
>SZWC01000265.1:168664-190933 GCA_023375785.1 Penium margaritaceum | reverse complement strand
CTATATCTATATCTATATCTATATCTATATCTATATCTATATCTATATTTATGTCTATGTCTATGTCTATATCTATATCTATATGTATATGTATATCTAACATCTATATCCATATGTATATCTTTATCTATATCTATATCTATATCTATATCTTTATCTTTATCTATATCTATATCTACATGTATATCTATATCTATATCTATATCTTTATCTATATCACTATTTATATATTTATCTATGTTTGTATCTTTATCGATATGTTTATCAATTTTTCTTTTGATATATATCTATATTAATATCTATCTCCATATCTATATCTATATCTATATCTATATATTTATCTATATCTATATCTATATCTATTTGTATATCTATATCTATATCTATATCTTTATGTATATCCATATGTATATCTACATTTACATCCATATATATCTATTTCTATATCTATATCTATACCTATAATTATATGTATATTTAAATCTATATTGGTATATTTATTTATATCGATATCTACAACTATATATACATGTATATCTATGTATGTATCTATATCCATATATATATCTTTGTCTATATCTATATCTATATGGATATATATCGATATGTACATGTAAATCCATATCTATAACTATATATATTATGTACATATGTATTTATATATCATATTTTTATTTTGTTTTGTATATACTTTTATTTCTATTATACATACATCGATTTGAATATTTAAGTGTACGCTGAAAAACATTTTTCCACATATTTATAGAAAAATATATGTTTTGCGTTAAATATATAATAAAATGTACATAAATGTGAATATTCAACATCTGAATTTATTTTTTCTCTATTTAGTTTTATACTGTAATTAATTTGGAAACGTTTTGTGAGAAAAATCTAAATATCATTGTTTATAAAGTAAAGCATGAAATATGAAAGAATTTCCGCATTGAATGTACAAGGAAGAACATATTGAGCTCATCAGGGTTGAATCAAATTATTTATCTTATTTAATTATACATTTAGTTTTTGTGTTAGTGCGGCCTCTTATCGTCATGGTGGACCTCACGTCAGTGTCAAAACAGAACCTATTACGTGGAATGTGGTACAAAATGGTTTTGAAAATCGAAAGTGGATATACCTCTTGAAAGGTTTGTCTCCATGGATTGTCTTTATGTTTAGTCCTTACTTTGTATTCTCTTTGTGTTCTCTGAATGCGTCATGTCCATTTTCTTGCTCGGCTGTCGGCCTTCATGTGTTCGCACTTCTCCTCTGCAAGAACCCGATGGGGGTACTCAAAAAGTGGGTCGATGCTGCTAAGTTTGAAGTACCCCCATCGAAGGACAAATGTTTTACATCCCCCGTACAATCTTTTCTGCCATTAGGTGCCCCTATCGAGGACTTCGCTGCCGCGGAAGTCGTACGTACCGATGCTGTCCAGCTGACGCTCGAGCACAGCCCGTGTAACGCTTGCCTTGCAGGATCGTAGACATTTGGAGGACAGCAGGGCCAATGCGGAGGTATCCAAACCAACCCTAAGCTGTCTACGTTCCCAGAACCCAAAAAGCCCGAACTGCCGATATCCACACTTCCAGTTCGATGGTCAGCTGAGGAGATGGTTTGTTTGACCGTTTGTGAATGGGGAACGAATAAATACCGGTCTCGTACTGCTTTATCCAAATCGGGGTGAAGGTCACGGGTAGATGGGCATGAAATACATGGTATTCATACATAGTTGATGTACATCCGAAAGGCATACATACATTTCGGATGTCACCACTCGATTTTTGTCGCTTTTCTCATCTAGTTCGTTTCTCGATAAGATTTAACATGCAATCACCAATGTTCTCTGGAAAAACAGGTGCGATAACAAAACGACAACAATCTCCACATTAGCGAATGACCTTACTTATATGACAATGACCGAAACTTTACACAAAGTGGGCATGGTGAACAGACTGAGGCCAATCATTGGTGATTCCTAATGAAATAACAAACGACCTTGCTTGCGTAGGGAAGTACATCCAAGAAAAAATGTGTTGCAAGTCCATTGAGGTGAGGCTGGTAAATGCTCGAATCCATCGTTGAACGTCATCGGATAGTTCTTTGCACCGTTTCTTATAGGATTTCCCTTGTCCAAACACCTCACCCTGACTATATGTCATTTTTTTTGCCGATGAGAAGAGCCATACAGGCGGTCACGTCCAAATTAACTTCTTCAAATTGTGTGTTAAGATTTATGGACGATCATCCAGCTTCAAACTATGGATGTTCACACGATATTGGTAGAAATGAGGTTTTTTTGGAAGATTATGTTCAGCCATTGGTGGGCCATGTGGGGCTCGCAAGCATAGCTGAACATGGGAAGAAAGAAGTCCTTACGGACGAATCAACATGGAGGGCCGAGCCCGACTACGTGGAAGATAGCAAGGCCTAGACATTGCGGAGAGGACCAAGTGCCCATTGCTGGAATCCATTGTTGAGGAGGCTCAACAACTCATTCCAACGTTTACCAGTTGCACCCTTGGTCTCGCGGCATCCGGAAGGATGCAAACCCAACCCTCCAACGAACTGCGGGTCATAGCTATCGTAGACCGTCGGGGAAAGCAATTGTCGAGAATGTTAATGTAAAATTATTCGGCATTGTAGATATATTGGTCTAGCCAATCAACTCGTCCATGATCCTCAATTATTATGCCGTCCATGCGGTTGATGAGCCACCAAGCCCTATGGCTGAAGGGCCAGAAAGAAAAATGGTCGTTTTAGACAGAATGAAAGGAAACGAAAATTCAGGTCGCTCACCATGACCATGGCTTTCATGAAGTTGAGTTTAAGTTGTTGTATTGTGGACGTACATAACTCTGTGGCTTGTACAATCTGAGGATGACATTGAACATTGAGTGTAACAGTTATGATACTTTTGCAACGCTCGTCCATTCGTCCAAATGGAACGGATTGCGGCAGCAATTTGAAAAATCAGTATGACTCTAGTTGTCTACCGGATACTAGCGGATTCTGTTAGGTGGCCAAATAATACACCATGAAACCTTGCTCCCACTTTGGACCAAACCCGACGCCGCCGTCATCCCTGTAGCGGTCGAAAGGCCAAGTTATGTGCGAATGGTTGGAGGGGGGCGACCGCAACAATGCATCCGTATCCAGAACCATATCCACCAGCCTGAAGCCAGCCACAAACCTGAGTGAGCCGCTGACCTTTCTGTGCTCAACGAGTCTATCGAATCCGCGCTCGAATCTCTTGGGTGGCGGACAGCACTGTGTCAATCCCTGGCAAACTGCAGGACGACAAACGCATTTATGTTCGCACAAACAGCGGCGCTGCCTCATAAAACTCCCGCACCTGCTCGTGGTCAAGCAGGGGAAGATATTTCGGAGGGTTCAACCCGCAATTGATGCTGACTTCAATGTGTGCGCAAGAACGCGCCGGGTGTCCAGAAATCATTACTAGAAAGAGGAAATTATTCATTCCCCCCAGTTTTTTCATTTGTGAGTTCATACACCCAGACCGTGGAAAATTAGACACCATCTAACCCTACAGCATGTTCCGACTGTTATGCCGAATAGAGCGTATATGGTGAACAGGTGGAAGTTTTGCGGCAGGAAACGATTTAGAATTTTGCACGCTTGAAATTTTCATAATCACTAGGAAGTGGATTTCGATGACAAGTGTCGAAATGATCAAACATATACATACATGTGTCCGGTTACGGATAAGGCATACTCAGGGATGTTGCATCTATTTTCGATCGACGCGTGGGGAGTCACGTCCTGAGTGGTCCGATTCGAGAAGGTCCGCCGAGAAATTGGGGGGCTTCGAGAATCGACGATGAGGATGCGAAATGCATCTTTACAAATCCATATTCGTCTTGATGCGTCGAGAAGTTGACCGGAAGGCACTGATGCTTATGTCGTTGATTTGCAAGAATGGTCGAAGTTGTCATAAGGCTAGAGAAGAGTCACTCAAGGCGGGGGCAGTTGTCTAGTTTTCCCTCAATCGTCGGAGTGAATATCGTGATCTTGCGATGCAATAAGTTGGTTGTCTAGAAACAGAAATGGTCACTCGGAAAGATTAAGGACTCGTGTACATTTGGCACTTCCCCCTTTTTAGACGCCACGTCTCGGCGCCCATACATGTGTGGTCCGGTGACTGCGTTAAAAGCCATCAATTAGGTGACCGACGTGTGGGAGGTTGTCGTAGGGTTACCAGCTCTTGTGCGTGGCGTCATAGCCGTGCCAGTTTACAACATTTTATATCATTTTGCCTCATCGTCGATAGCTGGGGTGTTGGTTTTTACTCATCTCTCATTGTGCTTTGTCGTGTCCTCCCTGCTTGTGTACATTCGCGTGCAAATAACTCACGACGAGAGAAGACGCTGCTCAAGTGTCGTCCGGTAGAGACGACGCACGCTGAGACCCACATGCAGTTTGCTAGAGCCTCCTAATTCCAACAATCGTCGTGGCTCCATCAGCGGGCCTTCTCAGTAATCGTGCGGTTGACGGTTACTTCCAATATAGATGCTGTCTCCATGTGTCTAGTGCTGCATCTGAATGCACCACAACGTCTGCAGCGTTATGTTCTGGTTAGGGTCCAAGTTTCGTGTTGACCGGGCACTGTTGTTACCAGGGACTTGTGTGGACGTTGCCTAGGTCTAGGTAGCCATAACTCCTCTCTGTTTTTTTTTCTACATGATTATGACTGCACGACTGGGTTTGGATTGTTGGTGTTATGGTGTGTTCCAGTTTTCATGAAAAACGGACGACGCCCAGTTTTTCGACTGTTGGCCGTTTGGCAGGGCTCACAAAAAAAACCTTGCCAGCCAGAAAACAGGTCCTTTTTCGATTGGCTAGAAAGCTAAAAAACAAGCTCTACAGAGCTAGGGGGCGGTGCTAGAACTTGGAGGGGTCTCCTATAGTTGTTCATTCCTAGTTGCTAATCAGTTCTTTTCAGTTTCCATTGCCTTTCTGGCGCTAACTCCTCAACGCGCAATTTCTTTCTTACATACTCAGAGCAGCGGAAGGAGGCAATAGTGCAAAGCAACGAGCGTGGGGCCATGCCTACTTGAGCGATGCTACAACCTCAACACACCGCTCTAGCCTAGATTTCTAGCTTGGTATCACAGCCAGAACGCAACAGAAGCAGTAGATTTGAGTAGCAACAAGGCGTACAAGTCCAAGTCTACACCGGCGATCCTAGAAATGCGTCCGTGAAGGGAAAACTCTTTCGGATTCTACCTAGCAGAGTTAGTCCTGCCAGGTGGCATCGTCAAAAGGTTCCCGACGCAGAAGAAAAGCTGCCAATTTTTTTCTCGCAGTAGTAACCCTGCGACGGTGGTAGCGTTGGCAGACTCGTGGGCAGCAACGTGACAGGCAACGCCATGACGGCACTGATGCACGCGTCCACGATGCCAAAAACGAGGGGAGTGACCTCGTCTCCCCTCCCTCTCCTCTGTAGCCAAAGGAGCGGGAGTTGTAACATCAGTAACAGCCGTAGCAACAGCAGCAAGAGCCACAACAACAATAGCTACAATAGTAGTAACAGCGACTACTATGCTGCAGCACTCCAATAATCGCAACAATAGTAGCAACAACAGCCACAACAACAGTAGCAATCATTAGTGCATAGTAGTAGCAATAGCTGTAGGAGCATCTGCAGCTGTTACACAACAGTAGCCACAATATCATCCACTGCTGCGCAGCAGCTGCCACAACTGCGTGGCAGCCACCACAGCTGCGTGGCAACCGCAACAATTGCATAGCAGCCGCAGTAGCAATTGCGCATCCATTCGTGCAGCCATGTAGCCGCGTAGCCTAGTGGCCATGCAACCATGCGGCCACGCAGCCAAGCGACCGCGCGGTCGGGCCACCACACAGCCACGCGGGTGCGTAGCAACGCGGCAACGCAACCACGTAGCCATGCGGCCGCACAGCCACGCGGCCACACAACCACATAGCCTGGCAGCCACACGACCACGCAGCCACACTACCACACAGCCACACAGCCGCGCTGCTGCTATGCAACCACGCACCCACGCGACCACGCAGCCACTCTTCCACGTAGCCACACAGCCATGTAGCCGCTACAATGATGCCAGTAGCAACGGACGTCAATACTGATGTCAGCCTCCCTGCTAACATCACTACTGACGTCAGAAACAAGTTGAACAAAAAAACAAAACAGAAAAAAATAGGAACCCAGGGAGAACCATGGCTTAAAGTGGGGCGGGGTGGAGGACCCACTAGACCCCCTTTCTACGGTAGCTACAGCAATGGCAACAACAGCAACAATAGCAGTAGCAGTAGCCGTTGCTACAACAGAAGCAGCAACCTCCGTCGTAGCATGAGGAGCGAAAGCCGCAACAGCAGTAGCAAATGAAACTATTGTAGCTACAACTGTAGTAGTAGCAGCAACCGTAGCAGCAACAGAAGCAAAAAATGCAGCAACAGTAATAACCACAGTAACAAATGCCATTACAATAACAACTACACCCACCGCCATTGCAACTACAGCAGCCGTAGCAACAAATGATACCGCTGCATCAGTAGTAACCTCTGATGTAGCATTAGTAGGAGTAGAAGTAGCAAGAACAACACCAACATCCCATAGGCCCTGCTTGCTCAATATACCCACTAGTCACGATTCACAAGCAGCTCGCAACGCTGGCGCAAGAGCTAGCAACACTACAGCCGTTGACACCACAGAGCCAGCCTCCGATGCTGTATCAGCAATAGCAGTCTATACTGTAGGAACACCAATAGTAGCAGCAATTACAGCATCTGTCAAGCCAAACTAGCATCTGCCGCCCTTCTTTCTACCCAAGCATGCAAGTCCCGCAATCTCCTCTCCCACACATTAACTGGCAGAGCAGCACACCCAACGCCAGCAGCAGACAATGTCCTCACTCCTAGGCCCCACTCTGGGTGCTGGCCGTAGGCCAAAGGACTTTGAAACCTCAGCCCCGCTACTCAAGGCTGGCGAGCAGTTTCGGAGCTGGGAGCTATACTTCCGCATTTGGGCGCAGGGTGATGGCCTATGGCCGTACCAAGTCCTACCTTACGATTCCACCCAGGCCGACCAGGTGTATGATGCCGGTTGCGCCGTACGTGCCCTTGTCCGTGTCGTGCCTCTGACTGTCTGTCTTGCTCTTGAACCTTTTCTCGGCGACTTCGCCACTGGCGGTCTCCCCGACACCGCAAGAGCATGACACATCCTAACACGTCCTCATCAAATATCTAGCGAGGCCGAGACCAGTTGTCTTCTTTGCAAGTTCAATTCCCTCCACATGGAGCGGGCAAAGACGGTTACCTCCTACTGGCAGTGGACAGAGGGCATCCTTTGTTGACTTGAAGATGTTGGACCACCCCCTCTATCCACGCTCGTGACCATCAGGCGCGATGCCGCTGACACCTTCGTTGACATCTTCGTGCACTACTCTAACGACGTCCTTACCTTGATGGCAACTCGGGGTACCCTCATGCCCTGGGCATATGAGATCTTCCTTCGGATTGAGGATGCTCGTCAGAAGTCCCACATCTAGCACATTGAGGCCTTTGCCTCTCCTAGTGTCGCCCCCGTACCAGTTGCCGGTCCTGCAACAACTACGTATTCCGGCACCCTATTGTCAGGCAAGAAGAAGCGCAGGGGCAAAAAGGGCAAGGGCCAACATCAACAGTCGACCGGATTCAGTGGTGGCGGCTTAGTCTGCCACAACTATGGCCACCGGGGACATGGGTGGTACACTTGACCGCTACAGACATACGTGGCGTACACTATCACCACCATGCGTGGCCAGCGTGAACGCCGCCTCGCCGCCGGTGCCGTCATAGTCGCCGACTTTGATGCTCGCTTCCCGCTGGGAAGATTCATATCTCTGACAGCCGCCCCCTCCCTGTCATCAATAGTGCCACCGCAGCTTCATCCACAAGAGTCGGCGCCCGTCCTTCTGCTCATACTGCATCCTTCATCCCTCCCTGGTTCCGATGCTGTCACGCTGCAGTCGGTCTATTCTGTCGGACACTGTACCCGTGAGCATGAGTTGGAGTACTTCAATGCGCTCCATCACAGACTAACTGGCCCTCCTCCTTAGGGAAGTGCGATTTGCATCATCGCTAGTTCTCCTGCCCTACTTTGCATGACAGAGTCTGAGATGCATCTTCGTCCTTCTTGTCGTCTCCCTCCGTCCCTCCGCTTTGTGATCTCGTTGCCTGGGTCGATGACTGACAGTCTCGGTTTTCTCCCTCGTCCACCGCGTCTGCATCTCCTTCCCACTGTCTAGCATCCATTAGCAATTTGGCGACACCTGTCCACGATCTGGCCGAGATTTGGATCATCTACTGGAGGGCCACCCATCACATGATGGCTTCATGCGAGGCCTTCAGTGTCCTTGGTCACGTTGCCAATGTATCTGGTGTTCGGACGGGTGCTGGTCAGGTATTACTCGTTCTCGGTGTCGGTGCTGTTTGTTTTCATGGACCTAGTAGGGATTTCTTCTTGACAAATGTCCTCTTTGTCCTTGGTCTTGAGCTCAACCTCCTATCCGTCACTGCCCTTGACCGCATGAGCATGGACGTCCCGCACTCACGTGGAATTGGCATTGTGTCATTGTGCCCGTCCGGTCATGTTGTCCCACATGCCATCGCCAGTGGCAACCTTTGGCACGTGTAGTGCATTACTACTCTTTCCTCCATCCCCTCCCCATCAGCCAACACCGGCCACGTGTTTGTCACCAGCTCGCTCTCTCCGCATCACACACGTTTCCGACACCGTCGCCTTTGCCACATCCACTCTGCCGTTGTAAATTGCATGCTTCGCATGCAGCCAGCCAAGGGCCTTGATCAAGACTCCTTTCCTTTACCGTGTCCCACTGAGTGCATTGATTACGCTCAGGGGAATATGCACCGGTCCACCTACCCCTTGTCCTCCTCTCGTGCGTCCGCCCCTCTGGACTTGGTCCATTCTGATCTCATGGGTCGCCTTCCGACTGAGTTTGTCGGGGAGTTTAGACGATATGTCCTAACTCTCACCGACAACTACTCTTGCTACCGTTGGGTCTCATGTCTTTGGCAGAAGAGCGATGTTACCCCCAACATTAGGGACTAGCTTGTCCATGGTGAGTGTGACTATGGTCAACCTCTCAGCCGCTTTCGCTCTGATTGCGGTGGTGAGTTCATGGGGAAGACCACACTCGTCCTCGCCTCCCGTGGCATCCATCATGAGATGTCAGCACCTTACACGCTAGTCCAAAAAGGTGTCTCTGAGCGGTGGAATCCCACCGTGGCCGACGCCGTTTGCACCATGCGAGTCGAGTCTGGTCTCTCTGATGGCTTCTACTTCGAAGCCATGACCCACATGACGTGGGTCTAGATTCCGATTCCCCACGGTCCCCTTCCCCGTCAGTCCACACCATACCAACATTGGTGTGGAGAACGATCCGCCCTCCACCCGGCTCTTGTTCGGGGTTATGTGGCCATCATATGGTTGCCTTCCCTACACCAAGGCGGCAAGCTCGAGCCTTGCGGACATCCCTGTACCTTCCTTGGTGCCTCGTGTCAGTCGAAGGCTTGGCGCTTCTGGGATGCCTCTCGGCACTGCATCATCCTGTCCCGGGATGCCCTCTTCTTTCAGGACCTATATCTACGCGACCTCGTTCGCTTCGGTGCATAGATGTCCCTCCTGTCGCGTAGGGGAGTAGTGGTTTGATCCTTCGTCCAACCGTTTTTGCACTTTAGTTCATCTGCGCCCGCCGGTCCTCTCGGGCCGGTTGCCCCGTCCGTGTCCACCAGCCCCTCCGGGCTGGCTACCCTATCAGTGTCTGCCAGCCCTTCCGGGCCGGCTGCCCCATCCGTGTTTTCCAGCCCCTCTGAGCTGGCTGACCCGTCTGTGTCTGCCAGCCCCCTCCGGGCCGGCCGTCCCGTCTGTGTCCGCCAGCCCCTCACGGCCGGCCACCCTGTCAGTGTCCACCAGCCCCTCCGGGCTAGCCGCCTTATCCATGTCCGCCAACCCCTCTGGGCCGGCTGCCACGTCGGTGTCGGCCAGCCCTTCCGGGCCGGTTGCCCCGTCCATATCTGCCAACCCCTCCGCGTCGGCCGCCCCATCCGTATTCGCCAGCCCCTCCGGGTCGGCTGCCCCGTCCATGTCCGCGAGCCCCTCCGGGCCGGTTGCTTTGTCCGTGTCTGCCTACCCCTCCGGGCCGGCCGGCCCGTCCGTGTCCGGCAGCCCCTCCGGGCTAGCCTCCCGCGAGCCCCTCCGGGCCGGTTGCTTTGTACACTACAGACGTAGCCCGGGCGGGAGCCTCCGACGTAGGCCATCATTGAGCACACAGGCCGCCGTCTCGCATCCGCTTGCACCACGACCCCCTGTCACTTTGGAGGGTCCTCGCCTCCCGGAAAACCCACTCCCACTATCGTGAGTGCGGACCTCAACACCAAGGCCCTAGGCTTGGCCACACTGGTAGTCATTATTGACCTAAAGCCGGGGTCAACTTTCGACTAAGCCAAGCTCTATAAGGAGCAGTGACATGCTATCACAGCTACGCTCACGCGTATGTCACCCGGGGCACGAGACACGTATGCCCTCACTGTCCGCCCCACGGATTGCCCAAAGGACCCAACCACCCTACGTGAGGCTCGGACGTCTCTTGATTTTGTACACTGGGAGGGTACGTGCACCAACAAGCCTGAAGCTATTCGGCAACATCAGGTCTATGAGCTTGTCGACCTTCCCCCGGGCTGAAAGGCCATCGGTGCCAAGTGGGTTCTTCGGAAAGATTGGAAGCCAGACGGATCTTTGGACAAGTAAAAGGCTTGTCTTACGGCCAAGAGGTTTGCTCACGTCCCTGGGGTGGACTATGATGAGATCCTCGCCCCATTTGGTCAGTTCTCTACTAGTTGGATGTTGTTCAGCTTGGTTGCCCAGCACGGGTGGGAGGTGCACCAGATGGATGTGAGAAACGAATTTCTCCATGGTTCATTGGAAGGCGAGGAGCTCTACATGGTGCAACCTTTAAGCTTTGACGATGGCTCCGAAAAGGTTTGGAAGCTGCGAAAGGCCCTCTATGGCTTGAAGCAGTCACCACGCTGCTGGCATTAGGAGATCAGTCATACGCTTCTTAGTTGTGGCCTCCTTTGTAGCACTGTAGACCCCACACTGTTCATTAGCCCGCAAAATCAGCCCTTTATCACTGTCCTGGTCTATGTCGATGATGTACTCATCACGTTCCGGATGCAGCTGCCACCCAGAGGATCAAGGATCTGCTACACGCCACTTGCTAGATGAAGGACCTCGGGTCAACCCGAGTCTTCCCGGGCATGGAGCTCGAGCATTATCACTCCATGTGTATCCTACACGTCCATCAGGCTGCCTATGTCCAGACCTTGTCCGGGCGCTTTGTCAAGGACCTCCCCCTCGTGCCGAGAGCATTCTCACCCATGTGGCCTGATGCTTACGCAATGCTGAAGAGCTCTGATCAAGTCCTGGTGGAGAAGCCAGTAGACGTGACCTCATATCTACGTGTCTTCGGGTCATTGATGTTCGTGGCGATGACGACGCGTCCTGACATAGCATCACCTCTACTTTGAGGTCACGATCTGAGTATTTTGTCATGTCGTCTGGATCCCATAGTGAGGTCGCATGTTCCGTCGACAGCCGTCGGTTGTTGCGGAGGGCTATACCGACATTGACTTGGCCGGTAGTCCAGACGGTAAGAGTCGTACTGGCCGGATCTTTCTTGTTGGCAGTACGGTTGTGTCGTGGCATAGTGGCAAGAAAGGTTCCGTTGCATGTAGCACTGTTGAGGCTAAGTATGTGGCCCTTTGTTTTGATGTCTGTGAGAGCATGTGGCTACGTCGGCTGGTGTCCGAGCTGCATCAGTCTGTCACATCCATCGCGTTGCACAGTGACTATGAGAGTACCATGGCCATTGCCGACAATGACGACGTGCATCACACATGCACAGAGCACATCAATGTCGAGTATCACTATGTGCGTTCAGTGTTGTATGATGGCATCATCAGCATTGTGTGGGTTGAAACATCATAGTAGCTGGCTGATTTCTTGACCAAGGCACTGAAACGTGACTCGTTCAAGAAGGCTATGACCGCAATTGGTGTGCGTCCATGAGATACTTTCTCTCTTTACCCTTGCCAGCTTGGTCTCTGTGCTCTCTGCCCGTCCATGTGCACTACGCTTGTGAGTTATGGGAGAGTTTTGGTTTTCACTCATCTCTCATTGTGCTCTGTTGTGTCCTCTCGGTTTGTGTACATCGGCGTGCAGATGACTGACGGCAAGACACGACACTGTTGGAGTGTCGTCCGGTGGAGTTGAAGCACAGTGAGACCCACATGCAGCTTGTTGGAGCCTCCTCCCTCCTATCGTCGTTGTGCTCAGCTCCATCGGCTGGCCTCCTTGGCAGTCGTGCCACCGGCCGTCACTGCCACTGTAGATGTTGTCTGCATGTGCCTAGTGTTGGATGTGACTGCACCATTGTGACTATAGTGTTATGTTCTACTTAGGGTCCAAGTTTTTCTATTGATTGGGCATTGTTGTTATCAAGGACTTGTGTGGACGCTGTTGGGGTCTAGGCGGCCATAACTCCTCTTTGCTATTCTCCTAGATGATTGTAACTGCACCACTACATTTGCAGCGTTGGTATAATGGTATGGTCTAGTTTTTAGGCAAAACGGAAGATGCCTGGGTCTTGCGGTGTCATCCGTCTGGTAGGGCTCACTGAGAAAACCCTGGCAGCCACAAAATAGGTCGTTATTCTGATTGGCTAGGAAGCTGAGTAAGAAGCTCTACAGATTTGGGAAGGAGCTAGAACTTGGAGGGGTCTCCCATTGTTGTTGGTTGTCAGTTGCTAATAAGTTCTTTTCAGTTTCCAGTGCCTTTTTGTTGCTAATTCCTCAGCGCGCAGTCTCTCTCTCATAGACTCAGAGTAGCGAAAGAGGGCAACAGTACAAAACAATAAGCGTGGGGCCATGCCTATCTAGCGATGCCACAGCCTCAACACGCTGCGCTAGTCTAGATTTCCAGCTGTCCGCGATGACGTACTCTCTGTCCTCGTCTACTTGGACGGGAGGAGGGGGAGGGACATCCCTGCCAGGGAAGTCCGGAGTCTTGGTTGTGCTCGAGTTTGCTGACATGGAACACCGGATGAACTTGCATAGCGTCGGGGAGTTCCAGTCGTGCAATCATGGGGGGTTTACATGCGCTTTATCTCGAAGGATCGTAGCCATCGGGGTTTGAGCTGCAAACTTTTGTCTTCGTGGAGTTTTATGTTTGCCAAATTAAGGACTTTGTCGTTAGCGACGAACACATCATCGTGCGATGTCAGTCAGCTGCTTGCTTCATCGTAGCTTGTGTCTTTGCAAGGATCTGTTGTGTTTCTTCCCAGATGGTAGTGAAGGAGCAGCGTTGGACATCAACCATAGGAATGTTGTTGCGGTTGTGTAGTCCAGCTGGTGTGGCAGAAAGGTTTGCCATACACCACTTCAAATAGAGTTTTACCCGTTGCTGTGGAATTTTATGTGATTTTGGCAGTCAAAAGTTTTTGTGCGCAATCTGTCCCGTGAGGTTCGCATAGTGTCTGGAGAAGTTGTTTGAGCATCTGGTTTTTCCCCTTGGTTGACCATTGGTTTGAGGATGAAATGCCATCAAAAGTTGAATTTTGGTGCCGTAGCAAGTAATCAATTTGCGCCCAAAATGATTAGTGAATCGATCATCCCTGTTGCTTATGATGGTTCGTGGCACGCCTTGTAGCCACAGGATGTTGCTCAGAAACAGACGTGCTGTTCCCTTGGTGGTAATGGTTGTTCTTGTGGGGATGAAGTGAGACATTTTTAAAAACTTGACAACGACGAGGATTGCGTCATATCCCTTGGGTGTGACCGGTAATCCCGTGACAAAGTCCATGGAGATATCAACCCACGGTTCACTTAGGAAAGGGAGAAGTTGCAGAAGTCTGGGTGGCCGTGTGCGGTGGGATGTTTGTCGTTGACAAGTGTCGCATGACTTGCAGAATTCTGCCATGTTGGATTGCATTTAGTCCCACCAATTTTTTCCCCAGCTTCTTTAGCGTCTTGTCCTCTCCAAAGTGCCCACCTGGTCTTATGTGATGGAATCATTCAAGCAGCATATGGTAAAGTTTGTCTTTCCAGAGAACGACTTCTTGGCGAGTGAATCGTCGTCTCCAATAGGGTGCATAGTACCAGAATTTTGCCTTTTCGTATCCGCCGTGCTGGTCGTAGCCTCGTGTGAACAGCCGCTCAAGATATGGGTCATGCTGCAGCTAAAGCATTGCCACGTCAGCCATTAAATCAGGTTGGCGGCTGAGTGCGTCCGCCGGGTTGATTTTGCCTGGCCGGTACACAATATCGTAGTCAAACCCCGATTCAAGGAACAGCATCCATCGGGTTTGACATCGACTGAGGTTTGGGTGCATCTTCAAACATTTCAATGCATGGTGGTTGGTGTGCACGATGCATCCGCAATACTCCAGGTATTACCGCCATGTCTTGAATTCATGTACAACTGCCATCATTTCTTTCTTGTGTATGGCGTGGTTGAGTTCCAGTCCTCACAGTTTTCAAGACATGTAGGCGACCGGTCGCTCGTTGTTGCCGTGGTCTTACTGGAGGACTGCGCCCATGGCTCGGTCTGAAGCATCTACAGCCATGACGTAGTCGGCCGTCAGATTGGCTAATCGTAGGGCTGGTGCCGAGGTTAGAGCGTTCCACAAAGCGATGAACGTGTCTTGTTTACTGTCTCCCCACCGCCACTCACATTCTTTTTGAGTGAGGCCAGGAAGAGGTGCTTACACTGGGCGTAATCGTGCACAAAGCAGCGGTAGTAATTTCACAAGCCAATGAGTTCTTGAATTCTTCGAACCTTGGTCGGTGTCGGTGAATTAGTGACTGCTGCAAGCTTTTTTGGATGTATGATAATCCGTCCTCCGGTGATGACGTGACCCAAAAACTCAATCGAACGATGACCGAAGTCGCACTTAGAGAGTTTTCCAAAAAAAATCTCTCTTTGTAATACTCAGAGGACTTTTTTAAAATTCCATTGTGCTCCTCCAGGGTGCAGCTATACACCAGAGTATCGTCGAGGTATGCCACAAAACAATTGTCGGATATGGGTGGAAAATCTTGTTCATTGCTGCCATGAACGTCGCTGGAGCATTCGTCAGTCCAAACGGCATTACCGTGAACTCAAAATGCCCATGGCGATTTCGGAACGCCATCTTCTTGATGTCAGCATCTGCCACACGCATTTGGTGATATCCGCTGCGCAAGTCAATTTTGCTGAAAATTGGAGCCCCTTGGAGTGGGTTGAAAAGCTTGTTAGCGGGAAAGACGCTAGCGGTTCTTGATGGTAGCATCATTCAATGTCCAACGGCGTCTTTGCGCCGCCAGCACCATCGCATGCGCCTTGTACCCAAACACCTTCAGGTGCGCCACGTTTGGCTTGCGCGCGCTCCAAACCTCCTGCGGCGTCTTCCAGCCGCCCTTGCCCTTCAGCACCGCTGTTGGGGAGAGGTTGATGGTGTAGCTCGCTGTACGCACAGCCTCTGCCCAGAACCCTCACGACAACCCCGCATCCACAAGCATGGTCCACACCATGTTGAGCAACGTCTGGTTCGCCCGGTCCGCCACTCTGTTGGACTGTGGCGAGTACGGCGTAGTGGGTTCCCACTTGATGCCCTGCTGCTTCATCCACCCCCTGCAGCCCACGTACTCTCCGCCATTGTAGTTGCATAGCGCTCTGACCTTCCGGCCAGTCTGCCTCTCCACCGCTGCGACGTACTCCTTCAGACGGTCCAGGACCTTGCCCTTCCGCTTCATGAAGTACACATAGAGTATCCTGTCGCAGTCGTCAATGAAGGTGACGAAGTACCTCAAGCCGCTGTTTGACGGCGTTTTGAACGGTCCGCACACATCGCTGTGCACAACCTCAAGTAGGTCCTTTGTGCGAGCCTCGTTCTCATTGAACGGCTTGCGCCGTGCCTTGCCCAAAACACAAGGCTCGCACCTTTTGTGCGCTACTGCATCTGCTGCCACGTCTGCTGTACCGTCGATGACGAGGCCGTGCACCATGTCGCGCTTTGCCATCTCCTTAACGGTTGCGGGTACCGAATGCCCCAACCGTCGGTTCAGAGCTCGAGATCAGCGCTTCCTCCCTTGGCCATGTTGACGACGCGCTCCTCCGAGTCTGCTACATTCGATGCCGCGGGGACCACCTTGGTCTCCACGATGTAGAGACCGCCCTCGCGCTTCGTCTCCAGCACGACCTCGCCGTCGCCATCGATGCGCACCACTGCGCCTTTCTTGCGGAAGAGCACCTCATATCCCTTATCCGTCAAGCGGCTAACACTCAGGATATCAGCCAGGCCGGGGACGTGCTGCACATCACGGATTGTGCACAGCTCCTTCTTGCCGCCCACCACGACTTCCACCTCCACGTCGCCTTGGTCGACTGCCGGCTCGACTTTGTCGTTCGCGACCACCATTGACTTGGAGGACTTCTCGTAGGTGACGAACCCCACCTTCTTGACTCAGGTGTGCTCCTCAGCCCTGGAATCCAGGCACCGCCTCTTGGCCTTCTTGAGGAAGTGGTTCTTGTTGCCGTTGAGGAGCGACCTGCCCTTGCTGTTTTTGCCGCTGGTCTTCGCCTCCTCCGGGCACTCACGGGCCGTCTTTGCCTCAAAGGCCCTCTTTGCCGCAATTGCGGCATGCACCTTTCGTGGCGCCCTTCTTGCCGCCACCCTTTCCGCCACTTCCTGGGCCCCCGCTTCCGCCACCACGTGTTTTGGTGACGAGGGCCGATGAGGAAGACGAGGACTCCCCGCAGCTCCGGCGCTGCGCCTTGTTGCGGATGTACTCTGCGACCGCGCCATAGGTGAGCTTGTCCTCCGACCATCCTCCAAGGACGGTGGTGAGTGGGCCCCAACTGTCAGGTAAGGCCATGAGGAGGGCCATTGCCTGCAGCTACGTGTCGATCTTCCACCCCACGTCATTGTGAGGCAAGCGACTTGATCTGCTGCATGGCAGAGATGACATTATCTTCCTCCTTGATTCTCACCGTAAGGAGTCGCTTCATTGCAAAGATTTTGTTCGCCAGCGACTTGGATTGGTGGATGGCGCAGAGCTTTTGCCAAGCTTTGGCTGCTAGCTCGCAGCCTTGGAAATAACCCCATTGTGACTCGGCCGTCCCGGACACCAGGAGCATGAGCGCCTCCGTGTTCTTCTTTTCGAAGGCTTGCTTCTTTGCGTCCGTAGTAGTCGCCTCTGTGAGCACTTCCTTTCCCAACAGAACATCCAGCAGCCCCTTATGCGAGAGGTGCAGTTCGAATTGCCACTTCCATAGCTCAAAGCCCGGGCCGCCCGCATACTTCTGAATGGGCTGCTTCTCCTTCTGCGCCATGTGCGCAGTTGCTACTTCGACGAGTTCTCAGAACTTCACGGCAACGTCCAAGATGACAATCCTGTGCGCTGCGGAAGTTGTGAACGTTGGAGGTTATCAGACCTGTGGACCCATAACCCTTTGTCAGGATGGAATCCATGTGGTGCAGTCCTGACGTTTATCTGATCGGCTCTAGTGGTTCGCGTCTACTGTTTTGGGTGAATTTGAGACTGAGTGTGAGCTTTCTAGTCGCCTCACGCTATGTGAGCAGGAATTTAGAGACAGTCAGTTTGCAAAGGGAATAATGTTGTTTTGCGTTAGTTTTTGAACATAGACATTATCACAACATTTATAGGGCTAGTTACGAGCTTTCCAATGCACCAAATCGTGCGCCATTCGGCCAAGCGTAGCTCAAGTTATGCTTGCCAAAGCACAGGTCTCACCCACCACAGAAACACCTAACGCCTCCATGGCGCGCACACGCTGTGGCGCCTTCTTTCATGTGCAAAGCACCTTTCCCAAGGCGCAGGTCCACTTGCACATGGTGTAGGGGTCCCCTGCACTGTTTCCATGCACCCTACCCACTTTTGGGTCGAGTTTGTTGATGGGGTGGGACGAGGTTCGGAACCTGTCCGCAAAATTGCAGTCAGAATTTTGAACAAGTCCCTGAGTAACATAACGTACTACTGAGTTTCGGACGCTGAGCCATGATTTTGGCGAAGTCCCTCAGTAACAACTTGCACTACTGGATCCGGTGGATGATCCACCTGATCAGGTGGATTACCCACCGGACGCCTCGGCAGGCCTTCCGGAGCAATTTCTCCAGATGGTATTTTTGTTACTCAATCTGGTCGATTATCCACCGGATTTCGAATCGCAGCCGGCTCCAAGAGTTGCTGCGCACACCCCAACTTTGGAAGGTCATATCTCCCTCGATACTTGTCCGATTCCGGCGAAACAACTTCCACCGGATTCAGCGACTTGTCAAATTCAAGGGGAAATCCTCCATTTTAGGATCCAAGCAATTTTCAAGTCGCCAGATCCGCCGTAGCGGAGTTCCCACTTTCTGGCGGCTCGTCGGCGCCTCCCGACGCCGCACTTGGGCATGTGGAGGGGCAATTTTTCAACACAAAATTCTTCTCATCCTTAGAATGATGAGAAGATTGAATGCACAAAAAAATCCGCGGACTAATGCTACAAGATATGTGTGAACCACATGGAATAGACTGAGTTGTCAGGTTACCAACCGACGAGCTCACATAAAACATCGACTCATCAGCCGCAACCGGAAAAGTCTCGCGTGAGTTGGATTATTGAAAACTCCCATGAACTCTGGCGGATTTGCAAATGGCAAGCAACACACCGGCAGTCAACAATGAGCGGCAATACCTCTTGAGCATTTTGGAAGAGACTTGCTAGACACTCATGAAGACACATGCAGCTGCAAAGAGAGCAGCCAAAAAGCATCCGGCAGACACCAAGTTTCATGTCGATGCTCACTTCCCACTCAGCTCTTCCAACGTCTGTTTGCGAGGAATGGTTTGCGCCAAAATCAAACCTAAGTTGTTGAGGTCTTTTGAGGTTCATGTGAGATGATTTTTTGTTGCTTTCTTCTTGATACGTAATCCACCCGTTACAATGTAGGGTTTCATGTTTTGTGTGAGCTCTGTCCGCGCAAAATATAGAACTCCTAGATTGAAATAGGGGATTTGTATGTCAAAAAAAGGGATGGTTGCTTCATTGAGATCAATCAAAAACATGTTTTTCACATTTCCACTATCTTTCACAATGTGCACCCTCCCCACCCCCCCTTACATTTCATGGAAACCACTTTTCAATCATACCCCAAATAGTATTCAGTATTTAGGATTTTCTTTTTAAACAGAGACCTGTTGCACCCCTTTTGCTACATCCCAGGTATGCATGTGTTCCTAACACTCCAAGAGTGGGTACATTTTCATTTACATTCATGGCTCACAATGTGTTGATCTAGAGACTTTTACGTTGGTTGGCGAAAGGAATTTTGGCAACCTACCCCAACCTTCAATGTTCTGTTCCCCAAGATTCTAGCACATTGGACCACTTTCCAAAAGGGTCACAAAATCTTTCCCAAACAATATCTATGTTTCAATGTATCGGTCACCACTTCGATGGCGCTGTAATTTCAAAGAACCGTGCCTTCATATTCTAGAAACTCCCTGATTTCTTGGTCGAGTTTCTCAAAGCGACCATTCACAATGTTGCACCGCACGCGTCGCTTGACTCAAGCATCCAAGACCCAACATATACCTCATGATGTTTCTTGCTATGGTACATACGTGCTCGACATGTTTGGAACTTGTCATTGAAGAACACTTACTGCTAAATACAAAATATCCAAGTGTCCAAATTTCTAAAATTTCTTTTGCTACGCACCTCATCCTTGTGAGCCATCCACATTCTGCTCGACATAACACCGCGGTAGCAGGGCCAAGCAGGTTCCCTTTCAAGGCATGGGGAGTCTGGGAAGGTTAATTCCAAGACAAACACCAGTTCCTAAACCTTGATACTGGATACTTTGGCCATTACATACATGGCCCACCGCGCGTCGACCTCAGGATTTCTACGTTGTTCGGCTGAGAGGATTGTGGCCACCTGTCCCAACCTCAGGTTTTCCGCTTACGAAGGTTCTGAAACTTTTGACCACTTCAGAAGGGTCCAAAAAGTTACCGTGAACTATATCGATGTTTCAATACTACTTGGTTGACTCCTACATGACATTAGATTTTCATGAAACCGTGCCTCAGTGTTCTTGAAACCCCCCAACTTCTCGACAGGCTTCCTCCTAGCAACCAATCACAAGCCAAATATTCACGTGTTGATCAACCAGAGTGTCCAAGATCCCACATTGCCTCTCACCATTGTATACATGAGCTCAACATGTTCCACACTTGTCATCAAAGTACACTTACTGCTGAACACAAATCAACCCTTTTTCCCACATCCTTGAATTGTCTTCTGCTGTGCACCTCATCCCTTCAAACCATCAACATTCTGTTTGGCATAACACTTGGTATCAGGGCGTAGCGGCACTGTAGTTTGGATGTCAAGTAGAAAAAACTGGGAAAAACATGACAAACATGTTTCGGCGTAGAGGCCTTTGTTAGTGTCATAATGAAACTGGTCTCACAACTTGGCTATATCTATCCAACGTGCGTGGAGGGACAAGACAGGAAAATGTGGAGTGCTGATGGTCAACCGTATTCCACAGCTAGGATCATGTCCTAGTGTCCTTTGGATCTAATTTCTTAATGCAGGGGACACTAGGTGGCTTCTAATTCTGCAAGGTAGTCTCCAAGCCAGATTATTTGTGGAGGAGAACATGGTGGGGTTGAATTCACCAAGGCATTTGGCTAATCGTTGAAGGTAGCTCCCTAGTCATAAGCCTTCTGAGTGTTTCAGAAATAGAACCCTTTTCCTTTTCTTGCTGACATTTTTTCAGCCTTTGATGGAGGTGTTCAAGTCTCATCTTTCAATGAGATTGGAGGAACTGGACAAAGACAGGTTGTAGAAACTTCCTCGAGTACCCCTGTGCTCTGAGGCCCTTTCTAGAAGCCTGCGTTAGGAGAGAGAAATCAGCTGATGAAGACGATCGAATGAGTTACCTGGGTGGTTCTGAAGAGATGAAGGCCCGTAAACAACTACGTAGATGGTAGCTGCAGTATGGGAGGTACAGGTACAGGTTTAAGGACTCTTGGAATGTAGAGGTATCCAAAACTTGTTCTTGTGTGAACCTAGATCCCTTCAAAATCTTCCGGTAGATGATATTGATGGTCGTGTCCGAGATGGCACACGTGAGATGGGTGTTTTATTTGAACTTTCTGAAGCACTGCATGAAATCTACTAGGCTAGCATGGCCACTCCTCCAAATGATGAGACCGTCCTTGACGTAACGATGGTGCAAGAGCGGGGCTTCACAGCTGGTTCTCTGAATTTCCCCATCAAGGAAACTCATAAACAAGATGGAAAATTTTATTGCTACCCGTGTGCCCATTGTTGTGCCTTTGACCTATCTGTACGCCTCCCTTCTAAAACATAACTTAACAGTCATGTATCACCCAACCAAGGAGTTGTAGCACAACTAGAGATTTCTAATGTTGAGCTTGGTGGAGGAGCTCTTGAATGTAGACAAGGGCCTTTGAGACAGGAATGCTGGGGCTTTAGACAAAATGCAATAAGTCTGACGCATTTCTTGGTGACTAGAGGCACCGAATGACATCTGGGATGCTTGAAGAAGACTCAAAGTCAAGCACTCTTTTCGCTAGTTGCTCTTGCTATTTCGTAGCTGTCAGACTAGTATAGATAGGTAGTAGTTTTTCAAACATTGCTTTGTCGATGGTCAACCATTCTGGATGTACAGACTATCATTGGAACTCATGAGAGGCGAGTAGTGTATACATGCACTGTGTGTAACCTCTTGACAACTGTACAAATTGTACTATCAAGCACAAGTGAGGTATAGTTAATCGTCCCCATTTTATACACGCCACATTCAGTGCATTAGGTACGTAGCTTTGGGTAATTTCCATGAAATCATTTTGAGGGTGCATCGACCTGTGTTCACATGGAAAACAATGGACATGTTACCTGTGTCTTTGGAGTTTCATGTTGTTATTCAACAACGGGTGAACAGAATATGACAGTGTGGGTGAAATTCCCAATTGACGTACATATGTCCTGAAACATTCCGTGTGGGCTCATCTGTAAATCGAATCTTTACTTCCTCATTCTTGACCTCGACAATAATTAACTTCATGTTGAGCGTAGTCTTGCTGTTACTTGATTGTGATTCTATCCGCGACAAATGGCCAAACTCGTCC
>SZWC01000265.1:140079-160754 GCA_023375785.1 Penium margaritaceum | reverse complement strand
AGAGAGAGAGAGAGAGAGAGAGAGAGAGAGAGGCAACCTCTATTCTAGCCCTGTTGCCTTTTTGCCATGCCAAGCCATCAGTACAAAGTTTTTCACTTTTGATCATTCGTGGCATAAACTATGTCACTCTTCTCTTTGTGGCTGTTGCTCCAAATCTAGCCGTTTAAATGAGCTGAATCTTTGAGGGTAGAAGGATCCTTGCATGATCTTTCCACTAGTGGCAACGTGTCAACGTTTTGAGCAGAAACAGAGGAGATATGTATTTTCCAATACAACGTACCAAAAGATTTGGATCTTATGGCACAGGCAGCAGTTACAGACAAGGCAACATGGCTGGGTCTAGACAAGGATATCTGACTTAGCTTCCTAGTTCTCCTCATCCATACGTTCATGAGGAAGAACGTGTTCTGTTGGGATGCAAGAAATCAGGTTGCATTCAGAAGGATTACCTCCAACGCAGATTCTTCTCTCATCAACGTTGCACTAGCCGTCAAGCCTATTTCCTTTCTGAACCAGGGGATGCTGCCAGCACTATTGTGCAAGATCTCAGCCATTGTTTCAAATATCAGCCTATGTTATCTTTTGCAGCCATGCTTTTGAATTGTTATAATCAGCAACAAAAACAAGCCTTCGAGGATGTTATCTCGTAACTAGATACTAAGGTACCTCCCGCTCAGATTTTTTACTCCTCTTAGTTCCCACCACTATTTCAACAAACCAATCCAGAAGCAGATGCCATTGCCAGTGATCACATCCTACTCAAAGAAATGGCCTTTTCCTCCATCAACAGTGCTCTCTTTCCGGGAAGTGGAGTCATGGCCTGTGTAATTGACTCTGAATGCACAAAACATGTGACGTGGAAAAGGAAATGGTTCAGAACATATACCACATTTCTGTTAGTAATGGGGCCATTTGGCTCAGTTTTACGTCCACTGGAGCAAGTCCAAGGAAACAACCAGATGCTTGTTCCGTTCTTCAATCCAAGTTTACCATTACAAACATCAGATGGCAAAGTTTCTACAGTCCATGTTTAAGGCCGATCTAACTGTCCGGTATGGAGATGTTAATTCTTGAAGTATCTAGGATCATCAACCTCTTGTGTCTAGGCCATGGATGACGGCTCGATGCCTTCACCTGAAAAGAAAAGGGCAAGAGGTCCAGAGTCAAGACCTGATGAGAGAAACATTCAAAAGGTCCTTGATCTTAGGATTGCTCTGTCAAAGTGTGGTAACTGGGGAAAATGTACCTCTTCTTGCTTTCACAGTTTAAGGTTGAGGTGAGATCCCCTTCTCTTGCTTATGTGCTAGCCATGAAAACATGGTCCTTCTGCATGGGATTTTGGGTGATGTGACCACAACGAGTGTACCATTGTCTAGCTCTTTAGGTTGTGTGTCATTGGTCAGCCTGATTTTTAATCTGATTTTTTCCTTTGTGTGAGATTATGGACTCTAGTGTATGAGCCTTAGCCTCCATAGCTAAGTGGTGTGGCTTGTGGGAGGGCTAACCCTGCCAAACCTCGAGCTCTATATGTACTTCATCATTCTGAGTAATTTGATAACCATTCTTGAGCACAAGTGAAGCCCTTCGAGCTCCACATGCTCACTAATTTAAAGTCCCCTCTCTCCTCCAGATCCAATGCTTGGTATATGAACCGGTTTTTTCTAGTTTCAGCCAATGCAAGATGTCACTTTGAGGATGTCTGATTATGTTAAAACCATGCCCACATTTGATGATTGACAAGACTATTTTTTGCAGGAGAAGTTTTCGAAGGAGCCCGAGATCACAAAAATCCAACCATTGGATTCCGAGTTATGCTCAAAACACAAAGGATTGCACTCTTCTCTCTGAGTGAGAATGTCGCCTTGTAATGACCATGACTCTCTTATCTTTCACACAATTCTAAAACATAGCACAAGTAAATTGAATGGGGGTCCCCTGCACTGTTTCCATGCACCCTACGCACTTTTGGGCTGCGTTTGGTGATGGGGTGTGACGAGGTTCAAAACCTGTCCGCGGACCTGCAGTCGGAATTTTGACCAAGTCCCTGAGTAACAAAACGTACTACTGAGTTTCGGACGCCGAGCCAGATTTTTGGCTAAGTCCCTCAGTAACAACCTGCACTACTGGATCCGGTGGATGATCCGCCGGATCAGGTGGATCATCAAATGGACGCCTCGGCAGGCCTATCAGAGCAATTTCTGCAGATGGTAATTTTGTTACTTGATCCGGTCGATTATTGACCGGATTTCGAGTCGTAGCCGGCTCCCAGAGCCGCTGCGCACACCCCAGCTTTGGAAGGCCATATCTCCCTCGATACTTGTCCGATTCCGGCGAAACAACTTCCACCGGATTAAGCGACTTGCCAGCTTTTTGGGGCAAGCCTCCATTTTAGGATCCGAGCAATCTTCAAGTCGCCAGATCCGCCGGAGCGGCGTTTCTACTTTCTGGCAGCTCGTCGGCGGCTCCCGGCGCCGCACTTGGGCATGCGGAGGGGGAAATTTTTCAACAGGAGATCTCCTGGACCAGTGCAAGTCCCCCCCCGCCCCCCCCAAGTTGGAGGGCGATGAAGGGCGCTTCGATAGGCCACCATAGAAGTGCCGCCCGTCACTCCCGTTCATGGGCATGGTGGGCGGCTTCACCATGGATTACTCCAACGGCCATAACAGGGGCTCTACTGCTTTGTTTTGGGAGTGCTTGGATGCGTTGGAAATCTCAAATCACAGGCTATGAAAATCTGATTAATCTCACCAAATTCACTAACCATCAAAGGTCTTCAGCCCTTCTCAGTTTCTGCAACCTGCATTCTGCCAGAATTCTGCTCCCTTGGTGTTGTTGCAACCCAAAGCACACACCTCCCTTAGAGTTTTCTTTGCCCTAAGTAGCTGTGGATACTTAGGTGGATCAGAGCATGCCAGGAAAACATTCCTGAAAAAGGTTTATGGGCCCACCACCCTGATCTCCCTGCCAAGACGTTAACGGCTTCCGCAACGCACTTGTGTGTCGCTTCGGGCGACTTCACGGTTGCACTTTGAGACTGTCTATTGCAGATGTTCAACATGGCACAGAAGAAAGAATCTTCGTGCATCCAAAAGCACATGGGCAGGCTTGGATTTGGGCTGTGGCAGTGGAGTTTTGAGATCCACCTTATGCACAAGGAACTGTTGTAGCCTATGAAGGGCACGTAGGTTCAAGGTGCAAGCGCAACGGACGAGGAGAAGATGGCCTTCGCTAAGAAGAACATGGAGGCGTTGATGCTCCTACTCTTGATGCTGCACAAATTTCAATGGGGCTGTATCCATGGCTGGCCTTTGGCGACAGACACATGGAAGAAGCTTTGCTGCATCCACCAATCAACATCCCGAGCCAGCAGGATATTTGCAATGAAGCGACTCTTGACGGTGATGATTGAGGAGAGTGAAGATGTCATTTCCGCCATGCAACAGATTGAGTCTTGTGCCTCACAATACAATGATTTGGGGAGGAATATTGACACAAAGATGCAGGCAATGGTGATCCTCATGGATCTACCTGACATTTGAAGCCCTCTCATCACTGTATTGGGAGGTTTGGACGAGGATAAACTCACCTACAGCTCAGTCACAGAGTACATCCGCAACACAGTCCCTGGTGCAGCGGTGGCGAGACCTCATCATCCTAAACATCATGGTCAGTAAAACATAGGGTGGTAGGAGTAACGGCAAGCAAGATGATGGTAAAAGTGGCAGCACAAAGACCGCCAGGATGAGTGCATGCCATAATTGTGGCAAGGAGGGCCATTGGGCCAAGGCGTTTCCGGAGGAGGTGCAGGCCGGCGGCAAAGGCACCAAAGGCAAGAAGGTACTCAAACGGCACAAAGAACCACGACTTGAAGGGTTCCAACCGGCGGTGCCTTGACTCAGGTGTGCAGGACCATACCAAAGTTGAGAAGGTAGGATACATCAACTACACGAAGACTGCCAAGTCCATGGTGGTCTCCAACGACAAGGTCGAACCTGCGGCCGGCCAAGGTGACGTGGACGTGGAGGTGGTGGTTGGTGGTGAAAAGGTGTAGCGTGTTATCCAAAACGTGCATAATGTCCTCAGCATGGCTTAAATTTTGAGTGTGATCCACTTGACAGACAAGGGGTATGAAGTGCCCTTCCGTAGGAAAGGTGCAGTCATTTGGATGGACGGCGGCGGCGAGGTCATGCTCAAAGAAAAGCGCAAGGGGGGCCTCCACATTGTAGAGATAGAGGTCATCCCCTTTGGTGGTAGATGCAGCACACCCGCTAGCACCTGTCGTCAACCTCGCAAAGGGTGGGGGAGCAGATCTGCAGCTATGACACTCACAGCTTGGGCACTTGTCGCCCGCAATCGTGCAGGAGATGGCGAAGGGCGACATGGTTCATGGCTTTACCATCACCGGTGCAACAGACACAGCAGCAGACTCGCCAGAGCACAAGTGTCAGCCATGCATCGTGGGTAAAGTAAAATGAAATCCGTTTGAAGACGGACAGCAGGGGGCCAAGAACCTGCTTGAGGTTGTGCACAATGATGTATACAGACCGATCAAGATGTTGTCAATGGGGGGTGCACAGTACTTTGTCACCTTCATCAACAATTGCAATAGAAAACACTATGTCTACTTCCTGAAGCAGAAAATCGAAGTGTTTGACTGGCTCCACAAGTATATCACATCGGTGGAGAGCCAGACTGGCCAGAGTGCCATCCAGCGACAATGGCGGCGAGTACGCGGGCTGTGGAGGGTGGCTGAAGGAGTAGGGGGTTGAATGGCAGCTGGCCATTCCTTACACGCCTCAATCTAATGGCATGGTGGAGCGTGCAAATCATACATTAGTCACAATGGCGTGAACGATGCTTGTGGACGCTAAACTGCCACAGAGCCTGTGGGCAGAGGCCGTTACTACTGGGTGCTACATTACCAACCTCGCCCCAACAGTGCTGTAGAAGGGGAAGGACAGCTAGAAGACGCAGCAGGAGGCGTGGAGAGGGTGCAAGCCAAACGTAGTACACCTGAAGGAATTTGCGTGGAAGGCGCATGCATTGGTGCAGATCGCACAAAGAAAAAAATCCAAATCGGACCCACATGCAAAGGCGTACGTGCTCGTCAGGTAGGAGAGTTTGCTCAAGGCATACCATCTCTTTGATCCACGGACGTAGGACGTCATCACCAGTCACGACGTCATGTTTGATGAGCAACAAAGCTACTGCATCGGCAGCAACACCAAAGATGGAGCGCACTCACCAAAGCAGGGGGAGTGGTTCCAACTCCATGAGCGTAAGGAGGAGCCGGCGGCTGCAAAGGTTGATGACGGGTCTTTGGAGAACAAAGGTACTAGAGCACAGTAAGGAAACGCAGCAGGTGCAGGTGCCGTTGAAGCGCAGGACGCAGCAGCCGACTCGGGGGAGCCGGCGGCCAAGGACAACGTTGTAGCAGGGCAGGAGGACCAGCAGCCAGCATCGCCAAGGTCACCGCTTTGTGGCCGAAGGCAGGGGAATGCCGCAAAGCGGTACGACACAAGCCTGGGCCACTGGGTCAGCATGGCGCAGAGCATGATGGCAGCCGCAACGGAGCCAACAAAAGTGCAAGAGGCACTTGCAAGGCCTGATGGGCAGCAGTGGGGCAGAGCACTAAAATCTAAACTTGTGTCCCTTGAAGAGAACTGCACTTGGGATCTCGTGGATCGCCGTTGGGGGGCGAAGGTGATCAGTTCCAAGTGGGTGTTCAAGGTGAAGCTCACCAAGGACCAAAAGGTAGAGAAGTACAAGGAGCGGTTGGTGGCGAAGGGGTGCATGCAACAGAAAAGGGGAACACTACAATGAGACATTTATGCCCGTCGCCATGTTCCGGACAATCCTACTGTGGCAGCCACAAACGATTTGGGGATCCATGAATTGGATGTCAAAACGGCATCCTTGAAAAGCATCATCGACAAGGAGATCTACCTTGAGGTGCCAAAGGGGGTGGATGCGCCAAAGGGCAAGGTGTGCAAGTTGCAGAAGGCCTTCCACAGGCTCAAACAAGCACCTAGGTCCTAGCACCAGCAGATGGATGGCTACATGGCTAAGCTTGGCGTCAAGCGCTGTGAGTCAGACCACACCATGTATGTGCGGCGCAGGAAGGGACTCCATCAGATTGTTGCACTCTAACTCTCCTAGGGGATTTGGAGTACTACCTCGTGGTGAGTATCACGTGGAACTAGAGGGCGTGTGGGCTTCATTTGGGGCAGGCCAAGTACTTGGCCGAGGTCCTAAAGCCGTACGGCATGAAGAATTACAAACCAGTGGGCAGTCCGGTCTCCACGAATTGTAAGCTGAGTGCGGCAATGTCGCTGCAAACTAAAGAGGAGAAGGAGGACATGGCGGACATGCCCTACCAATCTGTGGTGGGCAGCCTGATGTATGCCATGGTGGCGACTCGGCTGGACTTGGCCTATGCGATGGGTCAGGTAAGCAGGTGCATGGCCAACCCGGGGCCACTACAATTGACATTGGTGAAGCGCATCCTCCGGAACTTGCGGGTAACGTGGCACACGCGCCTCAGGTTCATTGGAAAGGGGAAATCAGACCCCTTGCGGCTGGTCTGCTAAACTGGTGCGGACTACACCGGTGCAGTGGACAAGAGGAGGTCCACTTCTGACTATGTGTTCTTCCTTGCAGGTGCAACGGTCTCGTGGTGCAGCACGAAGTAGGAATGCGTTGCCACCTCCAAATTGGAGGCGGAGTACATCGCTGAGGCCGAGGCGGTCAAGGAAGCAATCTGGCTCCGCAGATTGCTTGGGGAGCTGGGCATGCCGCAGCAAGAGCCTACGGTGGTCCAGGAGGATGACATCGGCTCCATCTCGCTGACCAACAACCCGACACAGCACAGGAGGACAAAGCACATCGATGTGCGCTACCACTACGCGCGCAACATGGTGGAAGAGGGATAGGTTGTGCTGCAGCATTGCAGTACAAAGCACATGCTAGCGGATTGCTGGACCAAGGCGCAGCCTTAGGATCGCCACATCATCAGCCTTGCAGGGGTTGAATTGACAAGCTGTGAAGGGCTCAAAGGCATAGGACCAGACAAGCCATAGTGAGCATGAGGCATCCGGCATGGAAGGTGCACGGGTGAGATTGTCAAAAAATACCCCTCCCATGGATGCCGGTTCTCATTTTCCAGATTAGACCATTAGCGAGTGGCTGGATGTCCGATCTAATTACAAATTTGGACCCTCTCAAATTTTCCATGCAGTTTCGAGCTGTCAGTTGCTCGATTTGGTTGATAGCTCAGAAAGGTAGCCCCATCCAAATTTCGGTTGACAGGTGGGTTGAATCTGGGCGTCTGTCATTGGTGACGTGATAACTCCGCCACTAGTGGTCTAAGTTTGACTTTAATGAGCTCCAAAAGCACATGGGCCATAAGGAAGGGACGTGGGAGGTTTTCTGTACCAGGACAAGCCTCCATCCCACGTTGGAGGGCCAGGAAGGGCGCATCGATAGGCCACTGTCAAAGTGCCTCCCGTCACTCCTTTTCGTGGGCATGGTGGGTGGCTCCACCATGGGTCACTCTAGCGGCCGTAGCAGGGGCTCCACTGCTCTGTTCTTGGCATGCCTGGATGCACTGGAAACCTTAGATCACATGATATAAGAATCTTATGTAAACTCACCAAAGTAACCGACAATTAATGGTCTTCAGCCCGTCTCAGGTTTTGCAACCTGCATTCTGCTAGAATTCTGCTTCCTTGGTGTTGTGGGGACCCAAAACACACACCTCCCTTGGAAGTCTCTTTTCCCTAAGGATCTGTGGATAATTAAGTGGATCAGAGCATGCCAGGAAAGAATTCCTAAGAAAGAGCTCATCCTCGTCCAGCGGCTGAGGTGGCATACAGCAAACATCTAGCTACCCCTTGATTTCCTGCAACAACCTGCAGCTCAAGGACTGGATGAGAGTGTGGGCGAGAGCTCCCCTTGATCCAGCGGCTGACGTGGAACAGAGCAAACAAAACAAAAAAGGGTGCCAGCCAGGGAGGTGGTGATTGGTGATTGTTTGGGAGAGATCTCTCAAGTGAGGCATTTAACGGGCCGAGAGTTCAAGTGACGGTACTCCTGTTGAGAAGATCGATAGAGATCGACAATGAAGCCAAAGATGCGGATAATCTCATCTGTGCATGGCACCGAGGATACAAATTTCAGTCAACATTGGTGTCTCAGTGATTGGTATCATCAAACAGCGTCCGGTGATCCTTTGACAGGCAAGAGCAAGTTACAGAATTCACAAAAAAATGCTCTGTCTACTTTCCTTCAAGGTCTTTCTCTTCCTATGCCCTAGGCTTTTACAAATATCTATGAGGTTCATTTTTTTTTGCGTTTTTTCTATACTTCACCATTTTGTTAATGAAGCATACCGTTGGACTTGGCAAGCGACAAGCCATGCATCTGTATGACTGGTTGATGCCATTGACAAGGGTCTCTTACATCAGAATGATTACAACAATCCCACGGGAATGTGAAGCATCAGAAAGCGGATGGTGAGGCTGTGGGCGTGTGTTCTAAGTGAAGCTGAGTGAAGCTGCATTTCATTGGAGTATCCTTTGACCACCTGGAGATCCTAATTTCTACATTTAGTACCACAGCAGGAGGTGCTTTCAAGGACAACACCATCATCTGGAAGATTGATCATGGCGAACTTCATCGTGGATAGACTTGATTGATTCAACTTATAACTATTTGATGGAGATGACTATACAACCTGTTCTTCTATGAAAAATTGGTACTTTTGAACAGAGGACTTTAGGGTATGGTGGAGGATCTCCCATCGATGCACCAAGAACGAGGGCAAGGGCAGAAGAGCGTGGCTCATGAAAACGCCAGTGTAATCAGGATTTTTTTTTTGTTTTTGACTATGCATTTCACGGAATGACTCGAGTTCATCATACAAGACAATGATCCAACAATTCGTCCCATAACAGCATGAAAGGCTCTACAACTTTGCTATGAGAGAACCAGTGATGGAGAGCTTAGTATCTTTCTCAAAGAATTCCACTTGCACCAAATAGAGGAAGGGACACATCCTGAAGATAACATCTCTCATCTCAATTATTTATCTGATCACATTACAACTGTCTTGGAACATGTGCTTATACTTGTTTAGTGGCCTCCCATCCAGGTTCCACGACACAATTGCTCGTCTTAAGACATTTCAGACTCAAGGCAAGGATTGAAGCGACCACCTATCCTATAATTATACACAATTGGCAGCAACCACAACAAGGCTTGCCTAACAGGAGACACTGCTTGCTAATAGAATCTAAGGAGGAGGCCAAGGAACTGCACAAGGGGTTAAGGCTGAAGGTTTTTCTGCAGCTGCTGCGGCAAACAAAGCTTAAGTGTCTGCTGCGGCAGACACTTAAGCTGCTCATGCTGTTCTTACTATTGCTGTGTTTTTTTACTGCAATAAGAGCAGGTCAACCTTATTCTATCACGTTGGAGAAATCTATCCACGAACTAATACTAACTAAAGAAAAATACGTGAGATAAAATGGTGGTGAGTCCATCTTGGTAGCCAAATGCGAAGGGAAACGAGCCAAAAGGTTTGGATCTTGTGGCACTGACAGTAGTTATGGACAAGGCAACATGGTTGGGTCCGGACAAAGTTACCAGCCTTAGCTGCCCAGTTCTCCTTGTCCATATCTCCATGTAGAAGAACTTGTTTGCTGGGGATGCAAGAAATATGTAAGTGCATTCACATTCTCACATTCAAAAGGATTACCCCCAACACCGACTATTCTCCCAGTAACATCCCCATGGCCATTAAGCTTGTTTTTCTTCGTAACAAGAGGCCGCTAGCAGCATTGTGTCTACTCTCATCTCCGCCGTTGCAGCCATGCTCTCAGGTTTTTAGAATCAACAACAACAAAAGGCCTCTCAGGATTTGATCTTTCAATGAGACACTACGGCACCTCTAGCTCTAGACTCCACCTCCTTCTCTCAGTCCTAACCACCAAGTCAACAAACGAATTGACATGCAACAGCCATTGCCACTGACCACATCTTTCTTGAAGAACTGGCCTTCAGCTGCATCACCAGCACTTTTTTTCTTGCAACTTCAGTCATGGCCCAGTTCATTGAATCTGGATGCGCAAAGCACATGATGTGCAAAAAGCAATGGTGCAAGACATATACCTTGTCTCCGTCTCCAAAACCCTGTCCATGTTGGCGACAGGTGTGCCATTCCTGCATACGGTGAAGGATGTTTCCATAACCGCATTACCATCAAAGGAAAAGTAACTACGTGTGTCTTCATTCATTTCCTCTGTGTTTCCAACCTTGCAACTAACCTTATGTTTTTCACAAAGATGAATAACATAAACCTTCTGGTCATATTCGACATCGAAAGTAATTGTTGCATCATGAGTAGAAATTTCTCGGCCAGCCTAGCCATGTACACTCAAAATCTCGCGGTTCTTCAAACACAAGAGTCGCCTTCTCTCACTTCTCCACTAGAAATCACCTTTGCTGCTACTGATGACCCATTTGGTGCTACTTCTTTTGTGCCAGCCACTGAGCTTTGGCAAATGTGACTGGGGCATGTGGGTTATGAGGCTGGCTACAAGATGGCATTCCAAGAAATTGTCAGGGATTTACCTTCCTCCCTACATCATGAGGCAACCACATCTGTATGCACAGGATATCTCACAGGGAAAAATCAGCAAACCAGATTTTGATCACATCTAGATGTCAGCACAATGACCAGATTGGAACTTCAAAATCTGGTCCTTTGCTATATCTATGAGTCACCAATGTTAGGAAAGTGTTTTTCTCTGGTGATTCTTGACGGTTAAAGCCACAATTTTTGGGTCAAAACATTACACAAGTGTGAAATCCCTCATACTTTCAAGATGTAGATTGCGTAAATTGAAACAAGATAAATATCAATATCAAGAAGATCCACTTTAATAACAATAGAGAATATTTTCACACACATCTCATGACCACAGAATCTGTTAATGCACATCCCTCAAAGGACTCAAGCATCAGAAAAGAATTCCCCTACCGCTCAGCAAGTTAAGAAAGCAGAAAGGATGAATCAAGCGTTGTTGAAAAGAACCCATTGCACGCTGTACACAGCAGGGCTCTGCTTTGGGATTTGGGCAGAGGAAGTTTGTGACAGCTACTTACATCCTCAACCGTCTTTCCACTACCAAGTTCCCTACAGATACTCATGTACTGTTCAAAGCTTGGAAGGCACATCCACCACTCCTGGGTCATTTGCGCATTTCTGGATGTAACGCCCACGCCGGGATTTGTCCCATAGAGTGTTCCGAATTGGAGCCTAGAATTAGGCCATGTATCTTTCTTGGGCATAATGACCATGCTGATATCTTTGGGATGTTGCCTCCAACATTGTCATCCACAAGTAACGTAAAATCGTTTTTAACAGTTGTATCAACCATGATATGCATGGCAGCCCTACTTCAGTCACCGCTATTCTGCATCTATCCAATGAAGTACAACCTCTTCAGAAGTTTTCAGTTTACTCACCATCTGATGAACATGAGGAGGTTTTCTGCATCCAGTGGTCCCTGCCAAACATCCGGCTACTCCTCCGGTCCTTGCTGTTGAAATCCCTGAGCCTTTTCAACAATGTCAAAGCACTTTTCCCAGAAACAATTGCACGGATGTTTAGCTCAGCCACCTTGCTACGGATGACAATGAATACATCACCTCGATCATCCAGGTTGTTGATTCCGCAAGCTACAATGATGTACTTTGTTTTCCTGAGTCAACTCAATGGTACCAAGCTACCCTCGGGGAGAATACGCAGTTACAAAAACAAGAAACCTGACATTGGTAACTTGTCTTGCTGGTATACCTATTGTCACATGCAAATGGGTGTTTCGGACCAAGTTACATAGTGCAAGTGACACTGACCGCTACACAGCCCAATTCATTGCACGTTGCTATAATCAGGTACTGCGGGTCAACTACAACAATAAGTTTGCTTTTGTTGCCGAATAATTCTCCATCTGCTTCATCATTTCCTTGGCTGATGCCAACAAATAGCATCACCACCATGGAAGTCAAGTGTGCCTTTCTTAATGGCGATCGTGATACAACGATCTACATCATTCAGCCTGAGGTTTTCATCATTCCCGGACAAGAAGATTGTGTCCGTAAGCTCAATCAGTCACTCTACAGGGTCAAACAAACGATACGGCAGTGGAACAAGAAAATCCATAAGTTTTTACCAACTGAGGGGCTTCAACGACTTCATTCACATCGCTCTGTTGACTTTTGCACTCGATCTCATACCCTTGGTGTTTTTGGATCTGCAAGAGAGAGGGGGTCTTGGAACAATGAGCATGTGGGACAAGAAAGGCATCAGTTGTGCTTGAGAATGGTTATTACATCAGTCAAGATGATGGAGCACATATAGAGCTACAGCTTGGAGATGTCATTCCTCTCACAAGCCATATCATTTTTGACTGGTCAAGCTGATTTTATACAGTGATTTAGTCTCTTTTGTGAGTTTTTAGACACTGGTGAGTGAGCCGTGGCCTCCATGGCTAAATGGAGCTAGGAAATGCTCTCCTGGCACACTCGTAGTGGTAACATCACCCAAAATCCAATGGTAAACTACCATGTGTCCATGGCTAGCACACAAGCAAGAGAGAAGGATATCACTTCAACTACAACGGATCGTTTTTTTCTAGTCAGCTCTCTTTGACAGGGCAAGCCTCTGAAGAACCATTTTTGGTAATTCACCCATTAGGTCTTAACCCTGGACCTTTTTCTACTTTGCTTTCTCAGGCTAACGCATGGAGCTCTCACCGGTGGTGACATAGACACTAACGATCGACAAACCTAAAAAAATACAAATTCTTATCTCTTAATCCAAACATTGGATCAACCTAAAACGTGGACCATTATTTTGCCGCCTGATCTTTGCAATGGTGGAGTTGGATTGATGATCGAAATAGGCATCTGATAGTTTCCTGGAACTTGCTCCTGTGGAATTGAAACAGAGCCAAATGGTCCAACTTCTAGCAATCTCCCACTTGGCCATATTCAAAGTAGGTATGCCTTCATGCAGAACTGCCACTTCTCACTAGCTTGGTGCAGAAATCGACAACCTACTTGCTGGTTGTAGTGGACTCTAGCTTGATAGCACCCTCCTACAACATGTTTCTAATGAAGTCATAGGCAACATTGATGTGCTTTGTGTGAGCATCGTGTTTGGGATTCTTTGTGATTCCAATTGCACTCTGACATGCATAGGAACAGGTAATTCTGCACTCCTACTGATCTCTCTCATGAAATGCCGAAGGCAAACTGCTTCCTTGGCTCCAAAGCTAAGGTAAACATACTTAGCTTTAGTGCTTAAGATGGCCACGACCACATGTTGCTTGCTGCACTAGCTTATGGCACCACAATTTGTAAGAAACACATGTCCAGAGATGGATAGAGATCCTTAGTATTTGAAGCCCAATCTATGTGTATGTAGTCAACGATGGTGTTTTCAGTGTCATTGTAGGTAATGCCAATGTTGATGGCTCCAACAAGGTAGTAGAACATTTGCTCGAATTCATTCTAGTGCTAAGGTCCTGGACTAGCCATGTGGTGGCTCACAATGCTCATGACCTATGCCAGGTCCCGCCTGGTTACCACCATCAGGTACAGGAGACTGCTGATCACACTCTGGTGCATTTTCCGCTTAGCTGTATCTACTTTTCCACTGAAGTTTTCCGAGGGACTATTGCATCTCCGATATCATGCCAACTGGTTTGGCCTCTGCCATACCAAACCTCCTTGATGTAGCAACTCTAGTGAAGCAAGAGAGAGCATGATTTTGATTCACTCTTCATCTTGATGCCAACAAACTCTCATGCCTCTCCAAGATCAGACGTCTGGAAGCGCTCCTGCATGTTGTCCTTGAACTCTTGTAGTATGGACATGCTGCTAGAAAGGAGAGCATATCATCCACATACACGATGATAATGATGACCTCATGCTCATGTTACTAGCGATAGACACAGTTATTGCTCTCATTGTGCTCAAAACTCATGCACAATAAATTCAACCTATCTAACTTGGAGTTCAAAGTACACAATGCTTGCTTGGGGTCTACTAATTTGTAGCCTGCAAACCAGGTGTTGTGGCCATCCATGATTAGCCGATCCAGCTGCTCCATGCATATCTCCTCTTCCAAGTCACCATTCAGTAACAATGTCTTGACATCCATGTAGTAGATCTCAAATTCCTTAGTTGTTGCACAAGAGACAAGCGTTCACAGAGAGGAAAACTTTGTAACATGCACAAAGGTTTCAATGAACTCAATGCCTTCGTGTTGGGAGTAGCCCTTGGCGACCAGCGTCGTCTTACACTTCTTAAGGTTGCCATCTGCTCCTCCTTTTGTAAACCAGCCGTGTTGTGCAATCCTCAACTGGATGGTGGAGGCACCAACCGGCGGCAATGGCGACCAAGGGGAAGCCCGTGCACACCTTACTGGATTTGCAGAAGCGTAGGATTGTCTCGAAGGAGCACAGGAACACGTATGGCAAAGTAAGAGTCAACTGTACTTATTTTCATGTGTCAACATACAAGACTACATGTATATGACAAATCCTAGGTTACCCAAGGTCGCGGAGCCATGTGCAGCTCTGTACAGGCCTACGATAAATGTATTGCCTCAGCATCACATGGCTTTCCAACGCATCTAGAATTGCATCATTCCATGGAGGAATGGCCAAGATATGGTCGTTTCCGTGAACCATGGCAATCTGCCGCTGGCAGCACCACTAGCGGTTACGACCACCTGAAGCGCCCTTTCTGGTAATAACACATTTTGGAGCCATTCAGAAGCGCCCTTGGCCGTCAATTATCCTTTCTTCATTGGCTAACTGGGTCCCAAGGTGTTCTTAGGCATTTTTGGGTCGTTCGAGGGTCGAACATTGGTCCTTGGGAATGAATTCCCGTCACGTGTTTTCCCCTCAGCTGGTCTAACCTTTGGCCAGGCGTAGCTTCCTCAATTCCTGATGGATCAACCTCATTCTTAGATTGATCTCTTGCTGTTCATCCTCTACATTCCAAATCCTCTATTAGATTACACATTCAAAGAAGCTTCAAGCCATGATCAGTGCCGTTGGAACTGACCAGCTTACACAACTCCCTCGTTAGGAGAAAACTGTCCCCACTTTCCTCTTGGTACTTCCGGAGGATGGCATTCACCCCGCCAACGTTGAAGTTGCGGGAAAGCTCCCATGAGTTATGAGACACATCATAGCCCGTAAACTTGACGAGGAACTCCCATCTGCGGCCACGACAGCGGTGGTCAAGGATGGCCTCCACCTCAAACTCTTGCTCGCCCTCCATGACCACCAAAGGGGATGTTTGGAACTGCGGCCATGGAAATTCTTGGCCAGGTCATGGTAGACCTTTAGCTTGGATATGTGGAACAAGTCGTGGACTGGCATGGAAGGCGGAAGAGCCGACCGCTCCACCATGGGCATCCGCATTTCAAGCACCTTGTATGGACCAAGCCAACAGGGTGTCAACTTGTCCGATAGCACCCCCTGAAGCTTGACGTGTGCGTAGTTGAGAAGCACACGATCTCCGGCCTAAAGCATTACATCTACACGTCTGCGGTCCACTTCCAATTTTTTCTTCTCTTGTGCCTTTGCCAATGCATGCCACGACACTACCAAAATCTTTTGGAAGTCACGTGTGGTAGACTCCACCACGGGCAGGTTGCTTGCGATGTGCAAACTCAGGGGTGTGGCAGATACCGTCCCATTCACCACCTCAAATGGCAACTTGTCGGTGGAGGAGGACGTGGTAGAGTTTTATGCCATTTCAGCAACCGGCAACTACTGATCCCACGATGTCGCATCTGGATCACCCACTATCTGGAGGAGTTGTTCCAGCGTCTGTTTTGTCCGCTACATCTGTCCGCCAGTTTGGGGATGAAAACTAGTCGACAGCTCCACCTTGCTCTCGTACCAATCCATGAGTTTTCCTCACAACTTGCTTGTGATGCCTGAGTCACGGTCGCTCACAATGGATCGTGGCATGCCATGGAGGTGCACCACGTGCTTGAGGAGCAGCCAAGCTGTGCCTTCCGCGCTCACCGTATCGCGCGTCGCAATGAATTACAACATCTTGCTGACGCAATCCACCACCACCAACACTGTATTGTGATCTTTCGCTATCTCGGGCAAGTCGGTGATGAAGTCCATGGAAATGCCTTGCCATCGCTGCTCCGGGATGGGTAAGGGTTGGAGAAGACCCAGATTCCTTCTCCTCTGTGCCTTATGGCATTGGCACACGTCAGCTCCAGCAGAGTTTAGCCACTTCCGACGACATGGTGGGCCACCAAACAAAGCAAGCCACTGTCTTCAATGTCTTGTCTGCGGAGAAGTGACCTCCCAGGCCACTGCCATGGAAATCCTCCAAATCATGTCAAAGCATCCGCACCAAAGGAAGTATCACCTGTTGCGTGCCGCGCCGTTGCCAATACGGTGCCTTGAAGAAAAATCTCAGAGTTTCACATTCCCTATGAGCCTCATATTCCTCACTGATGAGCTTCACAAGGAAGGCATCCTTGTGGATGGTGAGAGACACGACCCGCATCATCAGGTCCGGTCACCGTGAATGCGCATTGGCAGGGTTGATGTGATCTGGCCGGTTCACAATCTCGGAGTTTAAGTGCGGTTCGAGGTACTCCACCTAACGCGCTTGCCGCCGACTCAGGTTCAGCTGCGTCTTGAAGTACTCCAGTGCATAGTGGTCAGTGTAGACCATTCATCTCCATGCCTTGAGGTAGCACTGCCAATTTTTGATGACTGCAACTATGGAAAGCATGCCTTTGTCCTGGTTAGCGTAGTTTAGCTCTACCCCACACAACTTGCGTGAGTAGTAAGTGACCGGTTGCGACCCGTTGCCAAAGTCCTATAAAAGGATTCCACCAATGGCCAGTTCTGATGCATCCATCGCCATTTCAAATCATGGCCAAGTGCAAGGCTAGAGAAAAGGTCTCAGCCCATTTGAGATTCTGAAAGGCTTCTTTTTTGCTATATTCCTAACTCCACTTGCGGTCCTTGCAAGTGATATTGGAGAAGGGCGCTGACACTCCCAGATTGACAAGGATGAACCTGCGCTAGTAGTTGCAAATACCAAGAAACATTTGCACATCATGCACACTAAAAAACATCGGCCCCTGTTTCACGACCGACACCTTGTGCGGGTCCATAGAAATCTGTCCATTGCCAACTATGTGTCCAAGGAATTCAACAATCCCCACTGAGAATTCAAAACTAGAGAGCTTTGCAAAAAAATTCTCCTTCCTCAAAATCTCAAGGACCTTATTCACATCCTCCTCATGCTCCTCTGCTGTCCTGGTATACACCAAGAATTTTTCAAGGTACACCACCACAAAGTCATACAATTACGGCCTGAAGATATTGCTCATTGCCTCCATAAAGGTGGCTAGAGCATTGGTCAACCTGAAAAGCATCACGAGGAACTCGTATTGACCATAGCAGATACGGAAGGCCATCTTTTCCACATTATCTGCTGCAATGTGGATCTGGTGGTAGCCACATTGAAGGTTGATCTTTGTGGAGAATCAAGCCGTAGGAAGATGATGGAAGAGCTCCTTAGCTCGAGGAAGCAGATACCAGTTTTTTATGGTCAACTCACGTAATGCCCTCTAGGCCACGCGTATGCGCATCTCCCTCGTCTTTTTCTGCACACAGAGGACGGGTGCAGTGTAAGGATATGAGGATGGACGGATGAAGCCTTGCTTTTTCACCTCAGTCAGCTACTTCTTGAGCTCCTGTAGCTGCGCATTGCTCATGCGGTACGTTGCACAAACAGGCGGGCACGCTCCAGGTTTGAGGTCAATGGGATGGTCCACTTCCCGCTTTGGTGGCAGACCCGCCGAGAGGGTGTCGGAGAACACGTCTTTGAACTCTGTATACACCTTGTAAAGCCCCTAAGGCAAGACAACAGGCATGAATTCCTCTGGTTTGTCAAAATCCTCCTCTACGTCTTTCAAAAACACCAAAAGCATCTGCTCCTTCTTTCAAACCGCGTGCTTGAGCTGCACCAAGTTTAGCATCATGGACGCCAATTCCTCCTTGCAAGGTGCCAACTACTGTGACGCTTAAGGTAGCGCATGATGCGCTTCATAGCCTGCCAGTGCAGTGGACCAGGATCGGCCACAAACCGGCTCACCTGCCCAATAGCATGGACTATACCTGGTCGGGTGGCGACCATGGCATACATCAGACTGCCCACTGTGGACTGATTTGGGATGCCCAGCAAGCCAGTTTTCTCTGCTTTGTTGGATGGGTACATGGAGGTGGAGAGCTTGCACTCTGAGCTCATGGGTGTCCTGGCAGGCTTGCAATCTGCCATGTTGTATCGTTTGAGGATGGAGTGGATGTGTTTTGTCTGGTTCAGGCTGATGGTACCTGCGGCTCTGTCACGCTTGATGGCAATGCCAAGGTAGAAGTTAAGAGGACCCATGTCCTTCATCTTGAACCTGCTACTCAGCTGTCCCTTGAGATCGTCTAGCAGCTGCATTGAAGAAGAGCACAGAATCAGGTCATCGACGTACAAGGCGACCAACATAGTCCCTTTGTTGCTCTCATGCATGTAAAAACAGCTGTCATGCCATGGTCAGTTATCTTAGAGACAGAGAGCAGGTTGGCTGTGAAGGAGGGCAAGTACACTACCCCCTCTAGCTTGAGGTCGGAGTCCGTACCGTTGACACCCACTGTGACCAGCTTGTCACCAATCCCCTCAGCTTCCTCAACCTTGTCGTTGGCGAATCTGAAGTTTTTGTTGCATGGAGCAAGAGAGATGAAGTCTCTCTTCTCATAAGTGGTGTGCTCGTTTGTACCCAAGTCAAGGCCGTAAGATCTTGGCCTGAGTATCGCCCTCCCTTTGTTGGAGGCACACTCGGCCATCAAGCTTGTGGGATCCTTCCCACCATGTCCCCCTTGCCATTCATCCTCGTCTCCTCCCTCCTTCTTGGGTGCCCGGCACTCCCAAGCCCAGTGTCCAGCCTTACCACAGTTATGGCAGTTTCCTTGACGCCTTGGACCCCTTCCACCAGTGCCGTTGTTTCCCTTGTATCCAGAGGAGGAGGTATTACGAAAGGCACCGCTGCTTTGTGAGGCAAAGGCAGCCATGTTTGCTTCACTACTGCTGTGACGCATGGCTTCATTCCGCACATACTCCGAGACGGTGGTGTAGTATACTTGCTCTTCGGTCCACCCTCCAATCACTGTGATCATGGAACCCTAGCTCTCCGACAGCGTCATCAGAAAAATCATGGCCTGCATATCGGATTTCAGGTCCCAACCCATGCCGTTGGCTTGTTGCAAGAGAGTCTCAAACTTCTGCATAAAGGCGGAGACATCCTCCCCTTCACCAAGCCTCATACTGATGAGGTTTTGTAGAATGAAGAGATGGTTGGCAAGTGAGGAGGACTGAAACACCTTGCCCAGTTTGGCGTATGCCGCGGCTGCCATTGTACAACCGCTGATGTGTGAAAGGACTGAGGATAGTGTGGAGGACACGAGAACGGCAAGAGCCTTCTTGTTGAGCTTGACCCATGCCACAAGGTCAGCACCCTCCTCCTTTGGTGCTGGTATACTTTCGTCGAAACATCATAGCAAGTCTCTATCATCCATGATGATCTCAAACTGCCACTTCCAGAGAGCAAACCCCTCTCCATCAAACGTGAGGATGGGAGAATGATTCCCTGGTTCCCCTGTCCCTGCCATTCCTACACCTACAACTGCTACAGCTGCTGCACCTGTTGTTGATGCCGATGCACCTGTGTTTGAGGCCGTTGTAGGCTGTTGGTGAGAAGAGGCAACTGCTGGCCCTGTTCACGTTGGCCGATGCAAGCAGATGTAGGCTGATGTAGGCTGATGTAGGCTGATGTCAGCTCCCAAGGCAGAAAGGTGCAGATGTGTTGCATTCCCCTCCGGCTTATGATTGACCCGCAAACAGAGAGGATGGGTGAGAGCGAAGGCGCTCTCACTGCTTGTGAATTTGGCGGTTGCGTGCGTGAAACTTCTCTAACCAGAGGAGTGGGCCCATAACCCTTTGTTAGCTACTGAGCTAACCAGCTCCGGCAGAGAAGCCGAGAAACCAAAAAAAGCTCACAAAGGTTTTTACACCTTCTTCCTTTGCAGGTATGTGTCGTGCACCCCAAACTTAATCAGGCATACAATTCACCTTCAAGATTACTAACGCCTTAGCATTACATCTCAAGAAGAGCTCAAGTTGCCAATACGCAAGAGAGCATCAAGCAAGAGTTAATTGATCAGCATGCAAGACAAGTCCATTTATAGCTGTCTGTCCAGTCCTAGAACTCAAAAGCACATTTCTGAGAAGTGCCTTGACCCTGCCACATCACCAAGAGACTTGCCCTGTGGGCTTGACTGATCAGCCGTGTTGCTTCCCAGAAGCAATGGACTTTCTTTCTTGGAAGCTTCTAAAACAACCAAGATGTGCATGGAGCCAGGATCGAGCTCATGACCTCTCACTTGGCCAAATCAACAAAATGGCCAAGTTAACCACTCACCTACATGGTGTACTCACAATTCATATCTCACATAAGACAGAGCATAGTTGAGTCACCCTACAACAAATCCATGGGTCATACCTCCACA
>SZWC01000265.1:86947-103198 GCA_023375785.1 Penium margaritaceum | reverse complement strand
TTGTGGGTTATGTGACCACTAGGAGTGTGCCATGAGAGAATTCTCTAGCTCTCTAGGTCGTGTGTGAGTGGCCAGCCTGATTGCTAGGCTGATTTCCTCCCTTGTGTGAGATTATGGACTCTAGTGTGTGAGCCTTAGCCTCCATGGCTAAGTGGTGTGGCTTGTGAGAGGGCTTACTTGCCCAAGCTCTAGCTCTATATGTACTCCATCATTTTGAGTGATTGAACAACCATTCTTCAGCACAAATGATGCCCTTCCAATCACACATGCTCGCTGCTCCAAGGCTCCCTCCCTCCTCCAGTTCCAACATTTGGTATCAGAGCCAGGTTCTGCCACTTTCAGCCAGCACAGGCCGTCACTTTGAGAGTGACGGGTTGGGATCAAAATTTCACCAGATTTGACACTCAACCACTTGATCTTCAAGTTCAAGAGACAAGCTTTCCAACGAGCACAAGATCGTGGAGATCCAACGGTCGGATTGAGCGTTATGCTCAAAACGAGGTCGGCGAGGGCTACACTCTTCTCTATGAGCAAGACTGTCGCCTTGTGATGACCATACCTCTCTTGTTTGTTTGTCAAATTTAAAAAGTGGCACATGCGAATTGTAGTATTTTTCCTAAGCTTTCCATTGGTGCAAAACAAATTGCATTCCATCGATTCGTTTGGGACAAACGTCGTTTACAAGCTGGCTGGTCTGAGTTGGAGTAGGAGCATAAGCATACCCTATTTCAAGTGGGCATATCTTTTAAAATCCCCTGTTGATGACCCTGTTTTATGGGTCCATGTGAAAGGTTTTGAGCTGAATTTTCCAGTAGTGGCTCCATTCATCCAAATTCCCAGTCTTCTGGCATCTACAGTCCATTTTCTGTTAGACAGATTTCTGGCAGAAGCAGTAGCAGAAGCAGGGTAGCGCCGCCATCCAAGGGCAGCGTTGAGCATCACCAAGGCTCAAAATGGCAGCAGCTGGCGTTGTAACAGCAGCCCCGCCTTTGGAGAGGCTGGAGGGACGTGCCAACTTCACGTTTTGGAAGATCCGTACCCGCCTCCTTTTGGAGGAGAGGGGCTTGTGGGAGGTGGTGAGCGGCGACGAGCCGGCTCCAGTTCCACAGGCAAAAGGCATCACCGCAGCGCAGGTGGTGGCGGGGAAGACGCCGCAAAAGGGTGCAGCTGATGCGAGTTCTTTTGTAGCTGTACCAGCGGCGTATGAGGAGTGGAAGAAGAAGGACAGGCAGGCCTACACGTTGCTTGTCAACACCATCTCCAACCCGCATCTTCAGTACGTGAGTGACAAGGCTACTACAGAGGAGGGGTGGGACACGTTGTGCAAGAAGTATGAGAGCAAGGATCCTGCATTCCTCATGCATTTGGAGGAAAAGATGATGGCGCTGAAAATGCAGGGTGGTGAAGGGATGGAGGCATATCTGGACAGGGCAAAGGAGTTGGCGAAGTAGCTGAGAGCGGTTGGCAACCGTGTGGAAGAGACGCGCTTCATCCTCCTCTTGCTAAGGGGACTCCCAACCAGCTACGACACGGTGCGAGAGACGCTGGAGTGCCAGCCAACTCTTGACCTCGACTTCATCTGCACACACCTAGTATAGGTGGAATTGCATCGCAATGCAGCAAAGCGCAATGGCGGTGGCAGCAGTGAAGCAGCTTTTGTGGCCACGAGCTCACGCAACCAGCAGTAGCAGCAGCAGTCTGGGCAGCAAAAAGGCAGAAAGAAAGGCAAATGCCACTGCTGCCAGAAAGAGGGACACTACAAAAAGGAGTGTTTCAAGCTCAAGAGGGACCAGAGGGAGCAGCAGCAGCAGCAGTCATTGCAATAGCAACAACAAAAGCAGCAGCAGTCACATGAGTGTCAACAGCAGCAGCAGGAGCAGCAAAACCAGGCTGGTGTGCGCCACTTTGGCAACATGAATGTGGCCAAGGAGGTGTGCGACCGTCTCTTCATGGCGAAGTCTGACTTGTTGCAAGTGGAGAAGGCGGATCTCGCATGGTACAAGGACTCAGGATGTACCAAGAGCCTCACACATCACAAGGAGTGGTTTACATAGCTGCTGTCCATCCCTCCCCGTCCTATCGCTATGGGTGATGATCGGGTGGTGTATGCTGAGGGGATTGGGATTGTGGAGATGTGGTTGGAGATCCCACATGGCATTGAAGTGGGAGTGTTCCATGGTGTGCTGTATGTACCTGATACTGCATTCAACCTCCTCTCAGTCTCCTCTCTTGCAAACACAGGACAGCTCGTCGTCTTCGATGATGACTATGGCTACATCCTCAACAAGGATACAGGAGAGGATTTGGCCAGGTCGGTGAAGGAGGGCGACATGTACCGCCTGCTGGGGGCGACCAAGATCCCGCGTGAGCAGAGTCTTGCAGTAGTGGTGCAGGCGACAGATGGCAAGATCTGGCATGCGCGCTACGGCCAAATCGGCATGCGCGCCTTGCAGCAGCTTCAAGCAAAGCAGATGGTGCGTGACCTGCCTACCATCTCTAACTTTGAGCAGCAGTTATGCATCGGCTGTTTGGAGGGGAAGCAGCACCGCGAGGCGTTCTCTGGAGCAGGGGAGCGTGCGAAGGAGGTGTTGGAGCTGGTCCACCCGGACTTGTGCAGACCGATGCAGACCCAGAGCTTTGGAGGCTCTAGGTATTTCTTGACCTTCATTGATGATTTCAGCCGTTACACTGCTGTGTACTTCCTTCCTTCCAAGGACCAATGCTTTGACAGGTTCAAGGAGTTCAAGGCCATGGTGGAGAACCAGACTGGCAAGAAGATCAAGGTGTTGCACAGCGATCGCGGTGGAGAGTACCTAAGCAAGGAGTTCTAGGACTACCTCGCAGCACCTGGCATCAAGGCATAGCGTACTGCGCCGTACTCACCACAGCAAAACGGTGTAGCAGAACGCGCCAATCGTACCATTGTGGAGTCGGCGCGCTCCATGCTACACGCGGCTCGGCTGACCTACGACTTCTGGGCTGAAGCCGTGAGCACTGCGGTCTACATCAAGAACCGCAGTCCAACTAAGGCGCTGGAGCAGATGACGCTGTACGAGGCGTGATTTGGCAAGAAAGCGAGCGTGGGTCATCTTCGAGCATTTGGCAGCCTGGCGTACATGCACGTGCCCAAGGAGAAGCTGCAGAAATGGGACGTAAAGAGTGCGCAAATGCTGATGATTGGCTACGACGTGGCAAGCAAGGCCTATTGCCTCTGCGAGAGGGATACAGGCCACGTCATCATCTCCAGGGATGTCTTCTTCGACGAGAGCAACGTCATCGGTACCAACATTGTCTGTGAAGAGGCAGCAGAACCAGCATCTGACGAGACAGTGGGAGTAGAAATCCTTCCTGACCCAGTCTCTCCTGATCTTTCCTCTATTGTAATAGTGGGAGAATCACTCTACTCTCCCATGTCTAATGAAGCAGATACAACAGCCTCATCGGCAGAAGCAGAGGAGGGAGATGTAGCACCACCAGCAGCAGCAGTTGTACCAGCAGCACCGTGCTAGGCGCCCGCTAACGCTCCAGCACCAGGTCGCAGGTACCCTCTTAGGGTGCGTTACAAGCCTGGTGAGCGCGGCCATTTCTGGATGCTGCAGAAACCATAACAGATGAACGTAGCAGTTGTAGCAGATTCAGATGAGCCAACGTCATACAAGGAGGCCATGGCTGCACCGGATGCAACAAATTGGGCGCAAGCCGTGCAGCAAGAGATACAGTCGCAGCTGGACAATGGCACGTGGGAGCTGACTGAGCCCTGTGGGCTTGATCAAGGCTCACAAGCAGTGGCATTTTATGGCCACTGATATAAGCTTTCCACAACACCAAAGCATGCCATATTTGAAGCTTCCTAGCAGATTCTATGGCTTCTAGAGTGGCCCTTGGTAGGCTGTCCTTTTCCCACCTAGGAAGGCATCCCTTCCCTCCTCTAGAAGCTTCTGCCCCTTCCTAGATTCCTCAGCTTGCTTCTAGTAAGAGGGAAGGTATCCGGAAGACCTAGACACCTCTAGATGCCTTGTAGGGCAAGTCACCTCTTCTAGAAGGTGTGCCACCTTCCTGGACCCTCACCTGGCCTTCTAGAAACTTAAAGAGAAACTGTAGAGGTTGAGCTAGCTTCCTGGCATCTATTTTCCACCTCCCTTGAGGCAGGGCAGAATTTCATCTTGTGGGACTTGAACCCGGGCCCTTGCCTCTAGAGGTGGACACCATTAACCACTAAGCCACTAAGGCTTGTCTTTTTGGTGTTCCTTTTTGGAGTCACTCCTGCCATGGTGAGCAGCATCATTCCAACACCAAGAGCCATCAAGAGGAGGTGCGAGTGATGGAGGGACAGAACATGCAGAGGGGAGAGTGGTGAGATGTGGGGGAGACACAAAGGGGAAAGAGGACAGGGCGATAGAGGTTGGAGGTATGGCGCAGTGGGAGAGCAACATGCCGGGAGTAGGGCACGCCGTAGAAGATACATTCTGGGTAGAGGGGACTGCGGGGAGCCTCAACACCGTTGAGTGGACGCTGACGTTGTGGAGGAGGGGGAGAGAGGGGGAGACGGGGACTTCAGTGGGGGGACAGGGCCTCCTGATATAGACCAAAATAGGAAGGAGGAGGAAGAAATTGTCACGTACTCCAAAACGCGTGTGGGAGAGGATTGGGTGAGAGGCACTCCAAGCACAGTTGGAGGTGGATGAGGGCCAAGGGGGAAAGAGCGAAGGATATAGGAGACGAGAGACAAGCAGTCCACCGCCCGGGGCAGGTGGGGTAAATGGGGGGAGAGGGATCGAACAAGCAGCTGACACTAGGCAGGGGGATGGGAGAGGAGGCAAGGGGAGGGGAACGGCCGATTGGGAGGAGGACACGAAGGTGCGGGATGGTGGTGGAGGGGATGAGGGGAGGAACAAGAATGGAGGGCATGAGGAGGAGGAGGCTGGGGAGGAGACAGAGGAGGAGACTGGGGACGGAGAGGATGAGGTGGAAAGGAAGAGGAAGGGATGGGAGGCGCCAAGGGAAAAGAAAAGCCAGTGGGGGAAGCAACACTGAACCCAAGCAGAGGACCATACCATTGCACCCCTCTAGCTACATACAACAGAGGGAGGGTGAAGACAAGGTGTCCACGGCTGTTCTCTTGGAGACGCACAACTACGGAGATACCAAGGAGAGGACCGATAGAAGAGAGTAGCGACAATGAGGATGCGGGAGAGGGACAAGATACTGTAGGGAAGGAGGGGGAGAGACCGGACAAGAGAAAGACCACTAATAATGGTACTTGAGAGTGCAGGGCGGTGGGAAGAAGGGGGGTGTACAGCGTTGGGGGCCCCCGTAGTGGTGCCCGTGGATGCGCTACGGGCTCATCGGCAGAAGCAAGAGGTCAATGAGTGGACATTAAGGATACCGCCACAGGGGATGGTCCATGATAGCTGCGTTGCATGGGGTTCAGTGAAGGACACAAGAGAACACAACGGAGAGGATGGAGGGGACACGGTCTGGTGGGAGCCATGCACAGGCAAGAGACAAGAGCGACGATACGCCCGAGCAAGAGGAGTGGTTGGCAGGACAACGTGCACTAGGAGCAGGCTTGGCAGACCCAGAGCAGGTCCTTTGGGTGGAGGGGTGGCAGGCTGAATGGCGTTGGATACGGGAGCGCCGGACGGCACAAAGTGAGGCGCGCCGGTCTTGTCGAGCGCAAGCTCAACAGGCCCGGCGGGAGAGAGAGAGAGAGAGAGAGAGAGAGAGAGAGAGAGAGAGAGAGAGAGAGAGAGAGAGAGAGAGAGAGAGAGAGAGAGAGAGAGAGAGGCTGGGGAGACAGAACAAAAAGGAGAGAGAGGATACTTGTTAGGGGGACGAGCCCAACGTTGTACATGATGGGGGGACGACAGGTAGGAGTAGACATCCAGAGGAGGTGAGAGAGGAATCGCCAGAGCAGCACATTGAGAGAGGCTCCGATGCGAGACACGGGTCTCAAACCATAGATGGGCATACAGTAGAGACTGAGGCAGCACAATTCCTATGCCAGATGTTTCCCATGACTCCACCTGAGGGGTAGACAGTGGGAGCGGCAGGACGAGGTACCGGGTACGGATAGGATGGGAGGGCCAACGAAGGGAGAGGAGAGCAATGTGAGAGTGAGGCCGTTGGGCCAAAGATAGAGGGAGGGGGAGCAGCAATGGCAAGAGGGTGAGGGACCAGAGGGCAGAGGAGGGATCACAATCAGAGGGAAGGGAGGATGGTAGGGGATGGCCAGGAAAGTGGAGACAGAGCACAGGGAAGATATGGAGAGTGCAAAGGACCGAGAAGCAGAAATGAGGCAAGGAGAGGAGCAGGAGGGAGTGAGGGAGGAGAGGCAGGTTGGCAGCAGGAGGAGAAAGCATAAGCAGCACGCGATAGAGGGAGGACAGCAGCGACAGCTTGAGGTGGTCGGACCAGGGATAGGATGCGGGGGTGCAGCAGTGGCACAAGAGAGGATGAAGATAGGAGAGAGAGGCGCTCATAGGTAAGTGGGACAGACAAAGAGCGGGACGGACATGGAGGGTCCTGATGCCACCGAGTAACAAGGTACAGAGGAGAGAGGAGTTCCGGTGTAGACAACTGGGGAATGGGGGTACGTACAATAGAGATAGCAAGACGTGAGACAGCAAGGGGGTAGGAGGGCACACCAGCAACAGCGCCAGACAGAGGATGAGGAGGGACGAGGGAGTGGTGGTCAGCGGTGGGAGTAACTTTGGCGCTGGGAAGAGCAACTGGAGTGGGGTCGGCTTTACACGGTGGAGGTCATGCCAGCGTTTGTCTACTCATGAGTCCTGGCAGGTGCACTTGATGCAGTCTGGGCTGCGGTAGCAGTACCTCTTGCATAGTACACATCCCATGAAAGCTATAGGCCCCTTACTCCTCCAAGTGATGCACAGCTTCATACTAAGGACGCGACCACAGCATCAACCGGGATCAGATGTGGATTGGGTGAGATTGTTGGCCACCCGGGTCTTAAAGGGGGAGTGGGAGGATTTATGGAGGGAGGCAGTCGCCCACACTTGCCCAACAGGACGACCAACACCGCCACGGCGCCTTCATCAGAGGGAGGAGGAGGCACGGGAGCAGCGATTATAAAGGCTGGTGACCAAGTTCGATCGTGGAAGCACGTCCAAGGCCAGTGATGCCTAAGACACATCCTCATTAGCATCGCCAGGACCAGAGGTGTTGGAGCAGCTACAAGCAAAGCACCCAGAGTCAAGGCAGCCTATACTGACGTGGGTAGCTAAGATGGCCCAATGAGCCCTAGCAGGATTTCTGGATGGGGATGGAGTGCGAAAAGCATTAAAGGATAGCAGCACGGGTACAACAGCAGGACCTTTAGGGCTGATGCTAGATCACCTACTGCAGGTGGTAATGGGAGACGTGCGGCTCCCACGACTACTTGCCCAGTTACTCGCTTCCCTTTGCCGACGACTCCTCCATTCCATAGCATGACAGTACTCGGCAGCTAGCAGGCTCATTGCGTTGGCCAAGCCTGATGGGGGGGTGGAGCTGATTGCGGTGGGTGAGGCAATCCCTCTTCTCTTGTGGAGGTGGATGGCTAGCACGGGGAGGAGTGAGATGTAGATGGCTTTGTCACCATTGTAGTGTTGTTCTTCTATGCCCCATGACCACTACTATGGCTTGACGGACAGGTTGGGCATGCACTGCTCCCTTGGAGTAAGTCCCCCAGACCTTGTTTGTGGTGCAAGTTCAAGCGAGACACCAGAAGTGTAGCGCAACGGATAGCATGTTGGACTTAGGGACAACAGGTACTGCGATCAAGCCTTGATGTGCGTAGGAGGTTTTTTTACCTTCTAGCACAGGGGAAGTTTCTTAGACATTTCTCCATGCATGAGGAGAGTGCGCCACTTGGCGGTAAGTGGATGGGCCAATTGACGGACTGGTGAGGTGGTGTGGAGTGACCACCCCAAAAGTGTCACTACCCACACACCTTAGAAGCCAGGCCTAGGACTATATGTACCAGGCTCATTCCTCATTCTAATTACACAATCTGGCCTTAGATGCTCCTCACAAAGTTGTCCAGCTAAGGAACAGTATAAAGAAGACACTGGTTGGTCGAAGCCCCAGGAGTTAGTCTTTGACTAGCACCTCGTGCGAAAGTGACCAAGTGTGAAGTGGACACAATAGCTAGCAAGTGACTGCCTAGGAACTGCTCAGTGTGGAACCGTGATCCTGAGGGTGATATCTTCTCCTAGCTGAAATGCTAGGAGCGGACGGCAGGTGCTATTGTGTCGGCCCTGTTTTCTAGTCCGTTTGCCTCAGGCCGGTTGACAAAGGGTTGTGGGCCCACACTGACCAGTTGTAAGGCACACTTCGCTCAACTCTGGTACGCTCTCTCCAAGTGCACACGTCGGCTCCATCCGCTACATCAGCTCCATCAGCTTCATCAGCCCCAACGGCTTGGTCTGCAGTTAGCACACTGGGACTAAGGACAAGCTCTGCCCTTGGAGGCACGACCCTTGTGTCCTAACCAGGACAAGCTCTGCCCTTGGTGGCAAGACCCTGGATGTGTTGGTGTAGATGTATTCTCTGTCTGAAGGTGAACATCGGCTGGAGGGGTAAGCAACGGATCTGCATCCTATAACTGGTAGCAGACATCAGCTAACATCAGCCTACATCGGCCTCAACGCAGCAAAGACGTGGGAAGCAGACAAGGGCAACAAAAATGGTTGACCCATTGGGAGGAGTGGGGGCTGCCGCAGGGCAGTCCTCAAGCTCAACAGTGGCTACCACAGGGCAGCCCACTAGAGCAAATGTGAGTGCTACGTCACTGCCGCAAGGTCTTGGACCCCTAGGAGGAATCCCCATTTTTGAGGGGATTGACTTCCCCCTTTGGAGATGGTAGTTCGAGCTGGCGATAAAAGTGCGCGGCTTCATCAAGCTACTTAAGGGAGAGGAGCAGGTTCCCGCAGAAGGCACATCTGAGCATGAGGCATGGATGGAACGAAATGATATTGTCATGTCATTCCTCAGCAACGCGAAAGCCAAGAAGTATGTTCCCATCATTTCCGGGTACACGCTGGCTTCCAAAGCTTACGACAAGCTCAAGCGCGTGCACCAATCCACCTCCCTCGCGTTGAGACTATTCATCCTACAATGGTTGATCAACATGCGGGTGAATGAGGGTGAATCAATCCACGATTTCCTACAAGAGTTTGAAGGACCTCTGGCGAGGTTCGCAAGATTAACTGGGACCTTGACGAGAACATGCAAGCCATGATCCTCCTCATGGCGCTACCGGAGAGCTGGAGCCCAATGATCACCATCATGGGTGGCTGGAAGGAGGACGACCTGACATACACGGCAGTGTCTGAGTACGTGGGAAACGAGCCCATGTGCCGCAGTGGAAGTGAGGCTAACTTCTCAGCCTATGCCACACGCTACGGTGGCCGCGGGATCAAAGGGTCAGCCTCTGGTCAGAAAGGCGGCAGCAAAAGCGGTGGTGGCGGAGGCAACAATGGCGGCAAGGCTCCCAAGCGACAGGGTAACTGCCGCAACTGCGGTAAACCTGGGTACTGGGCAAGAGAGTGCAGGTCGCCAAAGAAGGAAGACGACGGAAGCGGTGGGAACAAAGGCAGCAAAAAGGGTGGCAAAGAAGCCACCAACATGATGGCACAGAGCACGCCTCTAGCAAAAGGAGCGGCGCTGCTCAGGCGAGAAGCTTTTGGGCTCGACTCTGGCACCGATCATCACTCCAGCAACGACCAAGCTAGGTTTGTCTCCATCGGCCCCACCAATTGGCGGTTCAGATGTGCAAACGACAGTGTCGTCAACGCAAAGGGCGTGGGAGACAAGATGGTGAGCATCAACCTTAATGGTGCACAGAAGGATCTACGGCTACGTGACGTGGTCTACATGTCCTCCTTTGCGGCAAACCTTTTGTCCATGTCAAAGATAATGGACAACGACATGACAGTGGTGTTCACACAGAAGAAGGCGGTCATTGCCAGGAACGAGGACATCAAGGTCATCTATACCAACAAAGATCTCGTGGCACAGGTTCCACGGGTTGACGGACTATACGTATTGGAGAAAATGGCAGCAAAGACATTGGAAGACGAGGGTCATGCGGGTGTAGCGGAGGCAGTGGTCTCGGCACCAACACAGGAGAGCACACCAAGGAGAACTGAAAAAGCAACCTCTACGGCAAAGGACGAAGACGCTGATCTGTGGCAGAGACGCTTTGGGCACGTTGCAAACAGCATGCTTCAAGTCATTCAGCAACAACAGCTGGTCCGTGGCATGGATGGTTGCAAGAAGGATGCGGTTGGGTATGGCAGCCTGTGTGAACCTTGCCTCCAAGGCAAGACCAAACAAACGCTCTTTGAGCGCAATGGTCGCCGCGCAGAATCAGCCCTTGACCTGATTCACACCGACGTGTGTGGTCCCTTTCGCACGGTGTGAAATGGTGGTAGCAAGTATTTTCTGACCTTCATAGATGACCACAGCCGCAAGGTGTGGATCTTCTTCCTCAAAACAAAGGGAGAGGTCAGAGAAAAGTTGCAGGAGTTTGTCGCCATGGTGGAGCGACAGACCGGAAAGAAAGTCAAAGGGATGCGGAGCGACAACGGCGGAGAGTACGAGGCATGCAAGGGCTGGTTTCGGCAACATGGGATCAACCACCAGCCCACAACGCCTTACACGCTGCAGAGCAATGGTGTTGCCGAACGGATGAATCAGACCATCCTCGGCATGGTGCGTAGCATGCTCTTTGATGCAAGGCTTTTACCGCGGTTTTGGGCGGAAGTGGCAAGAACGGCATGCTATCTTGTCAACCTGACTCCTGCGGCTGCTCTGGACAGGCGCGGAAAGAAGAATGGCAAGCAACAGATGACGCCAGAAGAAGTTTGGTCAGGAAAGAAGCCGGACGCATCACACCTGAAAGTATTTGGCTGCATCGCATGGGCAAAGGTCCAGGCGGGTGAGGGTGCCGGCAAGCTAGATTCAAGAGCACGAAAGTGCGTTATGGTGGGCTATGAGACGGCCCACAAGACATATCGCTTGTGGGACCTGGCAGGAAGAAGACTCATCACCAGCCGGAATGTAACCTTTGACGAGAGGAAACCAGGCAAGGAAGAGATGCTTGATCCCACGGAAACTCCAAAACAGGGAGAGTGGTTGGTGCTGGTAGAGTCAGGAGATCAAGCTCCTGAAAACTGGCAAGTGGTGCTAGTGCGGCAGGCCGTGAAGAAGAGTTGTGTGCCAGGGGGAGCGGCTACGCAAGCTGACGCAACGGCGAGTTCCGACATAGAGTCGGAGATGTCCGAGGCCTCTGAGACCAGCTCGGAGGCCAGTGGCTCTTGAAAAGAGGAAAATTTAACTCCAGGGCAGCCGACACCAAAGGAGCAACAGCATGGCAAACATCCACCAGCAATGCAACGTCGCAGCACACGACAAAGAAAACAAAATCCAAAGTACGACGCTGACACTGGAAGCTGGACTGGACTGAGCTGGTCTTGTTTGGCTCAGGGAGAGCCGCTCACTGTGGCTGAGGCGCTGGCAAGGCCCGATGCGGCCAAGTGGAAGGAGGCGGTGGACAGCAAGCTCGCGTCCATCGAAGAAAATGGCACATGGGTGCTGGTGGACAGACCCGCTAACGCTCACGTGGTGGGCTCAAAGTGGGTGCTCAGGTTGAAGCGGAGGCAAGATGATAGCATCGACAAGTACAAGGCAAGGGTCATGGCGAAAGGGTTCTCACAGCGCGCAGGGTCTGAGTACGATGAGACCTTCACACCGGTCATCAAGTTTTCGTCCATCAGGTCCCTGCTTGCTGTCGCTGCCGCCAAAGACCTTGAGATCTACCAGATGGATGTGAAGACAGCCTTCCTTTATGGGAAGCTCGACAAGGAGGTGCTAATGGAGGAACCGGAAGGTGTCAAAGCACCGGAGGGTAAGGTGTGCAAGCTGGTGAAGGCGTTGTACGGGCTGAAACAGGCCCCACGGATCTGGTACAAGGAGATTGACAGCTTCATGGCTGAGATCTCCTTTGCACATTGCAAGAATGACCCTAGCGTCTATGTGCAGGAGGACGAACATGGCTTGCTACTTGTGGCGTTGTACGTGGATGATCTTATCATGTGTTCTTCCTCGCAGGAGGCCCTCACAGACCTCAAGAAAAATCTGGCCGGCAGATTTAAGATGAAGGACATGGGACCTCTCGAGTACTACCTTGAGATTGCTGTTCACCGCAACCGCAAAGCAGGCACCATCGAGCTCAACCAGACCAAGTACATCATGGACATCTTGAAGCGCTACAACATGGAGGACTGCAAGCCCGTCAGCACCCCCATGCCCTCCGAATACAAGCTCTCCTCCTCCATGTCACCAAGCAACGAGGCAGACCGACGGAAGATGCGAAACATTCCATACCAGTCCGCCATTGGAAGCCTCATGTATGCAATGGTGGGAACACGACCTGACATTGCTTATGCAGTGGGTCAGGTGAGCAGGTTTGTGGCCAACCCTGGGACAGAACATTGGCAAGTTGTGAAGCGGATCTTTCGCTACCTCAAAAAGACTCGGCACGTCGGACTTTGGTTTGGAGGCCTAGAAGGATCAGACTCGCTGCGATTGACATGCTACAGTGACGCGGACTGGGGAGGACGGATTGATGACAGGAAGTCCACCTCAAGGTTTGTCTGTCTTCTCAATGGTGGTGCGGTCTCGTGGGCAAGCAGGAAGCAGGACTGCGTCTAACTTTGTATTGCTCAGGTGGAGTACATTGCACTCTCCGAAGTGTGCAAGGAATCACAGTGGCTTTGCAGTTTGCTTGATGAGATCAAGGCACCACAAGAGGAAGCAACGGTCATCCGCATCGACAACCAAACTTCCATCGCTATGGAAGAGGACGACATGATCTCCCGGCGTACAAAGCACATCAATATTCGGTACCACTAATCACGTGACCTTATGGCCAAGGGTGTCGTGGAACTGGAGCACGTTGCAACCAAGAAAATGCTTGCCGACTTCTTGACAAAGCCGCTAGACAGCGACTTGCACGTTGCAGGTGCTCGAGGAGTCGGCATGGTGGATGCAAGAGATGAGAACTAAAGACCAAGAAAACTGACATGCACATTCACAACCTAGAGCTACAGGTTCATGCCGAAGAAAAACTACCACAGCAGGTGGCCTAAGGTGCAAGGGAGAGATTGTTGTTCTTCTATGCCCCATGGCCACTACTATGGCTTGATGGACAGGTTGGGCATGCACTCCTCCCTTGGAGTAAGTCCCCCAGACCTTGTTTGTGGTGCAAGTCCAAGCAAGACACCAGAAGTGTAGCGCAACGGATAGCATGTTGGACTTAGGGACAACAGGTCCTGCGATTGAGCCTTGATGTGCGCAGGAGGGTTTTTGACCTTCTAGCACAGGGGAATTTTCTTAGACATTTCTCCATGCATGAGGAGAGTGCGCCACTTGGCGGTCAGTGGATGCGCCAATTGGCAAACTGGTGAGGTGGTGTGGAGTGACCACCCCAAAAGTGTCACTACCCACACACCTTAGAAGCCAGGCCTAGGACTATATGTACCAGGCTCATTCCTCATTCTAATAACACAATCTGGCCTTAGATGCTCCTCACAGAGTTGTCCAACTAAGGAACAGTATAAAGAAGACACTGGTTGGTCTAAGCCCCAGGAGTTCGTCTTTGACTAGCCCCTCGCGCGAAAGTGACCAAGTGTTAAGTGGACACAGTTGCTAGCAAGAGATTGCCTAGGAACTGCTCAGTGTGGAACCATGATCCTGAGGGTGATATCTTCTCCTAGCTGAAATGCTAGGAGCGGACGGCAGGTGCTATTGTGTCGGCCCTGTTTTCTAGTCATTTTGCCTCGGGCCGGTTGACATGTAGTAGGCAGTGGGGTGGCAGCAAGAGGAGATACGGTGGTCCACACAATCATGGAGCAGCTTGACCAACAAGAGTGGGGGCTCGTGAGCATCTACGTGAAGAGCGCTTACAACTCAGTAGAGCGGGCGGCGATCTTTGAGGCGGTGTGAGCCAGAGGGTTTGAGTGTCTCATTTCGGGATTGGCGTTCATCTACGACCAGCCCTCTGACCTGTACTACGAGAGAGGAGCCCAGCCATGTCTCATTCATTTGAAGAAAGGGGTGCAACAAGGAGACCACATTAGTCCATTCCTCTATGCGCTGGCCCAGCAGGATGCGCTTGAGGCCGCACAGACAGCTATGGCAGGGTCGGGGCGAGTGTTGGCATAATTGGACGATACCTACCTGCTGGGCCCGGCTTGGGAGTTGGAGGCAGCATTTGTTGCATTGCAGGAAGGCTTGGAAGCAGTGGGGATGGAGGTATAACGATGCAAATGTCACCTGTATTTACCGATGAGCACGAGGGAGGTACCTGTGGGTATTGCAGGGGTCCCTCGTGTGGAAGATGGGATGATGGTGTTGGGGAGTCGGATTGGGACGGAGGAGTTTTGTCAACTTGTTGGATTTGGTGCTACACAGGGTGGAGGAGATCCTAGAGGTTCTAGTGGACATGCCAGATGCTCAAGCAGCCTTCAGCATCCTCCGTGAGTGTACCACTCGCAGATTGCAGCATCTCACCCAGTTGACCTCACCGTCGGATTGGTGGATGAGTCGGTTAAAGAGATTTTATGAGAAGGTGGGGTTGTTCCTTCGGAGATTAATACCGTTAAACAGAGTGCAAGGGACAAGAGAGAGGTGGACGGTGGTACACGTAGAGCAACAGGCACAACTCATGATCAGGCTTTGGGGATTGGGCTTGGCAGCAGCTGAGGACCTAGCCCCTCTCTCCTTCGTGTGTAGCCGACTCCAGTCGTGGTACGCGATGAGATGTCTCATTCATCCACGAGGCGCGAAGGAGGTAGGAGATGGAGAGAAGGTTGGGAGCAGGGCATGGTTGAGAGGGACGTTTACAGAATTATGGGAGTGTGATCTGCAGGGGTATCTTGGGTGATACACGAGAGAATCCCACGACTCAGGGAGTGTGAGCAGAGGAGCCCCAAGTGCTGAATTCAGGACTTGAGTGAGGTGGTCCAAGAGTGGCAGCTTGTGGAGCTACGGAAGTTGGTGGCGACCAACTTGGAAGAGGAAGAGGCACTCCTAGAGTTGCAGCGGCTGATGGCAGTACAGGGGGAACATAATGGAGACTGGTTTCTTGCACATCCTTGGTTCGTTACAGACCGACTGTACATGGAACCTGAGGATTGGAGGATGGCTTTCCGCTTTTCGTTGGGGTTGCCAATTGCACACTTGCGCCACACACCAACATTTACATGGAGAGAGAGAGGAGCCCTATCCACCCATGCTCTCCACAGCACACACTTTGGTGTGTCCAGAAAGGAGGCACCAAGGTGGTACACGATGCGGTGATGCGAGAGTTGGCGGCCGTGGTGCGAGAGAGTGGGATGGGGGCGGTGACAGTGGAGCATGTGGGCCTCTTGCCGGGGGGACGGCTGGACATCACGTGCTTCTACCCGGCCACTGGCCACATGTCGGTGATGAACATGATCATTGCAGATCCACAACAACCAAGCTTGAGGAGAGCATCTGTAGAGAGGACAGGGGTGGCATTGGAGGAGGCGGTGAGGACAAAGGAGAAGAAGTACGAGCAATGGAAGATACAAACAGAGCACGATCGGATGGACTTCATATTCCCGGCCATGGAGAGATTGGGGGCTTTCTCACCAGGCCTGGGAAGAGTGCTCCGTATATCATCAGAGGCGACAGAACACAGGTTGGCCCAGCAGAAGGGTGCAGCCAGGGAATCCATCCAGTTGCGCGCCGTATTCAACCAATGTATGGTAGTAGCACTCCAGCACGCTCAGGCGCAACACCTACAAGAAAGGGTGGCTAAGCAAACAGCCAATGGCTCACTGGATCAGGACATTGCTAGGATAGATAGAGTCTTGAGGAGTAGAGACGAGGGACCATTTGTGGCCATTTTATGATTTTTGGAGAGGGGCTACATGGTTAAGATGATTAGAGAGTGGAGATTAGTTACAGTGTCAAAAATTGACAGATCACCGTTTGATTCAGACTCTGGTGGCCTTTTGCTATCGTGGATGCACAGATGTGAAGAACCTTGCCCGCATGTACCATTCACATTTCATGGAATGAGATTGATATCTTTCCATCTATCTATCTATCTATCTATCTATCTATCTATCTATCTATCTATCTATCTATCTATCTATCTATCTATCTATCTATCTATCTATCTATCTATCTATCTATCTATCTATCTATCTGTCT
>SZWC01000265.1:60150-85150 GCA_023375785.1 Penium margaritaceum | reverse complement strand
TGAGCGGGGGAAGTGGAAAGAAACCATGGATGCAAAGGTGCCATAGCTTGTAGAGTGCAAGCAGGGGAGCCCAAAGTGCCAATTCAAGGACTTGTGTGACACATTCCACAAGTGGCGGCATGGGGAGCTCCGATCGATGGTGGCAGGGTAGCTGGGAGGGGAGGAGGCACTCCCACAATTGCAGTGGTTCGCGGCAGTCCATGGGGAGCACAGTGAAGACTAACTATTACCACATCCCTGATCCGGCACTGACCGGCGGTACATGGTCTTGAAATGGTATGCACCTTGTACACTGCCTAGCTGGCTAGCTGCACATACAGACAAGGCATGCACTCCGCTATGGAGTACGTCCCCTAGGTCTGTTCTGAGGTGGGCAATGCATGCACTGCCCATAATGGGTATGTCGCCTGGAGATCTTCATAGGAATTACACCATTGTCGCCTAGCTAGAATAGGCACCGGAATGTCAAACAGCAGACTGCGGGATCAAACCCCATGATGGCTGCAATTTTCTTTGAGGCCCAAACTGGGACAAGAAGCGACAAGGAAGCTTACTAGAGCCTGCCTTGAGGATGACACTTGGCGGTCTAAGGACGTGCCAAGTAGGACTATAGGTTGAGGTTGGCTCTAGTGGAGCCACTACAAGCAGAAGCATTAGCAAAGCTCTGCAAGTATAAAATCTTGTGTCCTGCATGCATCCATTTACAGTTCTTGCCTTTGAAACTCCTCACAGAGTGTCCAACCAAACGTAGATACTAATAACCAACATGCGGACTTCGTGAGGTTGCAAATCAAACGACCTAAAGTGTGGATCTATCGTTCTAGGGTGATGTTTTATCTTGGTTGCAATACCAAGAGCGGTTGGGGGCCTCACATTTCGGGACCCGTTTTCTAGAACATTGCTATCCGGCGCATTGACAAAGGGTTCTGGGCCCACACTTTTGGTTCTAAGGCGCGCTTATTAGACTGACTAGCGCATTTTCTCGTAGGGCGCATAGGTACAACAGGGGTACAAACATCGGACGGCTCCATCTGCTTCATTTGCTCCATCACCTTCTTCAGGTAGGGTGCATGCACGTGGCGGACTAGGGGACGAGGAATAGTTCTGTCCATGTTGGACTAGAACCATGAGCTCCAACGGGATTGAGCTTCACCCGTTTTTTAGAAGGTGGTTAAATCCCGAGTCCGTTCTATCACGGCGACACCATCACCTTAGGCAATCATCAACAGGAGGGGTGTGTAACAAGACAAATTGCACCTTCTAACAGCAGTCGCAGTCAGGAGCCTCATCGGCCTTAACAAAGCAGAGTAGGAGCAAAGCAGAGAAGACAAGCAACCACAAGAAATGGACCAAAGGGTCGTACCTCCAAGGGCAGAGCTTTTCCTTGGTCCATGTGTGCTAGGTCCAAGTTCAGTCGTTGTGGCTGATGAAGCAGATGGAGTTGATGGAGCTGATGGAGCTGATGTGCGCACTTGGAGAGAGATTACCAGAGTTGAACGGAGCGTTCCTTACAACTGGTCAGTGTGGACCCATAACCCTTTGTCAACCGGCCTGACGCAAACGGACTAGAAAACATGGCTGACACAATAGCACCTGCTGTCCGCTCCTAGAATTTCAGCTAGGAGAAGATATCACCCTCAAGATCACGATTCCACGCTGAGCAGTTCCTAGGCAATCACTTGCTAGCAACTATGTCCACTTAACACTTGGTCACTTTTACGCAAGGTGCTAGTCAAAGACTAACTCTTGGGGCTTAGACCAACCAGTGTCTTCGTTATACTGCTCCTTAGTTGGACCACTCTGTGAGGAGCATCTAAGGCCAGATTGTGAAATCAGAATGAGGAATGAGCTTGGTACATATAGTCCTAGGCGTGGCCTCTAAGGTGCGTGGATAGTGGCACTTTTGGGGTGGTCACTCCACACCACCTCACCAGTCCGCCAATTGGCGCATCTACTGAGTGCCAAGTGGCGTACTCTCCTCATGCATGGAGAAGTTTCTAAGAAGCTTCCCTTGTGCAAGAAAGTCAAAAACCTTCCTGCCCACATCAAGGCTTGACCGCACGACCTCTTGTTGCTAAGTCCAACATGCTATCCGTTGCGTTACACTTCTGGTGTCTCGCTTGGACTTGCATCACGAACAAGGTTTGGGGGACTTACTCAAAGGGAGCAGTGCATGCCCAACGTGTTTGTCAAGCCATAGCAGTGGCCATAGGGCATAGAAAAAAACCAAGTTGGTGGTGTGAACCAGCCACTGCTAGGGACCCTCCAGGGTGTACACTTACCTGTAGGCTAACAAAGGGTTATGGGCCCACGCCTATAAGGGGTTCCAAGCCAGGTTGAGTTCATGCTTCCAACAACAAGACATGGCTGCCAGCAAGCAAGAGAGCAGCCGTACTATTCTTAAGTTTGATGGGACAGGGTTTGCATTGTGGAAGTGGTAGTTTGAGATCTTCCTTGACGACAAGGGTGAGCTTGAGCTCGTGAAGAGTGATGTGACTGCTCGTTCGAAGACTGCAATGGCTGAGGTGAAGGAGGCATACAAGAAGCGCAACAAAAGGACATTGGTGCTCCTTGTGTCTGCGTTATGCCCACCACAACTTGCGCACATCCAAGGATGCACCCTGGCCACAGACACATTGTCAAAACTCTGGTCCATCTACCTTTCAAGCAACCTTGTCAATCAGCTCTTCATCTTCAAACGGCTTGTCACCCTCCGAGCCAACGAAGGTGACAACCTCATGGAGATCATGCAGCAGATTGAGTCACTCACAGCGGAGTGCATGGCCACTGGTTGGGAGGTTGAATCTCAGTCACAAACTATGATCCTCCTTCTGGCCTCGCCAGACAGTTTGAGTCCCATGATCACAGTCCTTGGTGGCTGGCCTTCCGACGAGCTAAAGTACCTGAAGGTTGACGAGTACGTGCACAATGGGTGGATGCGACGTGGCAGTCGAGAGAGTGCAGATGCATCAAGTTTTGCTTACACAGTTCATCCTCATTGTGGAGGCCGAGGCCACAAGTGGAAGGGTGCCAAACAGGGCACCAAGAAGGGTGACAAGAAGGGGGAGTGCTTCAACTACAGCAAGGAGGGCCACTATGCACGCAACTATCCCAAGAAGAAGCCAGACCGGTCAGAGCGGGGTGGGAAGAAAGATGAGCAGGCCCTCATGGCGTACAACTCTACCGACTTGAAGAATCCGGGAGTTGCCATCATTAACTCCGGATCAGGCTGTCACACGCAATGCAATGGGGCGGCATTTTTCACTTACGATGCCACAGAAAGACGCATGACGGTGGGCAACGGCAAAACAGAGGTGGCCGCCGGTGAGGATAACATCCGCATTGAGACCATTGTAGATGGAAAACTTGTCACGAGCACAATCCACGACATGCTCCACATGCCCAACTTTGGGATAAACCTGCTCTCCATTAGCCGCCTTACCGACAAGGGACTTGAGGTGCTCTTCACAAAGAATGAGGCTGTCATTTGCAAGGAGGGAAAAGGCAAGGTTCTTGCGCACACCAAGAGAGAGGACATCTTGTACTTGCTATGCACAAAGATCCTCGGCAGCCGGGCGGGGTCCAAAGCCAACAATTTTGCAACGAAGGATGAAAGAGACCTGTACCTGTGGCATCGCCATGTTTTCCATGTTTTTCCATTGATGGTGAAAGAGATGGCAAAGAGAGAGGTGGTGCGAGGTCTGCAAATCAGTGGCCTTGATGGAACCAAGGAGACCGTGTGTGAACCATGCGTCATCGGCAAATCAATGCGTCAGCCGTTTGTGGAAAAGGGGACGCGTGCATCAGCAGAGTTGGCAGTGGTACACAAAGATGTGTGTGGACCACTTGAGAGCTCCATCTGCGGAGCTCGCTACTTCCTCACCTTCATTGACAACTATAGCCGCAAACTGTACCTCCATCTCATGAAGTGGAAGAGCAAAGTCCTTGCATGCATGCAAGATTTTGTGGTAGATGTGGAGCAGTGGATAGAGTTGAAGGTGAAGGCGTTCCGGAGCGACAACGGCGATGAATATGCGGGTTGCCTTGGTAGGATGAAGAGCAAGGGGATAGAGTGGCAGAAAACAACTCCACACTCCCTGCAAAAAAAATGGCATCAGAAAGAGAGGGAATCACACAATCCTTAACATGGTGCGATCAATGTTGAGCAACGCCGGTCTTCAACAGTGGTATTGGGCGGAGGCAGCACAGATAGTAGCATACATATTGAACCTTACACCAACCAAGCCATTGAAGTACAAGGAGAGCAAGGCGTGGAATATGCCACAGGAGGTGTGGTGTGGGAGGAAGCCGGCAGGTGGTCACCTCCGCACGTTTGGCTGTGTTGCACATGTGATTGTGTACGCACGTGAAGCGCGGAGCAAGCTGGACCCACGAACCTGCCGGTGTATTTTCCTTGGGTATGAGAGTGGAAGCAAGGAGTACCAGCTCTTTGACCCAAGGAGGTAACAGATTGTGTGCAGTCGCAAAGTCACGTTCAACGAGAAAAGCCGTTGAACGGATGTGGAGGGAGGTCTCTCCAAAATGGGGGACTGACTGCCACTACTTGAGGGGCAGACGCCGGAGGACGTTAATGAGGGTGACGTCCTTGCACCAACACCAGCTAGAGAGGATCGCCCAAGGGATGGGTAGGTTACAATATTTGTTCCAACTAGTTTGGATGAGGAATCTGAAGCACTAGAGATGGACGAGGAGGCGCAGAGTCGACCGATGTCTCCAAGGTCTCCAATAGAGGGGAGCAGGCGCTTGGAGAGGATGGCGCCAAAAGGAGACTGTATCAATGCTCCGGATAGCAACGGTCTAGAAAACGGGTCCCGACATGGGAGGCCGCCAACCGCTCTTGGTATTGCAACCAAGATAACATATCACCCTGGAACGCGGGATCCACACTTTAGGTTCATTTTGTGTGCAACCTCACGAAGTCTGCATGTTGGTCTTTAGTGTCTACCTTTGGTTGGACACCATGTGAGGAGTCTCAAAGGCAAGAAATGTAAATGAATGCATGCAAGGTACATGCTTTTATACTTGCAGAGCTTTGCTAAATCTTCTGCTTGTAGTGGCTCCACAAGAGTCAACCTCAACCTACATCCTATTTTGCACGTCCCTAGACCGCCAAGTTTCCTCCTCAAAGCAGGCTCTAGTAAGATTCCTAAAAGCTTCCTATCCCAGTTTGGGCCACAAGGAAAATTGTGGATGTCGTGGGGATTGAACCTGCCACCTCTCATTGGACTCTGGTACCTATTCAACCAAGCCAACAAGGTATGGTTCCTATGATGAGCCACAGGGGACATACCCATTATGGGCAGTGCATTCCTGGCCCATCTCAGAACAGACCAAGGGGAGATACTCCATAGAGCAGTGCATGCCTTATCTATATGTGTAGCTAGCCAGCTATTCAGTGGACAAGGTGCATACTATTTCAACAAATGTGTCCCTTGCACTTCTGTCCATGAGTCGCTTACTGGGCTCGAACAATGCCTGGGGCTCACCCTTCCTCTGCCGCACTCCTCATGCCGAATCCAGGAATGCTTGCATAGTGCAAGTCGCTCTCCAGCGGCTTGGTCATGCAGTCTGCAGGCATGCTCTTTGTTTTGCAGTGCTACAAGTCCACCACGTCCTTCATGACCAGATAACGTGAGTAGTGGTAACGTATGTTGATGTGCTTTGTTCGCTGGGAGATGATTTTCTCTTCAGTAATCAAGATGGCGCTCATGTTGTCCACGTGTATGACCGTGGTGCTCTTCTGTATCACTGTGGTGTTGCCAAGCAAGCTGTGCGACCACTGAGTCTCCTTGTACAACTCAGACAGAGCAATGTACTCTACCTCAGCCATGGACACCGGAACATAATCATGCTTCCTGCTGGCCCATGAGATGGCAGCGCTATTCAAGATGCACATGTATCCACAGGTGAATTTCCTGTCGTCAAAATTTCCTCCCCAGTCAGCATCGGTGTAGCACTCTAGGTGAAGGGGTTCTGTTCCTTCTTGGCCTCCAAGGACGAGGCCCATGTGACGTGTCTTTTGCAGGTAGCGGAAGATGCGCTTGACTGCCTGCCAATGTTGTCGCCCACGGTTGGCCACGAATCTGCTCACTTGTCCCACAAAATAGCAATTGTCCGGACAAGTCCCTACCATGGCGTACATGATGCTACCCACGACAGACTGGTCGGGGATGTCTTGCATCTCCCTTTGTTCTGCTTTGTTGCTTGGTGACATGGAGGCCTTCAGCTTTGTATTGGTCGTCATTGAGGTGCTGACAAGTTTGCAGTCTTCCATGTGGTAGCGCTTCAATACCTCACCTATGTATTTGGTCTGGTTGAGTGTAATCGTGCTTGCTACTCGGTTGCGGTGGATGGCAATCCTGAGGTAGTACTTGAGAGGACCCATGTCCTTTATTTTGAGCCTTTTGCTCAGGTCAGACGTCAGCTCATCCAACAGCTCTACCGAAGATAAGCAGATGATCAGATCATCCACGTACAACGCAACCAGCTTCAGCCCTCTCGCATCATCGCGCACGTACATGCTCTGGACATTCGAATAATGCGCAAAGGAGAGACCGGTCATGAAACCGTCCTTTTCTTTGTACCACATCCTTGGGGCCTGTTTCAGCCCGTAGAGCGCTTTCACCAACTTGCACACCTTGCCCTTGGGAGCTTTGACTCCTTCGGGTACCTCCATCAGCACTTCCTTCTCAAGATTTCCATAAAGAAAAGCTGTCCTAACGTCTACCTTGTGTATCTCCAAGTTCTTTGCGGCTGCAATGCCAAGGAGAGAGTGGATGGAGGCAAAGGTTACGACGGGCGCGAACGTCTCATCATGCTCGGAGAGTGGGCGTTGAGAGAACCCCTCAGCCACTACCCTTTCCTTGGACTTGTCGATGTTGCCGTCTTGCTTCTTCTTCACTCGGAGGATCCACTTGGATCCCACCACGTGGGCCTTGTCGCGTCTATCCACCAGCACCCACGTGCCGTTCTCAACAATAGACGCGGGCTTGCTATCCACTGCTTTCTTCCACTTGGCCACATCTGGGCCATTCATTGCCTCCGCCATGGTGGATGGCTTTCCCTGAGTCATGCACGACCAGCTAAGGCCGGGCCAATCATCCTCATACCGCAAAGGTATTTTCTTTGGTTGCAAACTGCGCCGGAGTGCTGGTGCAACTTCTTGCTTTGGTGGTGGTGCTTCCACCGGTGGTGGTTTGTCGTCGTCGTCGTTGTCAGAAGAGTCATCAGACTCCAAGTCAGACTTGGAAGTCCTGGACGCCTCGATATCCGCTTCCATGTCAGATGCTACGTCATCCTTCAGAGGTACTCTCCCATTCCCACCACCTGCTGGAAAAACGAGCCAGATGTGGGGTGCTTGGTCTCAGACTCAAGCAACACCATCCACTTTCCCACTTTGGGAGCGTGGTTCAGGTCTAGCAACTCTTCCTTTTCAAGGGTGCATTCGTCAAACACAACATCGCGCCTCCTCATGAGTTTGCCTGCTGCCTGGTCCCAAAGCCGACAGGCTTTGTGTGATGTGTCATACCCAACCATGATGTACTTCCTAGAACATGCGTCTAGCTTTCCTCCACCTCCTCCCGACTGGATCGTCACCCATGTCGTTGACCCAAACACCTTTAGATACGATGCGTTGGGTTTCTTTCCTGACCATGCTTCCTGTGGGGTCTTCAGCTGCTTGTCCTGCTCCTTTGCATGCTTTCACAAGGCGGTCGCTGGTGTGAGGTTCAAGAGGTAGCAAGCCGTTGTTACTGCTTCAACCCAAAAGCAAGGTGGGAGCTTGGCGTTGAAGAGCATGCGTTGCACCATGCCGAGCAGGGTCTGGATCATCCTTTAGGAAACGCCATTGCTTTGGGGGTTGCATGGGGTGGTTTGCTCATGGCAGATGCCATGATGCTTTAGCCAACGCTTGCATGCCTTGTACTCACCCCCGTTGTCACTTTGGAGCATCTTCACTTTCTTGGACGTTTGCCACTCCACCATGGGGACAAACTTGAGGAGCTTCTCCTTGACCTCTCCCTTTGTTTTGAGGAAGTAGATCGACAACCTGTGGCTGCGGTTGTCAATGAAGGTCAAGAAGTAATTGCTTTCTCCGTTAGACGGTGTGCGGAAGGGTCCACACACGTCAGTGTGTACAAGCTAGAAGACATGCACTGCTTGTTGACCTCCTTTCCCAAACGAATTCTTCTTTGCCTTCGCATGGATGCATGGTTCACACAATGTACACCCTTTCCCATGCTTCATGGTGCACCCTTCCATTCCGCAAACTACCTCTTTTGCCTACACCTTCTACAGCGTGCTATTGGCCACGTGTGCAAATCACCGGTGCCCCAGCTTAGCATCAGTGTCCTTGGTTGATGTAGCAGCCGCAATGGTCATCGGTGGTGTATCCTTGGGCTCCGGTGCCACTGTCTTGGTGGCACATACGAGTCCCTCATCCGACGCCTTGGTGAATTTGGTTTGAAGCACGTAGAGGCCGTCAACTCTTGGGACTTGAAGCATGAGATTGTCCTTGGTGTGTAAAATCTGGATGTCCTTATTTTTGAGGGCCAATGCTTCGTTGTTGGTGAACACCACTGTCATGTTGTTGTCGGTGATTTGTGAGACGGACAGCAAGTTGGCTTAAAAGGAGGGCATCTATACCACCTTTTGAAAGTTGACCGCCTTCTCCGCATCATTCACGTTGAACGTGATCACCTTGTCCCCTTCGCCCATGGCTTGGATGATGCCGCCGTTTGCACACTTGATGCACATGACAGATTCGGCCATGGAGACAAATCCACCCTTCTCTTTTGATATATGGTGGTTGGTGCCCGAGTCAAGGGCAAATATCCTGGGCCTAAGGATCGCTGCGCCCTTCATGGGCAGTCCCCTAGCCATCATGTTGGTGAGTTCCTTCTTCTCCTTTCCACCTTTGTTCCCGCATTCCTTCTTGGGACTACGGGAGTCCCTAGCCCAGTGCCCAGCCTTGCCACAGTTGTGATAGATGCCGGACTTCTTGGAACTCTTTCCGCCACCATTGTCTTTCCATCCACCGCCACGGCTTCCGCTGTTGCCTTGTTTAGAGCAAGAGCTTGCACCTTGTCCACTGAAGCAAGAGGCATAGGCTGAGATGTTTGCCTCACTACAAGTGCGTCACATGGACTTGTTGTGGACGTGTTTGGCAACAGCCTCGTACGTGAGATCTGCCTCCTTCCAACCGCCATACATGGTGATGATGGACCCCTAGCTTTCTGGTAGCGCCATTAGAAGGATCAGAGTACGAATGTTGGAGTCGGGATTCCATTCCATTTATTGGACCTCTTGCAGCACGTTGCAAAATGACTGCAAAAATGCAAGTATCGATTCTCCTTTGCTCACCCTCATCAACATCAACCTTTGGAAGACGAAGAGTTGGTTTGCTAGGGCGTTTGATTGATGCACGCGTGAGAGCTTTGCTTAGGCCTCGGCAGCCAACGTGCATCTTGTGATGTGGGAGTGTTGAGTCTCATTGATGGATGTAAGGGTGCACACCGGGTAAGATTCCCGGATCTCAGGTTGGATCCTGATCCCCGGTTCCGGATCCTAGGATTGATTTGGATCCTCGGATCCAAGAAAAGATCCCCGGATCCTATGGATCCCCGGATCTTTTCCGGATCCTATAGGCTGAGCAAGAATAATGCCTTACATTTTTTACTCATAGCCCTGTTTTTCCCTCTTGTTTATGTGGTAAAAAGATCCCCGGATCCCGGATCAAATCTTGATCAAGGATCCGGATCCCCGGATCCGGATCCGGATCCGGATTCCCGGATAAGATCCCCGGATCCTAGGATTTGGTGTGCAGCCTTAGATGGATGTCAGAAGAATGGCAAGAGCCACGTTGTTCTTCATCATCCATGCTGCAAGGTCAGCCGCATATGTTGTCATCGTCGCATCGGCGGGTGTTGTCTTGATCCCTTTTAGGATAGTCACGCACGTTCATGACAATCTCAAACTGCCATTTCCACAAGAGAAAACCTGTCCCCATGAATTTGGACATACCCGCCTCAAGGCGGGCTTGAGTCGGATCCGCCATTTCCTACAGTTGCTTGTCTTCTCTGCTTCGGTGCTGCTCTACTTCGTTGAGGTTGATGAGGCTAATGAGGCTGCTGACTACAACCATTGTCAAAGGTGTAGTTGGTTCCGTTGCATACCTTTCCCGTCGATGATTGCCTAAGGCGATGGTGCCATTGTGAGAGAACGGACTGAGGGTCGTACCACCTTCTGGAAAGGGATAGAGCTCAATCCCGTTGGGGCTCGAGGGTCTTGTCCAACACGGACAGAGCTGTTCCTCGTCCCCAGGTCTGCCACGTACGCGCACCCTGCTTGAAAAAGCCGATGGATCCAATGGAGCAGATTGGAGCCGTCCGATCTTCGTGTACCTGTTGTACCGTTGCGCCCTGCAAGACCATGTGCTAGTTGGTCTTGGAAGTGTGCCTTAGAACCAGAACTGTGGGCCAATAACCCTTTATCAATGTGCTGGATAGCAACGGTCTAGAAAACGGGTCCCGACATGGGAGGCCGCCAACCACTCTTGGTATTGCAACCAAAATAAAACATCACCCTCATACGAGAGATCCACACTTCTGGTTCGTTTGGTTTGCAACCTCACGAAGTCCGCATGTTGGTCTTTAGTGTCTACCTTTGGTTGGACATTCTGTGAGGAGTCTCAAAGGCAAGAATTGTGAATGGATGCATGCAAGGTACAGGCTTTTGTACTTGCAGAGCTATGCTAAAGCTTCTGCTTGTAGTGGCTCCACTGGAGCCAACCTCAACCTACAGTCCTACTTGGCACGTCCTCAGACCGCCAAGTGTCATCCTCAAGGCAGGCTCTAGTAAGCTTCCTAGAAGCTTCCTGTCCCAGTTTTGGCAACAAAGAAAATTGCGGCCGTCGCGGGGATTGAATCCGCGACCACCTGTTTGAGACTCCAGTGCCTATTCAACCAAGCCAAAAAGGCGTGGTTCCTTTGATGAGCCACGGGGGACATACCCATTATGGGCAGTGCATTCCTGGCCCATCTGAAAACAGACCAAGGGAACATACTCCATAGAGCAGTGCATGCCTTGTCTGTATGTATAGCTAGCCAACTAGGATGTGGACAAGGTGCATGCTATTTCAACAGACAAAAACAAGAATAACCGCCTCAACAGCCCCGCACGGGCAGCCGTGTGCAAGAAAGGACAAAGAGAAACGATGCCAACAAGGGAATTTGGACTGGGTTTGCACAAGCCGTCTTCACGCAAGAGGAGCCTCAATATGTGAAGGAGGCACTGTAGCAGAAGGATGAGGCTGAGTGGGAGGGAGCAATAAAATCTGAGATTTCCTCCCACAAGGAGAACGAGACTTGGGAGTTAGTTGACCGACCGGAGGGCGAGAAAATAATCGGCTCGAAGTGGGTCTTCCGGAAGAAACTCACAAAAGAGGGGGAGGTGGAGCGGTACAAGGCACGGCTGCTGGAAAAAGGGTTTTCTTAGAGGAAAGGGGAGCACTACGACAAGACCTTTGCACCAGTGGCCAAGTTTACCTCCATCCGCCCTATCCTCTTGGTGGCAGCGGCACGCGAATATGAAATCCACCAAATGGACGTCAAACCTGCATTCCTCAATGATGATCTGGACAAGGAAGTCTACATGGAGGTGCCGGAGTGCATGGAAGCACCGCAAGGGAAGGTGTGCCGGCTTCACAAGGCACTCTAATGACTGATGTAAGCTCCACTTATGTGGTACCTTAAGATGGACAGTTTCATGGGTGAGCTTGGCTTCAAGCACTGCGAGGCGGATCACAGCGAGTAGGTGCGTAAGCAGCCGGGGCTCCTCCAAATCTTCGTCCTCTATGTGGATGACCTCATCCTTGTATCTTCGGATGAGGGGGAGCTCAAGGGCCTGAAGAAACAACTTGGCAGCCGGTTCAAGATGACAGACATGGGCGGGCTTGACTACTACCTAGGAATTTCCATCAAGAGGGACCGCAAAGCACGCACGCTGGAGATGGGGCAAGAAAAATATGTGCAGGAGGTACTCCTCCACTACAACATCAAGGAGTGCAACCCCATCAGCAGGCCTATGACAATGACATGTGAGCTGAGGTCGATCATGGGCCCAAGGACGAAGGACGAAACAGAGGACATGGCTGGAGTATCATACCAGTCCACAGTTGGCAGCATAATGTATGCCATGGTGGCAATGCGACCTGATCTTACCTTTGCCGAGGGACAAGTGAGCCGCTATGTTGCTGATCTGGGGCCTCTACATTGGCAAGCGGTCAAGAGAATCATCCGCTAGTTGAAGGTGACAACACAATCGTGACTTGTGTTTGGAGGGGGAGCCTGGATTAACTCCCTCGAGTTGGTTGGCTACACTGACGCTGATTGGACAGGTGATGTTGATGACCGCAAGTCAACATCCGGTTATGTTTTTCTACTTGGTGGTGCAGCGGTGTCTTGGGCAAGCCAGAAACACGATTCTGTGGCGCTATCTAGCACTGAAGCGGAGTATGTTGTGCTCGTTGATGCTGCAAAAGAGGCGCTATGGCTGGGGCGACTTCTTAAGGAGATTGGGGTGCTGCATAAGAAGCTGACGATGCTCAACGTTGACAACATGAGTGGCATGAGCCCGACTAAAAACCCTGTGCTACACCGGAGGACCAAGTACATAGAGATCCGGCATCACTTTGCACGAGACCTTGTAGCAAAGGGTGATGCGGTGCTTGTGCACTGCGTCACAAAGCACATGCTTGCTGATGCCATGACAAAGGCGCAACCCAAGGACAGGCATGATGCTACTTGCATGGAGCTTGGGCTTTCCCAAGCCTCTTCAGTTGCAGGTTAAGCATGAACAACTGCCATGGGTGATGTGCAAGGGGGAGATTGTTTGACAGATGCTACTCACCATGGCGGGAGTGACTCTAAAAAGGAAAACCATAAAGACAAGCTCAAGTGGCTTAGTGGCTAATGGTGTCCACCTCTAGAGGCAGGGCCCCGGGTTCAAGTCCCATGAGATCAATTTCTGCCCTGCCTCAAGGGAGGTGGGAAATGGATGCCAGGAGGCTAGCTCAACCTCTAGAATTCCTTCATAAGGTTCTACAAGGCCAGGTGAGGGTCCAGGGAGGTGGCACACCTTCTACAAGGGGTGACTTGTCCTACAAGGCATCGAGAGGTGTCTTGGTCTTCTGGATACCTTCCCTCCTACTAGAAGCAAGCTGAGGAATCTAGTAAGGGGTAGAAGTTTCTAGAGGAACGAAGTGATGCCTTCATAGGTGGGAAAAGGACAGCCTACCAAGGGCCACTCTAGAAGCCATAAAATCTGCTAGAAAGCTCCAAATCTGACATGCTTTGGCGTTCTGGAAATCTTAGATCAGTGGCTATAAAATGCCACTGCTTGTGAACCTGGATCAAGAGTTCATTCCCAGTCAATTGAGGCCAAAACTGTTGCCTCACTCTCTGACCAGTTTTCTGCCATCCTGGGAACCAGTTGCTTCCACAATTTCAGTCTCTCCAAAACAGTTGGTGGTTTGAACCAGCAACTGCTAGGGACCCCTAGGGTGCACAATTACCCCTAGGCCAATATGTGGGTAGTTGGAGGACGGGGGTTCATCAGTCGGTGGTGTTGTGTTTTAGGGCGGGATCCTGGGGGTCCCATGGAATGGTTTGATTTGCTTCATCATTTTTCCTATTCTTTTTGGAATGAACATTGGGGTCGATGGTGTTGCTTTTATTGAGGGAGGGTGTTCTGGTGTTACCCAATTCCTTGGGTGTTCTAGAAACATACCCTCTGGGTTCTTAAGGAAATTCTCTCCTAGGTGGGTGCATTGTGAAATGCTTGGCCCCCATCGCAATGAGGAGGGACTCCTCTCATGGAAGCAAGAGGGGACTTCCTCCCCTCTTGGCCTGCCAAGGATGCCAATTGATAGCCCCAGGGGGTTTCCTCTTAGGCCGTTGGCCTTCTAGATCAGCCCTCCGTGGGTGCTCCCTGCCTCCCCCATCGTCCTCCGTTTGGTGGCCGGCGGCTGAGCCTCGATCCCACCGGCCGCCCTCCATTTGCACCCCAACGGGACGTCCCCCGCCCCTCCCCCCCCGATCAAGGGATCGAGGCTAGGAGCAGAGGGAAAGGGCATGGCGGTGGACCCCCCCCCTTCGCTTCCTACTGCGTGATGCTTGTAGGCCGGCATGTGCGTGGCGGCAGCCCGTCGTGGTTGGGCCCCAACCCCCCTCCCCCCCGACCAGGCTTGTTGCCCATCTTTTCTCTCCCTTGCTTCCCACTCCTGCCACGTGGTAGGATAAGAGTGGGAAAACTTTTTGTTGGAAAGCTCTCGTTGAGGGCTTTCCAATGGGCCCACTCTTGCCAGGAATGGTGCATCATGGAGGCAAAGCGGGCCCCTCATGGCCCGGCAGAGATGCTGATGCAAGAAATCCCCCACGCTTTTTCCCTGCTCACTCCCTCTATTTTCAGCGTGGCAGTATCGGGGTAGACCTTATGTGGAGCCCTCTCCAAGGGCTACCCGCCGGTACCCTTTGGGCATCAAAGGGTATCGTGTGCTTTCCGGGAGTTGTGGTTGATGTGCACGAGTTGACGATGTGGCGTGTGCAGTCACTGAGGCATGTAATGTAGAAAAACCTGGTTTTCTAGGACCGTGGAGGCCTGCTGATGTGGCAGGCCATGTCTGACGTGACCCCAGAACCGAGGCCGTCCGAGACCACCCCCTTTGGGTGCCCCGTGAGAGCCCCCTGTGACACTGCTGCCCACGACTCTAGTGCACGATAGATAGATACATAGATACATAGATAGATAGATAGATAGATACATAGATAGATAGATAGATAGATAGATAGATAGATAGATAGATAGATAGATAGATAGATAGATAGATAGATAGATAGATAGATGGATGGATAGATAGATAGATAGATAGATAGATAGATAGATAGATAGATAGATAGATAAGATAAGATAGATAGATAGATGGATGGATAGATAGATAGATAGATAGATAGATAGATAGATAGATAGATAGACAAATAGATAGATAGATAGATACATAGATAGATAGATAGATAAATAGATAGATAGATAGATAGATAGATGAATCTCATTCAATGAACTATGAGTTTACATGTGACATGCAAGTTTGAGATCTCCACCACAGTGGAATCAACAAAGAACACACAAGCCACCGGTAACATGAAAATTCAATGTAGGGTCTGGCACATGGCAATGAACTCGGGCTGATGATCCTGACCAACTCAATATGTCCCTCTACCCCCGCTCCACAAAGCGAAGGTCTGCCAGAGATGGTCTCTCATCCCACTTATACAGCACTCTCCATGCCGTGGTGATATCCTGGTCAAGCGACGTTTCCGCCGCCCGTTTTGCGGCCCTATGTTGCAGCTGCTGCGCTTGCGCTCGCTGACGGGCCACTGCCATGCGCTGGTTGAGGAGGGCACACAATTGAACCGACACCGCTTCCGCACCTCCTTGTCGGGCCAGCCTTTGCTAAGTCGCCTCTCATGATGTCCGCAATACCTTGCCGAGGCTTCGCGAGAAGGCCCCCAGGGTCTCCATCGTGGGAGAGACAAACTCCATATGGTCATGATCTGCCTCGCGTCGCCATCCTCCATACTTCCTATCCTTTGTGCGCACCGCATCCTCCAATGCCAATCCCGGCCGCTCCGCCGACCTCCTCCCCAGACTCAGCCGCTACGGGTCGGCGATGACCACGTCCATCACAAGTGTGTGTCCTGTGGCTGGGGCAAAGCATGTGATATCCGGACGCCCCTCTGCTAGCAAGCCCACGTGCTCGACAGTCACCCCGCCCATCCCGCTCTCGCGTACCACTGCTGCCAACTCTCTCATCATTGCATCATGGACCGCCTTCGTACCCTCTCCCTGGACATATCGAAGGGCGTGTTGTGGTGCGGATGGGTGTATAGGGCTCCTCTCTGCACACGTGCACGCCCGCGTATGGCGTAAGTGTGCAATGGGGAGCCCAAGGCAAAACCTGCACGCCCCTCTCCTGTCCTCTGGTGCCATGTACAGCCGGTCGGTGACGGACCTGGGATGTGCCAAAAGCCAATCCCCGCTGTGCTCCCCCTGTACCACTGTGAGCCGCTGCAACTGTGGGAGTGCCTCCTCTCCACCCAACTCTGCTGCCATCACCGATCGGAGCTCTCCAAGCTGCCACTCATACACGGCGTCGGACAAGTCCTGGAAGAGGCGCTTGGGGCTCCCTTGCTCACACTCTGCCAGCTCTGGGACCTTTGCTTTTACTGCATCTGGGAATGCTTGCAACGCCTTTTCTCGTAGCTTTGCAAACGTCCCCCTCATCCATGGTCTCTGTCCTCCTCCTTTGCCCTCTCCGTTATCCTCGGGACCTTGTGGATGGAGGAGCCGTTTCACCACATGCCAAGACTGCAGGCGGCTACATACAAATGAGAGGGGTGCAAGGTCCCCCATACCCGTTAGGCCGAGCCCAACCAGCCGGATCGGGAGGCGTGCCTGCTGCTCAGCGTGGGCCACTGCCCGCCGCTCTCTGGTCCCCTGCACCTCGTCCAATCCCACCAGCCAACAGATGCAATCTCCCACCTTCTCGTCAAACCGGTGCAACCGGCTGGTCCACCACTCTGATGGGAGCATCAGCCACGTGAGATGCTGAAGCCTACAAGTGGTGCACTCCCTCAAGATGCTGAACGCGGCCTGGGTGTCTGGCATGTCGACGAGCGTCTCCAAGATCTCTTCCACCTCGTGTACTGCTAAGTCAAGGCACGCTCGACAGAACCCCTCTGTCCCGATCGGACTCCCTAGAATCACCATCCCCTCCGTCACTCGTGGGACTCTCGCAATGCTCCTCGGTGCCTGGTCCACCCCCGCCGGTAGGTACAGCTAGCATTTGCGAGGCTGGACCTCCATCCCCACCGCAGCCAATCCTCCCTGTAGCGTAGTGAACACCACCTCCAGCTCCTGCACTGGGCCTAGCAAGTACGTGTCGTCCAAGTACGCCAGCACACGCCCCGTCCCTCCCATCGATGCCTGTGCTGCCTCCAGTGCGTTCTGCTGCGCCAAAGCATAGAGGATGGGGCTGATAGGATCTCCCTGTTGCACCCCCCTCTCCGACTGGAGCACGCATGGTTGGGACCCCCTCTGATAGTATAGCTCCGAGGGTTGGTCGTAAAAGAGGGCCAGTGCTAGAAGGAGGCGCTCGAATCCCCTCGCCTGCACCTCCTCAAAGATGGCTGCTTGCTCAACCGATTTATATGCATTCTTTACGTCTATACTCAGCAACCCCCACTCCGCCTGCTGGTCCAACTGCTCCATGATGGTGTGGACCATCGTGTCCCCCCCTGCAGACACTCCCACCGCCTGCTGCAACGGCGCCAGTGCTCTCTCCATTTTGCTCCTCCCTGTACTGACCATCCATCTCCATAGCAGGCGTGGAATCACCTCTTTCACAGCGATCGGGCGTACCCCACCACCGGACTTCGCTAGCGCGATGAGCCTGCTTGTTGCAAGAAAGCCCCAAGCTGTGGGGTGGAGCCGTCCTCAACATATAGAGGCAAGTAGCTGTTCCAACAACCTTGTGAGCCGCTCGTCTCCCACCACGACTTGTCGAAGATGGTCCAAAGTAAGCCTTGATGGCCTTGCTGCCGTGCATCTGCTGCTGACCAGTAGAGCCTTCCGCACTCCATCCCCATCAGGGGGCCCAGTAGGGGTTCGCCTTGCTGCTTGTGCTACCCATGCTGGTGTCGGCCGCTCCTTTGCCGGTTGCTTTGCCTGTAGCTGTGCCAATACCTCTGGTCCAGGCGGTGCCAAGGAGGTACTGTCCAAGGCATTTCATGCCTTTGACGTGTTCCCTTGGTAGAATTTGGTCACCGCCCTCTGTAGTCGCTGTTCTCTTGCCTCCTCCTCTCTGTGACGCAGATGCTGTGGTGGTGGTGCGCGACCTGCCGACCGAGCATCCATGACGGCCTCTCCCCATAACTCCTCCCACTGTCCTTGGAGAAACCAGGTTGCTAGTGATCTCACCCACTCAGTATCTGAGCACCCTTGATGTTGTGGGCGCGTCCTGAGGATGAGGCTCGGCATTGCCTAGAGGAGCAAGGATCCCACAGCATCCATGGGGTGGGATGTGCACCTCACCAAGGGGACTGCCACCGCTGCCCGTACTGAGTCCAACGGGCCTGCTGGGACTCGCGAGTAGATGAAAGGAGGGAGTACCTCTGCCCCATACAATCGGCCCCACTCCAGCCCCTCTGTCCACCGCCAAAACCGCTCCCATCGCTCACCACCGTTCTGCTCCCCACCCGCGTCAGCCCCCGGCCGTTGCTGTTGCCTGCCTCTGCCTGTGGTGCCCTGGCGGCTGTCTCCCCTACCTCTATAGGCACCCTCTGGTGATGTAGCCGGCGGTCTTGATCCTCCCCTTCCCACGGTTGTGCCCTCCCAAGCTCCTCCTCCAGGCCCTCCTGCCGCACTTGTCCGCACTCCTCTCACCCGAGGCTGGTCTCTGGTGGTCTCTCTCTCCAGCTGTCTGGCCACTGCTGCACCTCCATCCCCAATTCCCGGTCCAACGACCTCTCACTGTCGTCGCTGTCCCATGTCCCTCTCTGTCATCAGACCCTCATCCCACTCCCGGTCTTGCCTGTGGCCCTCCGGTCCCACTGCTCCCCTCTCTCCCCTTCTCTCTGGTGGTGTTAGGGGGAACAGCTCTCGTAGAAACCATCCTGCCTATATGTCTGCATCATCTCTCGCGCTCCCATGAACCCCGGGCCTATGGTCGTGGTCGCGCCCCTCCTGTGATCTCCTCGAGGACTCACCGTCTCCCCGTGGGTGTCCTCGTCCACCCGCTCTATCACCTTGCTGCTCCCCTCGCAGCCGTCCTCCCGGGGAGGAGGACTCCCCCTCCTGGCTCTGATCCCTCTCGCGATGGGCTCGCTCGCGCTGGGCGCGCTGTCCTCGTACTCGCCGTACCAGACGCGCCTCTCGCTGTGCTGCCTGTTTCTCATGAGTCCTTTGCTGCTCAGTCTGCCAACCCTCCAGCCCAAGGATCTGCTCCGGGTCTGCCAGGCCAGCTCCTAGTGCCTATCGCCCTGCCATCTACTCCCGTCGCTCGCCGGTGTCCTTGTCCTGATTCCCCCTCCCGGTGCCCCCCTCCATACGGTGAGTTCCCTTGCGCACTTCTGCTGTCCCCTCCTGGAGCCGTCGCTTAATGCCTTGGAGCGCCGACCTCAAGCAGTAGCCTCGATGGCGGTAGCGCCAGTGTCCACTCATCGACCGCTTGCTTTTTCTCGTGAACTCGCATCCCATTCAAGGGCACCTCCATTGCGGGCCCCATCGTGAAAGGGTTCCTCCGCTCTCTGTCCCCTGTGTTCGTGCAATATCGTCCCCACTCCTGCCAGTAGCGCTCGTTGCCTGTGCTGGCCTCATTCCTTTGTCCGTGTGTGGTTGTCGATCCACCCCTCGGGTGTGTCCCAGAGCTGCTCCGCTTGTTATCTCTTCAGGTGAGGGCTGTGATCCCTCCTCTCGCTCTGGTGCCTCTCTCCCTCCCTCCGCTGCGGCACCCGTCTCTGATGTCCCCGGTGGCACTCGGTCTGTCTCGTGATCACCTACCTCTGTCCGTCTCCTAGCAGCCATTGCTCCCTCCCCTGGACCCCAAGTTTCCTTGCCTACCTCGGCCCTCTTACGCCCACGCCGTCTCCTCGCCCCCATCTTCATGCGCACTTTTTGCGTCCTTGCCGGCCTATCCTGCACCATGGTCTGTCCTCCGGCCCCCTCTGTCGTCCATGGTATTATGGCCAATGTTGGCCCTATGTCTCCCCTTGGTGGGTGGTCCCTCGCACCCTCTTCTCCTTGCCTCTCCTCTCGGGTCCCTTCCTCTTCCTCTCCTTTTTCTTCCTCCTCTCCTTTCTCCCCCTCCTCCTCTTCACCCCTTGTCTCTCCTTCCTCCTCCCTCCGTCTCGTCCCGTCCTCCCCCTCCTCCTCGTCACCTCTTGCTCTTGATCCGCTTGCTCTGGCTGCCCTCCCTTCGCTCCCTCCGTTCCCCCCACTCCCTTGGGTGCTATGGTCCCTAGCACTAGGGACCTTCTTGCGTGTCTCCCCCCTTGCATCCTTCTCTCCTCCTCTCCCCTTGGTCGATTGCGGTGCATCTCCCCCCTATCCTGTCTCCATGGGCCCTGTCGTTGTTGCCATGCGTGTCTCCCCAGTCCTAATCACCCCCTCCTCTCCGTCTGCTCCCTCGGCCATCTCCACGTCATCTCGTTGTGCTAGGCCCCGTTCCTCTAATTCCTCTACTCTGTTCTCCAAACCTTGACTCACGTGGTTACTTCTCTGAGACAGTGCCCACTGCACATTCAGCGCCCCCACAAGCTCCCCGAGCCCTCTCTGCTGCTGGTCGAGCACAACCAGTGCCGCATCGCGCAAAGTCTCACATCCCCTTACGGCCTCCCGCCACGCTCGTTCGTCCTGCAGCCGGTCCTGCTCCCTTCCCCTTGCCTGGGCTGTGACTACCGCCTACACCTCGCACGTAGCCTCATATAACTCTTGCACGTGCGATTCTGACACTGTCTATGCCACCTGGACCCATTGCAGTTCCTGTCGGAGGGCATCTGTCTGACCCTGGAGGCTGCTGAAGTGGCAGTCCATGACCTCGTCGTAGCGGAGGAACAACCCTCGGATCCTATCTCTGGTGTCTGCTTGCATCGCCTCGCATGCCAAGACCACCTCTTCCCACAGTTTTTGCGCCATCCCTACCCACCCTCGTTGGTCGCGGTGGTCTTCCCATTGGGGTGGACTTTCGGGCCTTTTCCTTCTACTCTGCTTCGGCTTGTGTCAGCTCCCGTTGTCTTCCTCAGGTCCTCGTCTTTTTTCCTTCGGGCCCCTCCCTGAGGGCTCTACCTCCTCCCTCACCCCCTCAACCTTTGTGTCTTCCTATCCGCTCGCCTTCTCGCCATTCCCCTTTCCTATTCCGCTCCTGGCAGACTGTCGTCCCTCCCCAGCTCCGTCCTCTATACCGTGGTTCTGTCGATCCTCAGTCTCACCCGGTGTCCCACTGGCCTATATCCCTCCTGTCTCTCCCATTTTCTCCTTCCCACTTGTTGCATACTCCTCCCCTCTGTCCTCCTCGCCTTGTCTCCCAAGTATGACCTTTTCTCGGTCCGCCTCCATACTCGTCGTGGGGCTGCCTTCCCCCTCTCCCCTCTCCTGCTGTAGCTCTTGCTTCGCCTCTGCAAAGTTCGGTGCCGGCTGCTGTCGCGCCTCACTGACCGCCTGTCGTCGTGCCCTCTCCTGCCGTGCTGTTCGGATCTCTGCTTGCTTATTTCGCCAGCTCTGTTGCCCTTTCCCCGTCGTCTTGTACCTGCCGCGAGCTGGTTGTAGTGGTGGTTTTGGTTTTTCCACCCCCTTGAACTCGACCGCCGGGGCCTCCGCCGACGGGGTTGTGGGTGGATGGAGGGGGGGTTTTTTTGTTGGAGGTGATGGCGATGAAGGCAGGAGCCAGGGGGTTCCTTGGAAAGGGATGATGTGCTCAATTTCTTTTCCTGATTTTTTGGTGTAAAAATCGGCGCCGTTGGAGTTGTTTTTGCTGATGGAAGGGGTTCTGTTATTGTCGGGTACCCCGGGTATTCCAGAAAAACCCCCTTTGGGTATTTTCGCGAAACCTCCCTCCGGGTGGGTACCTCGAGAAAATCGAGGAGCCCCGTCGAGTGGGGACTCCTCTCGTGGGGGTAGCGAGAGGGGTCCCCCCCCTCCTGTTCCGTTGACGGGCAGGATCGATGGCCCCCGGGGGTCGTCCCCCAGGCCGTCGATTGGCCGGGTGGCCCCCCCGTAGCCGCTCCCCTCCTCCCCCTCCGCCGTCCGCCGTCTCGTGGCCGGCGGTTGAGCCCCGCTTCCGCCGGCCACCTTCCGCTTCCCCCCCCCCCTGACCACCTCCCCCCCTCCCCTCCCGATCGAGGGATTGGGGCGAGGTGTAGAGGGAGAGGGGGTGGCGGCGGCCCCCTCCCAGCTGCTCCCTGCTGCGTGGGGTCCCCCGGACGGCACGCGTGGGGCGGCAGCCCGTCGTGGGTGCCTCCCAACCCCCCCCTGAGGGGCTCGCCGCCCCCCCCTTTTCCCCTCTCGCTCCCCACTCCCGCCACGTGGCAGGGTGGGAGTGGGTGTTGGAAATGTGGTTCCAACGTGGCCTGACCACGTCGTGAGGTTCACAACTCTTTTGGGCAGCAGTCTTAGGCGAAGTGTGTGCTTTCTGGTCGCCACACACTATGTGAGCAGAAATCTGACGGAATTCAGCAACACCCAAAGTTCGAAGGGCTGGGGATCAATCTTGAGTGGATTACTGGACATGGACCACATCAAAAAAGTTATAGTGCTAGTCACAAGCTTTCCAACGCACCAAACCGCGTGCGATTTAGACTATCGTAGCGCCCGATACGCGATTCGGAGTGCATCATTGAGTCTCTGTCCCTGACAGAGCACTAGCGTGAGTGACGGGTGCCCGNTTCCAACGTGGCCTGACCACGTCGTGAGGTTCACAACTCTTTTGGGCAGCAGTCTTAGGCGAAGTGTGTGCTTTCTGGTCGCCACACACTATGTGAGCAGAAATCTGACGGAATTCAGCAACACCCAAAGTTCGAAGGGCTGGGGATCAATCTTGAGTGGATTACTGGACATGGACCACATCAAAAAAGTTATAGTGCTAGTCACAAGCTTTCCAATGCACCAAACTGCGTGCGATTTGCACCACCGTAGCGCCCGATACGCGATTCGGAGTGCATCATTGAGTCTCTGTCCCTGACAGAGCACTAGCGTGAGTGACGGGTGCCCGCAGCGCCCTGGACCTCAATGAAGCATCAGACCGCCATTCCGAAGCACACATAGCTCCTATGAACCATGGGATATTCCTGCTAGCATCCCCCAAGGGGCGCCTCGGCTATGGTGTGCGTGGTGGGAGTCGAACTGGTCACCGCCGGATCACTTTTCGGTCGGTACCAAGTCTGCCGTCCAAACCCGGACGGCCAGCACCACCTCCCAACTTTGACGGACCATAACTCCCTCAATTCTTAGCTGATTGTTGCAATTCAAATTGCAGCTGGTCCAGCTTGTCCTCTAGTTTCTGAAACATCCATCCATGCATGCAAAAATGCACTGTACAAGGATCTGGAGCCATCTCCCTGAAGACGGCAACTCCAGGGCATGGCACGGGGCAATATGTAACAATCTCCCCCTTGCTCCTGCCATGCCGGATGCCTCCCTGCTCACTCCTGCTCATCTTCCATAGCGCTCTTGAGCCCATCATAGCCCGTAAGCCCAAGGCCTGCCACACTGAGGACATGCCGATCTCTGGGCTGCGCCTTGGTCAAGCAATCCGCGAGCATGTGCATTGTACTACAATGTTGTAGCACAACCTGTCCCTTTTGGACCATATCGCGCGCATAGTGGTAGCGCACGTCAATGTGGTTTGTCCTCCTGTGCTGCGTCGGGTTGTTGGTCAGCGAGATGGAGCCGGTGTTGTCCTCTTGTACCACCGTAGGCTCCCGTTGCGGCACGCCGAGCTCCCCCAATAGCCTGCAGAGCCACATCGCCTCCTTGACCGCTTCGGCCAGCGCGATGTACTCTGCTTCCACTGTGGAGGTGGCAACGCAGTCCTGTTTTCTGCTGCACCACGAGACCGCTGCACCTACGAGGAAGAACACGTAGCCGGAGGTTGACTTCCGCTTGTCAACGTCGCCGGCGTAGTCTGCATCCGTGTAGCAGACCAGACGCAAGGGGTCAGTCCTCCCCTTGCCGTCGAACCTCAGGCACGCGTGCCGCGTCGCCTGCAGGTAGCGGAGGATGCGCTTGACCGCCTGCCAGTGTAGTGGCCCTGGATCGGCCACGTACCTGCTCACTTGACCCACCGCGTAGGCCAGGTCCGGTCGAGTCGCCACCATGGCGTACATGAGGCTGCCCACCGCAGACTGGTACGGCACCCCTGCCATGTCCTCCCGCTCTTCTTTTGTTTGCGGCGACATTGCCGCGCTCAGGTCACACTTTGTGGAGACCGGACTGCCAACCGGTTTGCAGTCCTCCATGCCGTACCGCTTCAGCACTTCGGCCACGTACTTGGCCTGCCCCAGCTCAAGTGTGCGCGCCCTCCGGTTCCGTGTTATGCTCACCCCGAGGTAGTACTCCAATTCCCCCATGTCAGACATCTGAAATCTGCTGCTCAGTTGCTCCTTCAGCTGTTGTAGAGCCTGCAGGTCAGATGAACACAAAATCAGGTCGTCCACATAGAGTGCGACGATCTGATGGAGCTGGTTGTTGCGCCGCACATACACACTGTGATCAGATTCACAGCGCTTGAAGCCGAGCTGCGCCATGTAGCCATCCATCTGCTGTTACCAGCACCTTGGCGACTGTTTAAGCCCGTACAAGGACTTGCGCAGTTTGCACACTTTGCCCTCCGTCGCGTCCACCCCCTCCGGCACCTCCATGAAGATCTCCTTGTCGAGAATGCCATTCAGGAACGCAGTTTTCACGTCTATTTGGTGCAGCTCCATGTCCTTGGCAGCTGCCACCGCGAGGATCGCCCGGATGCTCGTGAACTTGGTGACGGGGGCGAACGTCTCGTCGTAGTGCTCGCCCTTGCGTTGTGCAAACCCCTTCGCCACCAGCCGCGCCTTGTACTTCTCCACTGTACCTTCCTTGTTGTACTTTGTTTTGAAGACCCACTTGGAGCCAATGACCTTGGCGTCTTTCGGCCGATCCAAGAGCTCCCAAGTGTCGTTCTCGGCAATGGACGCAAGCTCTGACTTGATAGCTGCGTCCCACTGCTCCGCTTCAGGTCGTGCAAGCGCCTCTTGCACGGTTTTCGGCTCTGCTGCGGCTGCCATCATGCACCGCGCCATGCCGATCCAGCTGCCCGTTGCTGCGTCATACCGTTTTGCCGCATTCCGCTGCCTTCGGCTGCGTCGCGGTGATTTTGGTGACGCCGGCGGCTGGTCCT
>SZWC01000265.1:41562-60020 GCA_023375785.1 Penium margaritaceum | reverse complement strand
GGTTTTCGGCTCCGCTGCGGCTGCCATCATGCACCGCGCCATGCCGATCCAGCTGCCCGTTGCTGCGTCATACCGTTTTGCCGCATTCCGCATACTTCGGCTGCGTCGCGGTGATTTTGGTGACACCGGCGGCTGGTCCTGTTGCTGCTCCTCGGCAGCCCCGTTCACGTCCTCGGCCTCCTCTGCTTCGGCTGCTGCGTCTTGTGCCTCTGCGACACCTGCGTTTGCACCGCCGCCCTGCTGCACCCCACCACCGTCGCTCACCGAAGACTCTTCGTCAGTGTTGGCGTCCGCCGGCTCCTCCTCATTGGTTAGGAGCTGGAACCACTCCCCCTGCTTCGGAGAGTCCACCACGCCGATGTCACTACTGCTGCTGCTGTAGGTCTGGTGCTCGTCAAACTCAACGTCACGGCTGCTGAAGATCTCCTCCTTGCTCATGTCGTAGAGCTGGTACGCCTTAAGTGCACTCTCGTAGCCAAGGAAGAGACACGGCTTGGCGCGTGGGTCCAGTTTTCCATCGCGCCGTTGTGCTGCCTGCACCATCGCGTGCGCCTTGCACCCGAAGACCTTCAGGTGCGCCACACTTGGCTTGCGCCCGCTCCATACCTCCTGCGGCGTCTTCCAGCCGCTCTTCCCCTTCAGCACCGCTGTCGGGGTCAGGTTGAAGGTGTAGCTTGCCGTACGCACCGCTTCCGCCCAGAAGCTCCGCGGCAATCCCGCGTCCACGAGCATCGTACGCACCATGTTCAGCAGTGTCTGGTTCGCTCGCTCCGCCACGCCATTAGATTGTGGCGAGTAGGGAGTTGTGTGCTCCCACTTGATGCCCTGCTCCTTTAGCCACCCACTGCAGCCTACGTACTGTCCGCCATTGTCGCTGCGTAGTGCTCTGACCTTGCGGCCAGTCTGCCTCTCCACCGCGGCGACGTACTCCTTCAGCCGGTCCAGCACCATGCCCTTCCGCTTCATGAAGTACACGCAGAGTTTTCTGCTGCAGTCATCGATGAAGGTGACAAAGTACCGCGTGCCGCGTTTTGACGGCGTTTTGAACGGTCCGCACACATCACTGTGCACGATCTCCAGCAGGTCCTGGACGCGCCCCACGTTCTCGTTGAACGGCTTGCGCCTCGCCTTGCCCAAGATGCAAGGCTCGCACTTTTTGTGCGCTGCTGCATCTGCTACCGCGTCTGCTGCACCGATGATGTCGAGGCCGCAGACCATGTCGCGCTTGGCCATCTCCTTCACGACTGCGGGCGACGAATGCCCCAGCCGCCGGTGCCAGAGCTCCAGATCAGCTCCCCCTCCTTTGGCCAGGTTGACGGCACGTTCTTGCGAATCTGCTGCGTCTGCTGTTGCGGGGATCACCTTTGTCTCCACGATGTAGAGACCGCCCTCGTGCTTTGCCTCCAGCACGACTTCGCCGTCGCCGTCCATGCGCACCACTGCGCCTTTCCTGCGGAAGAGCACCTCATACCCCTTATCCGTCAAGCGACTAACACTTAGAATGTCAGCCAGGCCGGGGACATGTTGCACATCATGGATGACACGCAACATTTTCTTACCGTTCACCTCCACCTCCACCTCAACGTCTCCTTGGCCGGCCGCAGGCTCGACTTTGTCGTTCGCGACCACCATAGACTTGGCAGATTTGGAGTAGCGGACGAATCCCACCTTCTCGACTTGGGTGTGCTCCTCGGCGCCGGAATCCAGGCACCGCCTGTTGGCCCCTTTGAGGTTATGGTTTGTGGTGCCGTTGAGGAGCGCCTTCTTGCCTTTGGCGTCCTTGCCGCCGGCCTTCGCCTCCTGCGGGCACTCACGGGCCCAATGGCCCTCCTTGCCACAATTGTGGCACGCACCTTTCTTGGCGCCCTTCTTGCCGCCACCCTTTCCGCCGCCTCCCTTGCCGCCACTGCCGCCACCACGCGTTTTGGTGACCAGGGCCGATGAGGATGACGAGGCCTTGCCGCCACTGCGACGTTGCGCCTCGTTGCGGATATACTCGGCGACTGTGCCATAGGTCAGCTTGTCCTCCGCCCATCCACCGAGGACGGTAATGAGGGGGCTCCAACTGTCAGGTAGAGCCATGAGGAGAGCCATCGCCTGCAGCTGAGAGTCGACCTTCCACCCCACGTCGTTGCATTGCGAGGCGAGCGACTCAATCTGCTGCATGGCGGCGAGGATGTCCTCGCCCTCCTCGATCCTCATCGTAAGAAGCCGCTTCATCGTGAAGATCCGGTTTGCAAGCGACGTCGATTGGTGGATGGTGCAAAGCTTTTGCCATGCTTCGGCAGCCAGAGCGCTGCCTTGGAAGTAGCCCCACTGGTTCTCGGCAGTAGACGACAGCAAGAGCATGAGCGCCTCGGTATTTTTCTTTGCAAAGGCCTGCTTCTCTTCGTCTGTCGCAGTCTTCTCGTCGAGAACCTCCGTGCCCTTCATCACGTCGAGTAGCCCCTTGTGTGAGAGGTAGATCTCAAAGTGCCACCTCCACAGCCCAAAGCCAGGGCCACCCGCATACTTCTGGATCAGATGCGACTCCGTTCTCAGCGCCATGTTGCGCTTCTGCTACCTGGGTCGTCAGACGTTGACAGCGAGGTTGTCCGAGACGCTCCTCCTGTCCGCCGCGGAAGCCGTGAACGTTTGGGACCGGTCAGGGCTGTGGGCCCATAACCCTTTGTTGNGTCTTCTCGTCGAGAACCTCCGTGCCCTTCATCACGTCGAGTAGCCCCTTGTGTGCGAGGTAGATCTCAAAGTGCCACCTCCACAGCCCAAAGCCAGGGCCACCCGCATACTTCTGGATCAGATGCGACTCCGTTCTCAGCGCCATGTTGCGCTTCTGCTACCTGGGTCGTCAGACGTTGACAGCGAGGTTGTCCGAGACGTTCCTCCTGTCTACCGTGGAAGCCGTGAACGTTTGGGACCGGTCAGGGCTGTGGGCCCATAACCCTTTGTTGGAAATGTGGTTCCAACGTGGCCTGACCACGCCCTGAGGTTCACAACTCTTTTGGGCAGCAGTCTTAGGCGAAGTGTGTGCTTTCTGGTCGCCACACACTATGTGAGCAGAAATCTGACAGAATTCAGCAACACCCAAAGTTCGAAGGGCTGGGGATCAATCTTGAGTGGATTACTGGACATGGACCAAGTCAGCAAAGTTATAGTGCTAGTCACAAGCTTTCCAACGCACCAAACCGCGTGCGATTTAGACTATCGTAGCGCCCGATACGCGATTCGGAGTGCATCATTGAGTCTCTGTCCCTGACAGAGCACTAGCGTGAGTGACGGGTGCCCGCAGTGCCCTGGACCTCAATGAAGCATCAGACCGCCATTCCGAAGCGCACATAGCTCCTATGAACCATGGGATATTGCTGCTAGCATCCCCTAAGGGGCGCCTTGGCTATGGTGTGCGTGGTGGGAGTCGAACTGGTCACCGCCGGATCACTTTTCGGTCGGTACCAAGTCTGCCGTTGAAACCCGGACGGCCAGCACCACCTCCCAACTTTGACGGACCATAACTCCCTCAATTCTTAGCCGATTGCTGCGATTCAAATTGCAGCTGGTCCAGCTTGTCCTCTAGTTTCTGAAAGATTCATCCATGCATCCAAACATGCACTGTACAAGGATCTGGAACCATCGCTCTGAAGACGGCAACTCCAGGGCATGACACGGGGCAATATGTAACAGTGGGCCCGTTGGGAAGCCCTCGGCCAGGGCTATCCAACGGGCCCGCTCTCGCCCTGAATGGTGCACCATGGAGGCAGAGCGGGCCGGCCATGGCCCGGTGGAAATGCTGACGTCAGCAGTCCGCCGGGCGTTTTTGCTGCTCGCTCCCTCTGTGTGGCACGTGGCGCAGCCGGAGATGTCCCGGTGTGGAGCCCTCTCCAAGGGCTACCCGCCGGTATCCTCCGCGCGGCAAATGGTGGCCTGTGCTGCCCGTGCGGTGTGGGTGACGTGGATGGCCTTGTGACGTGGCGTGTGCAGCCGCTGAGGCACGCCACGTGGCAAAACCTGGTTCGCCGGGACCGCAGAGACCTACCGGTGGAGCAGGCCCACTCTGACGTGGCCCCGGAACCTAGGCTGTCCGGGACCACCCCCTTTGGAAGCCCCTTGAGAGCCCCCTGCGACACCGCTCCCGCGGCTCTGTTGATAGATAGATAGATAGATAGATAGATAGATAGATAGATAGATAGATAGATAGATAGATAGATTGATTGATTGATTGATAGATAGATAGATAGATAGATAGATAGATGGATAGATCAATCTCATTCAATGAATTGTGAGTTTACATGTGACATGCAACGTTTTGAGGTCTCCACCACATTGGAATCAGAAAAGAACACTAGAACTACCAGAAAGGTAAGCACATAGTGCATAGTCTAGATCATGGTGTTGAACTCGTCCTCGTGATCAAGATAAACTCATCCTACCCATCTCTCCGCACTCTACAAAGCACAAGTTTGCCATCAAAAGTCCCTCACTCCTTCTGTACATATTTCTCCATGCTCTGGTGATGTCCTGGTCAAGAGAAGAGTCAGGCGTGCGCTCCATGGTCTGCTGACACAATTGCTGCACCTGTGTTGGTAAGCGTCTCGATACATACGTTTCTCCATGATGTGGACATCAGTGCGCAGGTCATGCTGACCAGGAGAGTGGAGGTGACGCACACTGAGTCTACACGCCGGACCCACCCTTGGTTGCATCTGGTGTCTCTAGTGCCCTCTTGCAACATTGCCTCTACTCCACCTTCAGTTACAACTGTGGAAAAGATGTTGGATTCCTCCTGAAACCTATGGCTGTCCTTGCTCTTCATGTTGGTGTGGTTTAAAACCTCGAGAACCGCTATTGGTGCCCGCTAGCGGTTCTTATATCCTTGGGCTCGGAGCATCCTGCTCCGTGCTTGAATGGCTGGATCCCGTTCTTCTGCACCTTTGAGAGCCATACGGAGAGTTGTGGTGAGGGCTTCCGCAGCGCCTTTGTGTGACCAACACCGAGAACACTGACCTAGTGGAGGTGTTCGAAGAGCTGCGTCACTATGAGGAAATTCTTTGTGGTGAGGCACGAGAAGTACACAACCCGACACCTAGCACCTTTGTCCATCAGTTCCCATTAGGTGCTCCCACCAGCTCCACCTAAGGGGGAGGCAGAGGCGGGGAACGCTGGGGACATGGAGGAATGGGCACCCAGACAGGTGGAGGACGAGGCCGTGGCCGGGGCAGTGGAGGCGGTGGAGGACAGCGCACTTGCAACTACTGCGGCAAGCATAGTCAGTTTTGGCGTGCATGCCCAGACCTCCAGTGCATCATGTCGTCACCCAGTAGAAGCAGGCACATCAGGTTCATTTCTCCTGCGCCACGCCCACAGCTTGGACAGCAGCTGCATTGCCCAGCTTGGTCTACGCCCATGATGACATGACCTTAAGCTCCGATGCCCTTTGGTGGGTTCACCTACGCGCCATCACCGGTGCAGCTACCCTTGGGCCAGCCGATCTATCTGGGACCACCTCCTTTCTACCAGGGCCCATACTACGTCCCACCAAACTCAGCCGTCTCAGTACCGACACCTGCGTTGGTGCAGCGCATCTACACAGACATGGCCAAATTCATAGCAGCCCACAGCTAGAGACCCCTTAGCTGAGTGGAAAACACCCATGGAGTTGCAGCCCCCAGAACCAACGGCCATGCCACAATCATCAGGGCAGCGATTGGCGTACACACATGTCACAACATCACATGCACATCAATGCACAAATGGTTGTTTGAAATTGCTGCGTCACATCGCATGTCCCCGCATCACCAATTGTTTGTCCCTGAATGCTATGCCTGATGTGGAGGGTGTGAAAACATGGTCTAGGGAGGTGTTGGAAGTTGAGGGTGTGGGCACAATGGCTTTGCAAGCACCTGGGGCGATCTTATGGTAAAATGGTGTGCTGCACGTTCCCAAGTTGAAAGTGAACCTCCTCTCTAGAGGTCAGCTAGACCGCCAAGCCAACATGTCCACTCTCACGCAGAAGCAACGTTGCATGCTTTTTGATGGTTCTGGGGCACTGTTGGCTGATGGACCTTTGCACTCTTACATGCTCTACCACCTTAACCACTTCCCAATCATAGAGAAACACTCAAACAAACCACAGACATATGTCATCACGGCCACGGATGCAAAGCACACAGAGTTACTGCACCATCACCTCGCACACATCAACACTGACCTGGTCACAGACATGATCAAACACATGAAAGCACATGGTCTCCTGCCTACAAAATGTCGACACGGTCTCAGTGCAGATGCGGGTGTCAACTGTTAGGAAGGCAAGGCTCACAGAAAGACCTTTTCCCAGGTCAGATAAGGTCTGCAAGGCCCCTCTCAATCTTGTCCATGCAGACCTGATAGGGCCCATGCTGGTGCCATCTGTTCAGTATGGGTCACAATACATTCTCACACTAACAGACAGTTATTGTGTTTTTCGCTGGGCATTCAATCTAAAGTCAAAAGCGGATGCCCGATGTGCCATTGCTGAGTGGATTCCCCTTGCTGAGTGGCTGACTGGTTGTAGACTACTGAAACTGCAAACGAACAGAAGAGGGGAGTTCATGGGTGTCCTAACAGCATAATTAAAGGCCAAAGGGTTAAAGAATCAAACCACTGTACCATATACACCACAGAAAATTGGTGTGGCTTAAAGGTGGCACAGGACCCTTGGTAATGCATTGCGCACTCTGCTGAGTGAGTCCGGCTTGTCCTTTGGCTTCTAGGAGGAAGCCATCAGGTATGTGACATGGGCGTGGAACAGGGCACCACAGGGGCCTCTGCCCAAGGTAATCACACCATGGGAGTGGTGGAGTAAGGAGAAGGCTGACCTGAGACCACCAAGGGTCTAGGGAAATATGGCATGTGTGTGGCTTGCGCAGCTTCAACAAGACCACAAACTCAGTCCACGAGGCTGATGGTGTGTCTTTGTTGGCATCTCCCATGCCTCGCAAGCATAGTGATTTTGGGACCCCATGCACCACCACTTCCTAGAGAGTAGAGATACCTCCTTCCTGGAGTACATTCCCTATAGACAGTTTTGTACCCTGCGTCATGTCCCTAACATCACCATCCTTGAGAAATACCCAGACTATGTGAGTGTGCCTGTGTTTTTACCTCACACACCCATTGCACACTCACAACCGTCACAACAAGAGAGGAACACAGGAGAAATGTCGCCAGTCCCCACAAACCTTTTGACAACATCTGACTTACGCATTACAGTCTCTAGTGTCCCATACACGCCACCCGGGTAACATAACCAAACTCCCAAACAAAGCACAGAGGAGTTAAAAACACCATCCCCACCGCCGGTACAACGCTCCTCGGTAAACTACAGGAGATTTTATCACACATTTTGACCGGTGAACATGGACCATGCCATTGTGGAACCTCAAACATTTGCTGAGGCCAAAGGGCATTCTGATGCAAGTGAGTAGTGTTGGCCTGAGGGTGAGTGTGCACCCTGGAGGGTCCCTAGCAGTGGTTGGTTCACACCACCAACAATTTTTGGAGAGACTCAAACTGTGGAGGTAACTGGTTCTAAGGATGGCAGAAAACTGGTCAGTGAGGGAGGCAATAGTTTTGGCATGAATTGACTGGGAATGAAATCTTGATCAAGGCTCACACGCAGTGGTATTTTATAGCCACTAATCTAAGCTCTCTAGAACACCAAAGTATGCCGGATTGAAAACTTCCTAGCGGATTCTATGGCTTCTAGAGTGGCCCTTGGTAGGCTGTCCTTTTCCCACCTAGGAAGGCATCCCTTCCTTCCTCTAGAAGCTTCTGCTCCTTCCTAGGTTCCTCAGCTTGCTTCTAGTAGGAGGAAAGGTATCGAGGAAACCAAGACACCTCTAGATGCCTTCTAGGACAAGTCACCCCTTCTAGAAGGTGTGCCACATTCCTAGACCCTCACCTGGTCTTCTAGAACCTTAAGGAGGAATTATAGAGGTTGAGCTAGCTTCCTGGCATCTATATTCCACTTCCCTTGAGGCAGGGCAGAATTTGATCTTGTGGGAGTTGAACCCGTGCCCCTGCCTCTAGAGGTGGACACCATTAACCACTAAACCACTTGGGCTTGACTTTTTGGTGTTCCTTTTTGGAGTCACTCCTGCCATGGTGAGGAGAATCTCTCCAACAATCTCCCCCATCCACATCACCCATTGCAGTCGTCCATGTTCAACTTGTAACTGAAAAGTCTTTCTCCTCATGGGAGGCGAGCTTATATTTTATTGCTCCCTCCCACTCAGCCCCATCCTTGCAGTGCCTCCTTCAGGCTCCTCTTGCGTGAAGAAGACTTGTGCAAACTCAGTCCAGATGTCCTTGTTGGCATCGTACCTTTTTGTCCTTCTTTGCACACGGCTGCTCGTGCAAGGCTCTTGAGGCGGTTGTTGTTGCTGTCCCCTTTTGGCGCCATCCTCTCCAAGCACCTGCTTCCCCTCTCTTGGAGAACTTGGAGACATCGGTCCACTCCCCGTCTCCACATCCATCTTCGGTGCTTCAGATTCCTCATCCAAACTTGCTGGAACAAATTCTGCCGCTCGCCCATCCCTTTGGCAATCCTCTCTAGCTAGTGCTCCTACAAGGACATCGCCCTCATTCACGTCCTCCGGCAACTTCCCCTCAAGGAGTTGCAACCACTCCCCCTTCTTGGAGAGACCTGCCTCCTTGTCCGTCTAACGGCTTTTCTCATTAAACGTGACGTTAAGACTCCGCACAATCTGCTGCCTCCTTGGGACAAAGAGTCGGAAAGCCTTGCTTCCGCTCTTGTATCCAAGGAGAATACATCGGCGGGTTCGTGGGTCCAGCTTGCTCTGCCTTTCACATACCTGCACCACCGCATGTGCAATGCAACCAAACATGCGGAGGTGATCCACTGCTGGCCTCCTTCCGCTCCACACCTCTTGTGGCGTTTTCCACGCATTGCTCTCCTTTTCCTTCAATGGCTTGGTCGGTGTAAGGTTCATTATGTATGATGCTGTCCGTTCCGCCTCCACGCAATACCGTTATTGAAGGCCGGTGACGCTGAACATTGATCGCACCATGTTAAGGATTGTGCGATTTTCTCTCTCAGTGACATCACTCTGCTACGGGGAGTGTGGAGTTGTTTTCTACCACTCAATCCCCTTGCTCTTCATCCACCCAAGGCAACCCGCATATTCACCACCGTTCTCGCTCTGGAATGCCTCCACCTTGAACTCTCTCTGCCGCTCCACATCTGCCACAAACTCTTGCATGCATGCAAGGACTTCGCTCTTCCGCTTCAAGAGGTAGACGTACAGTTTGTGGCTGTGGTCGTCGATGAAGGTGAGGAAGTAGCAAGCTCCACCGATGGAGCTCTCAAGTGGTCCACATACATCAATGTGTACCACTGGCAACTTTGTTGATGCACGCGTCCCCGTTGCCACAAACATCTGCCTCGTTGATTTGCCGATAACGTATGGTTCACACATAGTCTCCTTGGTTCCATCAAGGCCACCGATTTGGAGACCCCGCACCACCTCTCTTTTTTCCATCTCTTTCACCGTCAATGGAAAAACATGGCAAAGTCGACGGTGTCATGGGTCCAGGTCTCCTTCATCCTTCGTTGCAAGATTAGCGGTATTGGACCCCGCCCGGCTGTCGAGGATCTTTGCGCGTAGCAGGTACAAGTCGTCCTCTCTCTTGGCACATGCAACAACCTCGCCTTTGCCCTCCTTGTGGATGACGGCCTCCTTCTTTGGGAAGAGCATCTCCAGTCCCTTGTCGGTAAGGCCTTACCGACAAGGGACAAACCTGCTCTCCAGCTGATGGCGAGGAGGTTTGTCCCAAAGTTGGGCATGTGGAGCACGTCGTGGATTGTGCTCGTGACAGGTTTGCCATCCATGGACTCAATGCGGACGTTACCCTTACCGGCGACCACCTCTGTTTTACCGTAGGCCACCATCATGCGTTTGTCCGAGGCGTCGTAGGTGAAAAATGCCGCCCTGTTGCATTGCTTGTGGCGGCCTAATCCGGAGTCAATGACGGCAACTCCCGGATCCTTCAAGTTTGTGGAGTTGTACGCCATAAGGGCCTGCTCGTCTTTCTTCCCACCCCACTCCGACGAGACTGGCTCCTTCTTGGGACAGGTGTGCGATTAGTGGCCCTCCTTGCCGCAGTTGAAGCACTCCCCCTTCTTGTCACCCTTCTTGGTGTCCTGTTTGGCACCCTTCCACTTGTCGTCTCGGCCTCCACTGCAAGGATGAACCGTGTAAGCTGAACTTGATGCCGCTGCACTCTCTTGACGGCCACGTCGCATCCACTCTTTGTGCACGTACTTAGCAACCTTTGGGTACTTCAGCTCGGAGGAAGGCCAAACCTTTTCATCAAGGCTCACACGCAGTGGCATTTCATAGCCACTGACCTAAGATTTCTAGAACACCAAAGCATGCCAGATTTGAAGTTTCCTAGCAGATTCTATGGCTTCTAGAGTGGCCCTTGGTAGGCTGTCCTTTTCCCACCTCGGAAGGCATCCCTTCCTTCCTCTAGAAGCTTCTGCCCCTTCCTCGATTCCTCAGCTTGCTTCTAGTAGGAGGGGAGGTATCCAGAAGACCAAGATACCTCTAGAAGCCTTGTAGGACAGGTCAGCCCTTTTAGAAGGTGTGCCACATTCCTTGACGATCATCTGGCCTTGTAGAACCTTAAGGGGGAAATCTAGAGGTTAACCTAGCTTCGTGGCATCTATTATCCACTTCCCTTGAGGCAGGGCAGAATTTGATCTTGTTGGAGTTGAACTCAGGCCCCTGCCTCTAGAGGTGGACACATTAACCACTAAGCCACTATGGCTTGACTTTTTGGTGTTCCTTTTCAAGGTCACTCCTGCCATGGTGAGGAGCATCTCTCCAACAAGTAGGACAAGGCCATGGTGGCTGAGTGGAACGCTCTTATGAAGTATGGTGTATACGAACTGGTTCCATTACCACCAGGGTGGAAAGCCAGTGATGTCAAATGGGTGAATAAGCTAGAACGTATCTTGGTGTCAATGCGCTAGATAGCAACGGTCTAGAAAACAGGTCCCAACATGGGAGGCCGCCAACTGCTCTTGGTATTGCAACCAAGATAACATATCACCTCGAACGAGGGATCCACAGTTTAGGTTCGTTTGGTTTGCGACCTCACAATGTCCGCATGTTGGTCTTTAGTGTCTACCTTTGGTTGGACACTGTGTGAGGAGTCTCAAAGGCAAGAACTGTAAATGGATGCATGCGAGGTACAGGCTTTTTTACTTGGAGAGCTTTGCTAAAGCTTGTGCTTGTAGTGGCTCCACAGGAGCCAACCTCAACCTACATTTCTACTTGGCACGTCCTTAGACTGCCAAGTGTCATCCTCAAGGCAGGCTCTAGTAAGCTTCCTATAAGCTTCCTGTCCCAGTTTTGGCCACAAAGAAAATTGCGGCCTTCGCGGGGTTTGAACCTGCAACCGCACGTTTGAGACTCCGGTGCCTAATCAACCAAGCCAAAACAATGTAATTCTTATGATGAGCCACAGGGGACATACCCATTATGGGCCGTGCATTCCAGGCCCATCTCAAAACAGACCAAGGGGACATACTCCATAGAGCACTGCATGCCTTGTCTATATGTGTAGGTAGCCAGCTAGGCACTGGACAAGGTGCATACTATTTCAACAAATCTCTCCCTTGCACCTATGTCCATCTGTCGCTTACTGGGCTCCATCAATACCTTGGGGATCACCCTTCCTGTGACGCACTCCTCATGCCAAATCCACGAATGCCTACATAGTACAAGTCTCTCTCCAGCGGCTTGGTCATGCAGTCAGCATGCATGCTCTTCGTTCCGTAGTGCTGCAATTCCACGACGTTTTTCATGACCAGATCACATGAATAGTGGTAATGTATGTCGATGTGCTTCGTTTTCCGGGACATGATCTCGTCTTCGGCCATCGAGATGGCGCTCATGTTGTCCACGTGTAGGACAATGGCATCCTTCTGTGGCACTGTCATTTCGCCAAGCAGGCTACGCAGCCATTGAGTCTCCTTGCACACCTCAAACAGAGCATCATACTTTGCCTCAGCTGTGGACACAGAAACACAATCGTGCTTCCGGGTGGCCCATGAGATGACAGCGCCATTTAAGATGCACGTGTATCCAGAGGTGGATTTCCTGTCGTCAAGATTTCCTCCCTAGTCAGCGTCGGTGTAGCACTTCAGACAAAAGGGGTCCGTTCCTTCTTGGCCTCCAAGGACGAGGCCCATGTAACGTGTCTTCTATAGGTAGCGCAAGATGCGCTTGACTGCCTGCCAATGTTGTGGCCCAGGGTTGGCCACGAATCTGCTCACTTGTCCCACAGCATAGCAGATGTTCGGACGAGTCCCTACCATGGCATACATGATGCTACCCACGGCGGACCGGTAGGGGATGTCTTGCATCTCCCTTTGTCCTGCTTTGTTGCTTGGCAACGTGGAGGCCTTCAGATTTGTATCCGTCGTCATTGGGGTGCTATCAGGCTTGCAGTCTTCCATGTGGTAGCGCTTCAGTACCTCACTAATGTATTTGGACTGGTTAAGTTTGATGGTGCTTGCTTCTTGGTTGCGGTGGATAGAAATCCCGAGGTAGTATGCAAGAGGACCCATGTCCTTCATCTTGAACCTTTTGTTGAGGTCAGACTTCAGCTCATCCAGTAGCTCGACCAAAGACGAGCAGATGATCAGATCATCCACGTACAGTGCAACTAGCATCAGCCCTCTCCCATCATTGCGCACGTATATGCTCGGATCATTCTGGCAATGCGCAAAGGAGACGCCGGTCATGAAACCGTCCATCTCTTTGTTCCACATCCTTGGGGCATGTTTCAGCTCGTAGAGCGCTTTCACCAACTTGCACACCTTGCCCTTGGGAGCATTGACTCCTTTGGGCACCTCCATGAGCACTTCCTTGTGAAGCTTCCCATAAAGGAAAGCTGTTCTGACGTCCATGTGGTGTATCTCCAAGCTCTATGTGGCTGCAATGCCAAGGAGAGAGCGGATGGAGGTAAAGGTCATGGCGGGCGCGACCGTCTCATCGTACTTGGAGCCCGGGCGTTGAGAGAACCCCTTAGCCACTACCCTTGCCTTGACCTTGTTGATGCTGCCGTCTTGCTTCTTCTTCACTCGGAGGACCCACTTGGATCCCACCACGTGGGCCTTGTCGGGTCTATCCACCAGTATCCACGTACCGTTCTCGACAATCGACGCGAGCTTGCTATCCACTACCTCCTTCCACTTGGCCACATCTGGGCCATTCATTGCTTCCGCCACTGTGGATGGCTCTCCCTGAGCCATGCACGACCAGCTAAGGCCGGTCCAATCATCCTCACACCGCAAAGGTGCTCTCTTTGGTCGCAAACTGCGCCGGGGTAGTGGTTTGGCTTCTTGCTTTGGTGTTGGTGCTTCCACAGGTGGTGGTTTGTTGTTGTTATTGTCGTCGTCGTCATCAGAAGAGTCGTCAGACTCCTAGTCAGAATCGGAAACCCTAGACGCCTCATTATCGGCGTCCATGTCAGATGCTGCATCATCTTTCACATCTGCTCTCCCATTCCTACCACCTGCTGGCAAAGTGAGCCAATTGTCGGGTGCTTGGTCTCAGACTCAAGCAACACTATCCACTCTCCTGCCTTAGAAGCAAGGTTCCGGTCCAGTAGCTCTTCCTTTTCAAGGGTGCGTTCGTCAAACCCGACGTCGCGGCTCCTCATGAGCTTGCTTGCTGTCTGGTCGCAAAGCTGATAGGCTTTGTGTGATGTGTCGTACCCAACCATGACACGCTTCCTAGAACGTACGTCAAGCTTGCCTCCACCTTCTCCAGACTGGATCTTCACCGATGCAGTTGACCCGAACACCTTCACAAAAGATGCGTTGGGTTTCTTTCCCGACCATGCTTCTTGTGGATTCTTCAGCCGCTTGTCCTACTTCTTTATATGGTTCCGCAAGGCAGTTGCTGGTGTGAGATTCAAGAGGTAGCAGGCCGTTGTTGCTGCTTTTACCCAAAAGCAAGGTGGGAGCTTGGCGTCAAAGAGCATGCTTCGCACCATGCCAAGTAGGGTCTGGTTCATCCTCTCGGCAACGTCGTTGCTTTGGGGGTTGTAAGGGGTGGTTTGCTTGTGGCGAATGCCATGACGCATTGTCACTTTGGAGCATCTTCATCTTCTTGGACGTTTGCCGCTTCATCATGGCGACAAAGGAGCTTCTTTTTAACGTCTCCCTTTGTTTTGAGGAAGAAGATCCACAACTTGCGGTTGTGGTCGTCAATGAAGGTCAGGAAGTACTTGCTTCTACCGTTGGACGGTGTGCGGAAGGGTCCACACACGTCATTGTGTTTCAGTTCCAAGACTTCCTCTGCTCGTTGACATCCTCTCCCAAACGGCTTCTTCTTTGCCTTCGCTTGGAGGCATGGTCCACACAATGTACACCGTCCGCCATGCTTCATGGTACACCCTTCCATTCCGCGGACTACCTCTTGCTCGTGCATCTTCTGCAGTGTGCTATTGGCCACATGGCCAAATCGCCGGTGCCACAGCTCAGCATCAGTGTCCTTGGTTGATGTGGTGGCCGCAGTGGTTGCCGGTGGTGCATCCTTTGGCACCGGTGCCAGTGTCTTGGTGGCACATACAAGTCCCTCATCCGACGCCTTGGTGACTTTGGTTTGAAGCACGTAGAGGCCGTTAACTCTTAGAACTTGAAGCATGAGATTTTCTTTGGTGTACAAAATCTGGATGTCCTCATTTTTTAGGGCCACCGCTTCCTTGTTGGTGAAGACCACTGTCATGTTGTTGTCGATGGTTTGTGAGACGGATAGCAAGTTGGCTACGAAGGAGGGCATGTACACCCCCTTTTAAAGTTGACTTCCCTCTCCGCACCATTCACGTTGAACGTGATCACCTTGTCCCCTTTGCCCATGGCTTGGACGACGCCGTCGTTTGCACACTTGATGCGCATGATAGATTCAGCCATAGAGACAAATCCACCCTTCTCTTTTGATGAGTGGTGGTTGGTGCCCGAGTCAAGGGAGAATACCTCGGGCCTAAGGATCGCTGCGCCCTTCATGGGTAGCACCCTAGCCATCATGATGGTGAGCTCCTTCTTCTCCTTTCCACCTTTGTTCCTGCCTTCTTTCATAGGACTATGGCAGTCCCTAGTCAAGTGCGCAGCCTTGCCACAGTTGTGACAGTTGCCGGGCTTCTTAGAACTCTTCCCGCCACCGTTGCCTTTCCCTCCACCGCCACCGCTTCCGCTGTTCCCTTGATTGGAGCGAGAGCTTGCACTTTGTCCAACAAAGCAAGAGGCATAGGCTGAGATGTTTGCCTCAGCGCTACTGTGTCGCATGGACTCGTTGCGGACGAGTTCGGCGACAGCCTCGTACGTCAGATCTACCTCCTTCCAACCGCCAAATACGGTAATCAAGGACCCCCAGCTTTCTGGTAGCGCCATTAGGAGGATCATGGCTCGCATGTTGGAGTCAAGATTCCATTCCATTTGCTAGACCTCTTGCAGCACATTGTCATACGACTTAAAAAATGTGGGTATCGATTCTCCTTTGCTCACCCTCATCGACATCAACCATTGGGAGATGAAGAGTCGGTTTGCTAGGGCGTTTGATTGATGCACACGTGTGAGTTTTGCATAGGCCGCGGCAGCCAACGTCCATCGTGTGATGTGGGAGTGTTGAGTCTCGTTGATGGACGTCACAAGAATGGCGAGAGCCATGTTGTTCTTTGTCATCCATGCTACAAGGTCAACCACATGCGTCGTCACGGTCGCATTGGCGGGTGCTGTCTCGATCCCTTTTAGGATGTCAAGGTAGCCACACACGTTCATGCCAATCTCAAACTGCCATGTCAACAGGGGAAACCCTGTCCCCGTGAATTTGGACATACCAGCCTCAAAGGGGCTTGACTCCGATTCGCCATTTCCTGCGGTTGCTTGTCTTCTATGCTTCACTACTACTCTGCTTTGTTGAGGCCGATGAGGCTGATGAGGCTGCTGACTGCGACTATTGTCAAAGGTGCAGTTGGTTGTGTTGCATACCCCTCCCGCCGATGATCGCCTAAGGCAATATTGCCGACGTGAGAGAACAGAATCGGGGTCGTACCACCTTCTAAAGATGGGTAGAGCTTAATCATGTTGGGGCTTGAGGGTCTTGTCGAACATGGATTGAGCTGATTCCTCGTCCCCTAGTCCGCCACGTGCGTGCACCCTACTTGAAGAAGCCAATGGAGCCGATGGAGCAAACTGGAGCCGTCCGATCTTCGTGTCCCTGTTGTACTTGTGCATCCTACAAGACCACACGCTAGTCAGTCTTCGAAGCGTGCCTTTAGAACCAAAAGTGTGGGCTCCTAACCCTTTGTCAATGCACCGGATAGCAACGGTCTAGAAAACGGGTCCCGACATGGGAGGCAGCCAACCGCTCTTGGTATTGCAACCAAGATAACATATCACCCTCGAACGAGGGATCCACACTTTAGGTTCATTTGGTTTGCAACCTCACGAAGTCCGCATGTTGGTCTTTAGTGTCTACCTTTGGTCGGACACTCTGCAAGGAGTCTCAAAGGCAAGAACTGTAAATGGATCCATGCAAGGTACAGGATTTTATACTTGCAGAGCTTTGCTAAAGCTTCTGCTTGTAGTGGCTCCACTGGAGCCAACCTCAACCTACATTCCTACTTGGCGTGTCCTTAGACCGCCAAGTGTCATCCTCAAGGCAGGCTCTAGTATGCTTCCTAGAAGCTTCCTGTCCCAGTTTTGGCCACAAAGAAAATTGCGGCCGTTGCGGGGTTGGAACCCGTGACCTCTCGTTTGAGACTCCGGNGTTTGGTTTGCAACCTCACGAAGTCCGCATGTTGGTCTTTAGTGTCTACCTTTGGTCGGACACTCTGTAAGGAGTCTCAAAGGCAAGAGCTGTAAATGGATGCATGCAAGGTACAGGCTTTTATACTTGCAGAGCTTTGCTAAAGCTTCTGCTTGTAGTGGCTCCACTGGAGCCAACCTCAACCTACATTCCTACTTGGCGTGTCCTTAGACCGCCAAGTGTCATCCTCAAGGCAGGCTCTAGTATGCTTCCTAGAAGCTTCCTGTCCCAGTTTTGGCCACAAAGAAAATTGCGGCCGTTGCGGGGTTGGAACCCGTGACCTCTCGTTTGAGACTCCGGTGCCGAATCAACCAAGCCAAAAAGGTATGGTTCCTATGATGAGCCACAGGCGACATACCCATTATGGGCAGTGCATTCATGGCCCATCTTAGAACAGACCAAGGGGACATACTCCATAGAGCAGTGCATTCCTTGTATGTATGTGTGGCTAGCCAGCTAGGCAGTGGACGGGGTGCATACTATTTAAACACTTGGCAGGACTCATTGAGAAGTACAAAGCGAGGCTGGTGGATAAGGGTTTTCACCAGATCCTAGGGGAGAATTTCACAGACACCTGTATTCTAGTTGGCAAGCACGGGACAGGTCGGAAATTGCTGGGTGTAGCTTCACATGAGGACTAGGAGATACACCAAATGGATGTCAAGAATTCCTTTCTCAAGGTTCCACATGAGGAAGAGATTTATGTGTAGCAACCAGAAGGGTTTGATGATGGTATAGACCATGTGTGGCTGCTCCTCAAACCCCTTTATGGCCTTAGGCAAGCCGCGTGTTGCTGGGAGAAAGGAATATCACCCACCCTTAGTTCAGGAGGGTTCATACAAAATCCGAGTGACCCATCTCTTTGTTAGCTACTGAGCTAACCACCTCCGGTAGAGAAGCCGCGAAACCAAAAAGCTCACAAAGGTTCTTACACCTTCTTCCTTTGCAGGTATGTGTCATGCACCCCAAACTTAATCAGGCATACACTTCACCTTCAAGAGTACTAACGCCTTAGCATTACATCTCAAGAAGAGCTCAAGTCGTGAATACGCAAGAGAGCATCAAGCAAGGGTTGATTGATCAGCATGCAAGACAAGTCCTTTTATAGCTGTCTGTCCAGTCCTAGAACTCAAAAGCACATTCCTCGGAAGTGGCCTGAACCAGCCACGTCACCAATAGACTTGCACTGTGGGCTTGACACATAAGCATCCTAGTGTCAAGGTGACAGACAAACCATGTAGCGTCCAAGAAGCTACGGACATTCTTTCTTGGAAGCTTCCACAACAAACAAGATATGCATGGGGCCAGGATCGACCTCATGACCTCTCACTTGGCCAAATCAACAAAATGGCCAAGGTAACCACTCACCCACATGGTGTACTCACAGGTTATATCTCACAAGAGACAGAGCATAGTTGAGTCACACTACAACGGATCTAGGGGTCATACCTCCACAAGGGGCAGAGCATTCCTGATCCGTCCTACAACACTGAACAAGGGGCAAAAACATTCAACAAATCTCTCCCTTGCACCTTGCGTCAGTGACCATCATCATTCGTCATCACTTGCGTTGACCATGCC
>SZWC01000265.1:15085-37258 GCA_023375785.1 Penium margaritaceum | reverse complement strand
ATATCTCACAAGAGACAGAGCATAGTTGAGTCACACTACAACGGATCTAGGGGTCATACCTCCACAAGGGGCAGAGCATTCCTGATCCGTCCTACAACACTGAACAAGGGGCAAAAACATTCAACACTCTTTTCCTGCGTTAGGACCATGGTCTTCCAGCTGCCTTGCTTGTCTTTGTGGAAAACCGGTTTATTTTGTCTTTATCTCTCTCCCTCATCACAGCAACAAAGAAGCTACTCACCACACAGTACAGCTTGACAGACTTGGATGAAGCAATGAACTTCTTGGGCATGACTATCACCAAGGACAACGCTGATCGTACACTCAGCTTGCATCAAGGACGGTTCATAACGCACCTCATTGCACGCTTTCAGCATCTGATACAAAATCTACCATCATAGCATGCACCAATGAGTCCTAATGTGTATGCACATCTCTTGGGCGCCAACGCCACCAATTATGAACGGGACTGTGACTGCACACTGTGCACACAAATCACGGGTAGTTTGTCGTGTTTGGCTTCCACTACATCACTGGACCACTCATGCGCTGTGAACGTGCTGGCACAATTCAGCCAATAGCCACGAAGCACACCCCGTAAATCATTGCTGAATTTGTTGCACTATGTGATGGACAATGTTGCACTTGGTTTGGTTTTTGCACCTTCATCATGTCCGTTGTTGGATGGGTACTGTGATAGAGACTTTGCACGTGATTGTGGGGTTCATAGTTGTGGAGGTAATGTGTTTTGTATGTGGGGCACTGTAGTTTCATGGGGAAATGCCAAGCGGTCATTTGTGGCCCAAAGTGTAGCTGAAACTGAATACATGGCACTCAGTGAAGCAGCTTTCGAATGCATTTTGCTGGCACGACTGCTTCAGGAATTGGGGTTGCCGGCTCATGCCGTTCCACTTCACAGTGACAGCTCTGCTGCATGACACATAGCTAAGAATGATAATGTGCTACATCATTGCACAAAGCATATTAGTCTAGAGCATCATTTTTTCAGCAAAGCAGTCGAGGCCAGTGCCGTGCAAGTGTGCCTAGTCAACGGTGATGCACAGCTGTCCGACTTCCTCACCAAGACACTTCCATTGATTGCAATCCAATAGCAAATTTAGTACCTTGGATGCATGCCCATTGTAATACCATCCATGGGGGCATATTAATCCTCTTTGTATACACTTTTGTCAATGATGTGGGCATGAGTGTGTAGGGCATTTTGACCTAGAGAGTGGAGGCAACACACACTGAGTCTATACGCTGCACCCATCCTCAGTTGTCTCTGGCATCTCCAGTGCACGTGCCTCCATCTTTCGACATTGCCTCTGTTGCACCTTCACTAATAACTGTGGTAAATATGTTGGACTCCTTGTGAAACCTATGGCTTTCCTCACTATGGATGTTGGTACGGCTGAAAACCTGGAGAACCTAGTTTACGTCTAAAAGAGTAAGGGGCATACATGATGTTCCGGTGTGTGTTCTTGGATTGGGAGCTCTATTTTGGGTGCCATGCGAGGGGTTAGCCCTCTCTCTAGCAGGTCGTGCCAGCAAGCCTCGCTCGTCGGCCGACGGGTGGGTCTCACTCAACAAGGCTCACCCGCTCAAGCTCTTGCTCGTTTTAGCCTGAAATTATGTCTTTTTTCACATTCATGGCCACCAACCACTTTTTATAGTAACTTCCTTATTACTGCATCATTTGAGGAAAGACAAGTTGCATTGGAATCACAACGCTCTTCTTATGTGCTCCCTGAAGGGCTACTGCCATGCACTGGTTGAGGAGGGCAGACAATGGGACTGACACCCCCGTAGTACCTCCTTGTCGTGCCAAGCTCTACTCGGTTGCCTCTGATGACGTCCGCAATACCTTGTTGAGGCCTCGCAAGAAGGCCCCCAAGGTCTCCATTGCAGGGAAGGCAAACTCCATGTGTTTTTGCTTTTCCTTGCATCACCACCATCCTGTTTCCTCTCTTTTGTCCTCACTACATCCTCCAGCGCCACTCCAGGTCCTTCAGCCGACCGCCTCCTCAGACTTGGCCGTTGAAGGTTGGCGATGACAACATCCATCATGAGCGTGTGTCCTATGGCTGGGTCAAAAAATGTGATATCCGGGTGCCCCTCTGGTAGCAAGCCTGTGTGCTCGACTATCACTCCGACCATCCCGCTCTCGCGTACGGATGCTATCAACTCTCTCTCATTACTACACCTTGGAATGCCTTTGTATCCCCTCCTTGGACATATCAGAGGGTGTGCTATGATGTGCACAGATGTTTAGGGATCCTCTCTATACATGTCCACACCGGCGTATGGAACACGTGTGTAATTGGTAGCCCCGAGTAAAACCTGCACACCACTCTTTATTCCTCCACTGCCATGTGTCAATGCGTCCAATAGCGACGGTCTAGAAAACGGGTCCCGACATGGGAGGCCGCCAACCGCTCTTGGCATTGCAACCAAGTTAACATATCACCCTCGAACAAGGGATCCACACTTTAGGTTCATTTGATTTGGAAGCTCACGAAGTCCGCATGTTGGTCTTTAATGTCTACCTTTGATTGGACATTCTCTGAGGAGTCTCAAAGGCAAGAACTGTAAATGGATGCATGTAGGGTACATGCTTTTATACTTGCAGAGCTTTGCTAATGCTTCTGCTTGTACTGGCTCCGTTGGAGCGAACCTCAACCTATAGTCCTACTTGGCTCATCCTTAGACCACCAAGTGTCATCCTCAATGCAGGCTCTAGTAAGCTTCCTAGAAGCTTCCTGTCCTAGTTTGAGCCACAAAGAAAACTGCGACCAACGCAGGGTTTGATTCCACGATGTCTCATTTGAAAACTTGGTACCTATTCCAACCAGGCCAGAAAGGTGTAATTCCTATGATGATCCCCAAGGGACATACCCATTATGGACATTGCATTCCTAGCCCATCTCAGAACAGACAAGGGGACGTACTCCATAGAGCAGTGCATGCCTTGTCTGTATGTGCAGCCAGCCAACTAGGCAGTGGACAAAGTGCATACCATAGTAACAAAGCTCTCCCTTGCACCTCTGTACATGTGTCGCTCACTAGGCTCCATCAATAGAACCTTGGGGCTCACCCTTCCTGTTCTGCACTCTTGATGTCGAATCCACAAATGCCTGCATAGAGCAAGTTCGTCTCCAGGGGCTTGGTCGTGCAGTTAGCAAGCATGCTCTTAGTTCCAAAGTGCTGCAAGTCTACCACGTTCTCTATGACCAGGTCACGTGAGTAGTGGTAACATATGTCGATGTGCTTCATTCGCCGGGAGATGATCTCATCTTCAGCCATGAAGATGGCGCTCATATTGTCCACCTATACGATCGTGGCCTCCATCTGTGGCACTATCATTTCGCCAAACAGGCTGTGCAGCCACTGATTCTCCTTACACAAATCAGATAGAGCAACGTACTATGCCTTAGCCGTGGACCTGGAAACACAATCGTGCTTCCTGCTGGCCCATGAGATGGCAACGCCAGTCAAGATGCACACGTATCAAGAGGTGGATTTACGGTCGTCAAGATGTCCTTCCCAGTCGGCGTCAGTGTAGCACTGTAGGCGGAGGGGGTCCGTACCTTCTTGGCCTCCAAGGACAAGGCCCATGTGACGTGTCTTCTGTAGGTAGCGCAAGATGCACTTGACTGCCAGCCAATGTTGTGGCCCTGGGTTGGCCAAGAATCTGCTAACTTATCCCAGAGCATAGCAAATGTCCGGACGAGTCCCTACCATGGCGTACATGATGCTACCTATCACGGACTGATAGGGGATTTCTTGCATCTCCCTTTTTTCTACTTCATTGCTTGGCAACATGGAGGCCTTCAGCCTCATACCAGTTGTCGTTGGAGTGCTGACAAGTTTGCAGTCTTCCATGTGGTAGCGCTTTAGTACCTCACCAATGGAAGGGTTTGATTGAGTTTGATGGTGCTTGTTTCTCTGTTGCATTGGGTGGAAATCCCAAGGTAGTATGCAAGAGGACCCATGTCCTTCATCTTGAATCTTTTGCTCAGGTCAGACTTCAGCTCATCCAGTAGCTTGACTGAAGAAGAGGAGATGATTGGATCATCCACATACAGCGTAACCGGCATCAGGCTTCTCCCAATATTGCACACGTACATGCTTGAATCATTCTCGCAATGTGCGAAGAAGAGACCAGTCATGAAGCCGTCCATCTCTTTGTACCATATCCTTCAGGCCTGTTTCAGCCCGTAGATCACTTTCACCAGCTTGCACACCTTGCCCTTGGGAGCTTTGACTCCTTTAGGCACCTCTATCAGCACTTCCTTGTTGAGCTTCCCATAAAGAAAATCTTTCCAAATGTCCATCTAGTGTATCTCAAGGTTCTTTGCGGCTGCAATGCCAAGGAGAGAGCGGATAGAAGGAAAGGTTACGACGACCGTGAATGTTTGATGGTACTCGGAGCCTGGGTGTTGAGAGAAACCCTTTGCCAATACCCTTGCCTTGAACTAGTTGATGTTTCCGTCTTGCTTCTTTTTGACTTAGAGGACCCACTTGGATCCCACCACATGGGCCTTGTCGAGTCTATCCACCAAAACCCACATTCCATTCTTGGCAATGGACGCGAGCTTGCTCTCCACTACCTCCTTCCACTTCGTCAAATCTGAGCCATTCATCGCCTTCGCCATTGTAGATGGCTCTCCTTGAGCCATGCACAATCAGCTAAGGCCTGTCCAATTTTCCTCGTACCGTAAAGGTGATTTCTTTGGTCGCAAACTGCACCCGAGTGCTGGTGCGGCTTCTTGCTTTGGTGTTGGTGCTTCCCCAGGTGGTGGTTTGACATCCTTGTCATCGTCAAAAGAGTCTTCAGACTCCAAGTCAGGCTCGGAAGCCTCGGATGCCTTGGTATTCGTGTCCACATCAGATGGTGCATCCTCCTCTGCAACTACTCTCCCATTCCCACCACCTGCTAGCAAAACAAGCCAGTTGTCGGGTGCTTGGTCTCTAGACTCAAGACACAGTATCCATTCTCCCGCTTTGGGAGCAAGGATCGGGTCTAGCAGCTCTCCCTTTCCAAGAGTGAGTTCGTCCAACACAATGTTGTGGCTCCTCACAAGCTTGCCTGTCGCGTGGTCCCAAAGGCGATAGGCTTTGTGTGATGTGCCGTACCCAACCATGATGCACTTCTTAGAATATGCATGAAGATTGCCTCCACCCTCTCCCGACTAGAGTTTCACCCATGCAGTTGACCCGAACACCTTCAGATGAGATGCGTTGGGTTCCTTTCCCGACCATGCTTCCTGTGGGGTCTTCAAGTGCTAGTCCTGCTCCTTTCCACGCTTCCGCAAGGCGGCTGCTAGTGTGAGGTTCAAGAGGTAGCAGGTCGTTGTTGCTGCTTTTTCCCAAAAGCGAGGAGGGAGCTTGGCGTCGAAGAGCATGCTTCACACAATGCCGAGCATGATCTCGCTCATCCTCTAGGCTACACCGTTGCTTTGGAGGTTGTAAGGGGTGATTTGCTGGTAGCTGATGCCATGATGCTTCAGCCTAGGCTTGTATGCCTCGTACTCACCTCTATTGTCACTTGTGAGCGTCTTCACATTCTTGGAAGTTTGCGGCTCTATCATGGCAACAAGCTCAAGGAGCTTCTCCTTGACCTCTCCCTTTGTTTTGAAGATGTTGATCCACTACTTGTGGCTGTGGTTGTCAATGAAGGTTAGGAAGTACTTGCTCCCTCCGTTAGATTGTGTGCGTAAGGGTCCAAACATGTCACTGTGTAACAGTTCCAAGACATGCTTTGCTCATTGACCTCCTCTCCCAAACACCTTCTCCTTTACGTTCGCTTGGAGGCATGGTTCACACAATGTATACCATATGCCATGCTTTATGGTCCACCCTTCCATTTTGCGCACTACCTCTTGCTCGTGCATCTTCTACAACATGCTGTTTTCCACGTGGCCAAATCGTCGGTGCCACAACTCAGCTTTAGTGTCCTTGGTTGATGTGGCGGCCCTAACGGTTGCCGGCGGTGCATCCTTTGGCTCTAGTGCCATTGTCTTGGTGGCACATGCCAGTCCCTCATCAGACACCTTGGTGACTATGGTTTGAAGCACGTAGAGGCCATCGACTCTGGGAACTTGAAACATGAGGTCATCTTTGGTGTACAAAATCTGGGTGTCCTTTTTTTTTTAAGGCCATGGCTTCCTTGTTGGTGAACACCATTGTCATGTTATTGTCGGTGATTTGTGAGACTAACAGCAAATGGCTACAAAGGAGGGCATGTACACCACCTTTTGAAGATTGACCCGCCTTCTCCACACCGTTCACGTTGAACGTGATCACCTTGTCCCTTTTGCCCATGCCTTGGACGACGCCGCTATGTGAACACTTGATGCGCATGACAGATTCAGCCATGGAGACAAATCCACCCTTCTCTTTTGATGAGCGGTGGTTGGTGCCCGAGTCAAGGGCAAAGTCAAGGGCCCCAAGCCTAAGAATCGTTGCTCCCTTCACGGGCAACCTTCTAGGCATCATGTTGGTGAGCTCCTTCTTGTCCTTCCCACCTTCGTTCTCGCCTTCTTTCTTGGGACTACGACAGTCCCTAGCCCAGTGCCCAGCCTGGCCACAGTTGTAACAGTTGCCGGACTTCTTGAAGCTCCTCTCGCCACCATTGCCTTTCTCTCCACCGCCACCGCATCCGTTGTAACCTCGACTGGAGCGAGAGCTTGCACCTTGTCCACATAAGTGAGATCCATAGGCTGAGATGTTCGCCTAACTACCACTGCATTGCATGAACTTGTTGAGGATGTGTTCAGCGACAGCCTCATTAGTCAGATCTGCCTCCTTCCAACTGCCAAATACGTTGATCAAGGACCCCCAGCTTTCCGACAGCGCCATTGGAAGGATCATTGCACGCATGTTGGACTCAAGATTCCATTCCATTTGATGTTCCTCTTGCAGCACGTTGTGGAATGACTGTATAATTATAGATTTTGATTCTCCTTCGCTCAACCTCATTGACATAAAGCTTTGGAAGATGAAGAGCCGGTTTGCTAGGGCGTTTGATTGATGCACGCATGAGAGTTTTGCTTTGGCCTTGCCAGCCAATGTGCATCCTGTGATGTGGGAGTGTTGAGTCTCGTTGATGGACTGTCACTAGAACGGCGAGAGCCATGTTGTTCTTCATCGTCCATGCTGCAAGGCCAGCCACATACGTGGTCACTGTCGCATCGGCGGGTGCTATCTTGATCCCTTTTAGGATGTCGAGGTAGCCACGCACGTTCATGACAATCTCAAGCTGCCATTTCCCCAAGGGAAAACGTTTAGTGCCATCTCTTTTCTCTGTTTGCGGGCAAACATCAGCTGGAGGGGTAAGCAACGGAACTGCACCTTTAAACTGGTAGTAGACATCAGCTAACATCAGCCTACATTGGCCTCAATGTAGCAGAGACGTAGATTGCAGAAAAAGGTAGCCTAAATGGCTGGCCCATCAGGAGTAGTGGGGGCTGCCGCAGGGCAGTCCTCAAGTACAACAACGGTTGTTGCAGGGCAGTCCTCAAACTCAAGAGTGGCTGTCACAGGTCAGACTACTGGAGCAACAGTGAGTGCTACCGCAATGCCGCAAGGTCTTGGATCTTTGGGAGGAATCCCCGTCTTTGAGGGGAGCGGCTTTCCGCACCGGAGATGGCCGTATGAATTCGCAATGAAAGTGCGCGGCTTCATCAAGCTACTGAAGGGAGAGAAGCATGTTCCTACTGTGGGTAAGGCTGCACACCAAATCCTAGGATCTGGGGATCTTATCCGGGAATCCGGATCCGGATCCGGATCCGGGGATCCGGATCCTTGATCAAGATTCGATCCGGGATTCGGGGATCTTTTAATCACATAAAAAAGAGGGGAAAACGGGGTTAGGAGTAAAAAAGGTAGGGCATTATCCTTGCTTAGCCTATAGAATCCGGAAAAGATTCGGGGATCCATAGGATCCGGGGATCGTTTCTTGGATCCGAGGATCCAAATCCAGCCTAGGATCCGGAACCGGGGATCAGGATCCAACTTGAGATCCGGGAATCTTACCCGGTGTGCACCCTTAACGGTGGGCTCACCCGAGCATGAGACATGGATGGAACAGAATGACATTGTCATGTCATTCCTAGGAAATGCGATTGGTAAGAAGTATGTTCCCATCATTGCCGGGTCCACGCTGGCTTTCGAAGCTTATGAAAAGCTCAAATGCATGCACCAATCCACATCCCTCGTGAATAGATTATTCATCCTACAACGGCTGATCAGCATGCAAGTGAATGAAGGGGAATCAATCCCTGAATTCCTACAGGAGTTTGAAGGACTCCTTGGCAAGGCTCGCCAGATGAACTGGGACCTTGACAAAAACATGCAAGCCATGATCCTCCTCATGGCACTACCGGAGAGCTGGAGCCCAATGATCACTGTCATGGGCGCCTGGAAGGAGGATGACCTGACGTACACGGTAGTGTCCGAGTACGTGTGAAATAAGGCCATGCGTTGTAGCAGAAATGAGGCTAAATTCTCAGCCTATGCCGTACGCTATTGGGGCCGTGGGAGCAAAGGGTCAACCTTTGGTCAGAAAGGCGGCAGCAGAAGCGGTGGTGGCGGAGGCAACAATGGCAGCAAGGCTCCCAAGCAACAGGGCAACTGCCACAACTGCGGCAAAGCTGGGCACTGGGCAAAAGAGTGCAGGTCGCCAAAGGAGGACAAAGGAAGCAATGGGAACAAAAGCAGCAAAAATGTTGGAAAAGAAGCCACCAACATGATGCCACAGAGCACGCCTTCGGAAAAAGGAGCTTTCGGGCTTGACTCCGGCACCGATGGTCACTCCAGCAACAATGAGGTAGGATTTTTCTCCGTTTGCCCCACCGAGCGGCAGTTCAGATGCGCAAACGGTAGCGTTGTGAATGCAAAGGGCGTGGGAGACAAGCTGGTGAGCATCGGCCTCAATGGTGTAGAGAAGGATCTACGGCTACGTGACGTGGTCTACATGCCCTCCTTTGCGACAAACCTCCTGTCCGTGTAGAACAAAACAGACAACAACATGACGGTGGTGTTCACGCAAAACAATGCGGTCATTGCCAGGAACGAGGACATCAAGGTCCTCTACACCAACAAATATCTCACGGCACAGGTCCCACGAGTTAACGGGCTCTACGTATTGTAGACAACGACAACAAAGAGCTCGAAAGACGAGGGTTATGCAGGTGCGGTAGAGGCAGTGGTCTCGGCACCAACAGAGGAGAGCACACGAATGGAAACTGAACAAATATCCTCTGCCGCGAAGGATGAAGACACTGATCTATGGCATATATGCTTTGGGCACGTTGCAAACAGTATGCTCCAAGTCATCCAACAACAACAGCTAGTCCGCGGCATGGATGGTTGCAAGAAGGATGTGGTTGGGTGTGGCGGCCTGTGTGAACCTTGCCTCCAAGGCAAGACCAAGCAAACGTGCTTTAAGCGCAACGGTTGACGCGCAGAATAAGCCCTTGACCTGATTCACACCAACGTGTGCGGACCCTTTTGCACGGCGTCAAACGGTAGTAGTAAGTATTTTCTGACCTTCATCGACAACCACAGCCACAAGGTGTGGATCTTCTTCCTCAAAACAAAGGGAGAGGTCAAAGAAAAGTTGCAGGAGTTTGTCGCCATGGTGGAGCAGCAGACTGGAAAGAAATTCAAAGCAATGCAGAGCATCAGCGACGGAGTGTATGAAGCATGCAAGGGCTGGTTGCGGCAACATGTGATCAACCACGAGCCCACTGCTCCTTACACGCCGCAGAGCAATGGTGTTGCCAAACGGATGAATCAGACCATCCTTGGCATGGTGTGTAGCATGCTCTTTGATGCGAAGCTTCCACCGCGGTTCTGGGCGCAAGCAGGAAGAACAACATGCTATCTCGTGCGTGGGTGCATGGGTGTGTGGGTGCGTGGGTGCGTGGGTGCGTGGGTGTGTGGTTCCGTTGGTGTATGGGTGCATGGGTGCGTGGGTGCGCGGGTGTGTGGGTGCCTGGGTGCCTGGGTGCCTCGTCAACCTGGCTCCTGCTGCTGCTCCTGGCAGGCGCAGAAAGAAAAAGGACAAGCAACAGATGATGTCACAAGAAGTTTGGTCAGGGAAGAAGCCGGACGCATCACACCTAAAATTATTTGGCTGCACCTCATGGGCAAAGGTCCAGGCCGGTGAGAGTGCCGGCAAGCTGGATACAAGAACGTGAAAGTGCATTATGGTGGGCTATGAGACGGCCCACAAGATATATTGCTTGTGGGACCTAGCAGGAAGAATTCTCATCACCAGCGAGGACGTAACATTTGACGAGAGGAAACCAGGCAAGGAAGAGATGCTTCATCCCATGCAAGCTCCAAAACAAGGAGAGTGGTTGGTGCTGCTGGAGTCAGGAGATCAAGCTCCCGAAAGCTCGCAAGTGATGCCAGTGCGGCAGGCCGTGAAGAACAGTGGTATCGCAGGGAGAGCGGCGAGCTCCGACACAGAGTCAAAGACATCCGAGGCCTCTGAAACCAGCTCGGAGGCCAGTGGCTCTTCAAAAGTAAAAAAAATAAGTTTAGGGCAGCCAGCAACACAGGAGAAACAGCATTGCAAAGATCCACCAGCAATGCAACATCGCAGCACACGACAAAGAAGAAAACTCCAAAGAACAACGTTGACACCAAAAGTTAGACTGTGTTCAATGTTTTTTTGCCCCTTGTTAAGTGTTGTAGGACGGATCAGGAATGATCCCCCCTTGTGGAGGTATGACCCCTAGATCCATTGTAGCGTGACTCAACTATGATCTGTCTCTTTAGAGATATGACCTGCAAACACACCATGTGGGTGAGTGGTTACCTTGGCCATTTTTTTGATTCGGCCAAGTGAGAGGCCATGAGTTTGATTGTGGCCCAATGCATATGTTGTTTGCTGTAGAATCTTCCAAGAAAGAAAGTCTGTAGCTTCTTGAACGTTACATGGTTGGTCTGTCACCTTGACACTAGGATGCTTATGTGTCAAGCCCACAGTTCAAGTCTATTGGTGACGTGGCTGGTTCAGGCCACTTCCTAGGAATGTGCTTTTGAGTTCTAGGACTGGACAGACAGCTATAGAAGGACTTGTCTTGCATGCTGATCAATAACCCTTGCTTGATTCTCTCTTGCATATTGACGACTGGAGCTCTTCTTGAGATGTAATGCTAAGGCGTTACTACTCTTGAAAATGAATTGTATGCCTGATTAAGTTTGCGGTGCATGACACATGTCAACAAAGGAAGAAGGCCTAAGTTTGGTGAGCTTTCTGATTTTGCAGCTTCTCTTCCAGAGGTTGTTAGCTCAGTAGCTAACAAAGGGTTATGGGTCCACTCCTCTGGTTAGGGAAGTTTCACGCACGTAACCGCTAAGGTTACAAGAAGTGAGAGCTCCTTTGCTCTCACCTAACTTCTCTTTTAGCAAGGCAACATCAGCAACAGGGGAATGCAACACATCTGCACCTTTCTACCTTGGGAGCTGACATCAGCCTACATCAGCCTACATCAGCCTACATCTGCTTGGAAAGGCCAACGTGAAAAGGGGAAGCAGTTTCCTCCTCTCAACAACAGCTCGCAACGGCCTCAAACACAGGTTTGTCGGCATCAACAACACGTACAGTGGTTGTAGAAGTTGTAGTTGTAGGGATGGCAGGGACAGGGGAACTAGGGAATCATTCACCCATCCTCAAGTTTGATGGAGAGGGGTTTGCACTCTGGAAGTGGCAGTTTGAGATCATCATGGATGACAGAGATCTGCTAGGATATGTTGACGGAACTATCCCAGCACCAAAGGAGGAGGGTGCTGACCCAGTGGCATGGGTCAAGCTCAACAAGAAGGCTCTCGCCATTCTTGTGTCCTCCATACAACCCTCAGTCCTTTCACACATTAGCGGTTATACAGTGGCAACCGCGCCATACGCCAAACTCCGCAAGGTATTTCGGTCCTCCTCACTTGCCAACCGTCTCCTCATTCTATAAAACCTCATCAGCATGAGGCTTGCTGAAAGGGAGGATGTCTCCGCCTTTATGCAGAAATTTGAGACGCTATTACAACAAGCCAACGGCATGGGGTGGGACCTGAAATCCGACATGCAGGCCATGATTTTTCTGATGACGCTGCCGGAAAGTTGGCGCCCCATGATAACAGTGATTGGAGGGAGGACTGAAGATCTAGTTTCCTACACCACGGTGAGTATGTGAGGAATGAAGCGATGTGTCGTAGCAGTTGTGAAGCAAACATGGTTGCCTTTGCCTCACGGAGCACCTTCCGCAATACCTCCTCCTCTGAGTACAAGGAAAACAATAGCACTAGCAACAGTGGAAGGAGTACAAAGCGCCAAGGAAACTGCCACAACTGTGGCAAGGCTGGACACTGGGCTTGAGAGTGCCGTGCATCCAAAAGAGAGGGAGGACACAGGGATGCATGGCGAGGGGGAACTGGTGGGAAGGATCCCACAAGCTTGATGGCTGAGTGTGCCTCCAACAAAAGGAGGGTGATACTTAAGGCTGCACACCAAATCCTAGGATCCGGGCATCTTATCCGGGAATCCAGATCCGGATCCGGATCCGGGGATCCGGATCCTTGATCAAGATTCGATCCGGGATCCGGGGATCTTTTTACCACATAAACAAGAGGGAAAAACAGGGCTATGAGTAAAAAATGTAAGGCATTATTCTTGCTCAGCCTATAGGATCCGGAAAAGATCCGGGGATCCATAGGATCCGGGGATCTTTTCTTGGATCCGAGGATCCAAATCCAACCTAGGATCAGGAACCGGGGATCAGGATCCAACCTGAGATCCGGGAATCTTACCTGGTGTGCACCCTTAGCAATACTCAGGCCAGGAGCCTACGACCTTGACTCGAGCACAAACGAGTACACCACTTACAAGAAGAGAGACTTCATCTCTCTTGCTCCATGTAACAAGAACTTCAGAGTCGCCAACGGCAAGGTTGAGGCAACTAAGGGGATTGGTGACAAGCTGGTCACAGTGGGTGTCAACGGTGGAGATTCCAACCTCAAGCTAGTGGGGGTGGTGTACTTGCCCTCATTCACAGCCAACCTGCTCTCCGTCTCTAAGATAACTGACCATGGGATAACAGTGGTCTTTACAGAGAAGGAAGCAGTGATAGTTCCTACCAAGGACATCAACATCTCCTACTCTGCCAAGAAGGTTGTTGCACAGGTTCCTCGCGTTGATGGACTCTACGTGTTGCAGAACAAAATGACAACTTCAACGGCTGAATCTTTGGTTGAGAGTGATGATGAGGAGAGTAGCGATGCAGACTCAGATGAGGAAGGACATGTTGGAGCAGCGGAAGCACTGGCATCAGATGATTCAGCAACAAAACCACAAGCAAATGCAGCCACCGGAGCTGTTCATGCTAGTATGTGCACATCCTCTAAGAACTTGTGGCACAAGCGCTTTGGGCATGTGGCTCATCGCACATTGGAGCTCATGGGAAAGCAGGAGCTAGTGCGTGGGATGAACCTAGGTGATGAGGTGGAGGGAGCGGAGATCATGTGTAAACCATGCCTTCAAGGCAAGGCGAAAAGGAAACCCTTCAAGCGCAATGGCACGCGTGCTCTCACACCTCTTGATCTCGTCCACTCTGATGTATGTGGTCCCTTTTGTGTACCGTCAAATGGACGTAGCAGATATCTCCTCACATGCATCTACAAAAATAGCCACAAAGTCTGGTTATACTTTCTCAAAAAGAAAAGTGAGGTGACGGAGAATCTGCAGGCCTTTGTCGCTATGGTTGAGCGACAGAGTGGAAAAAGGGTGAAGGCATTCAGAACAGACAACAAGGGAGAGTACGAAGCTTGCAAGGAGTGGCTCAAGACACTGGGTAATAAACACCAGAAAACTATGCCCTACTCACCTCAAAGCAACGGCGTAGCAAAGAGGATGAACCCGACGCTCCTAGGCATGACAAGGTGCATGCTCTTTGACGGCAAGCTTCATCCTAGGTTTTGGGCTAGAGCAGTACATACTGCTACCTACCTTGTGAACCTCACACCTGCAGCAGCTCTGCGAAGGAGAGGCAAGAAGAAGCAGACACAGCAGTTGAAGACGCCTCAAGAAGCATGGTCAGGTAGGAAGCCAGATGTCTCCCATCTCAAGGTGTTCGGTTGCACCGGGTTTGCCAAGGTCCAGGCTGGTGAGGGCTCTGGAAAGCTCCATGTAAAAGCACAAAAGTGTATTTTTATTGGCCATGACACCACCCACAAAGCTTATCGACTGTGGGAACAAGGAGCCAAGAAGGTCATCCACAGCAAAGACCTGGATTTCCACAAAACGCCTATGATTAAGGGATAGCATCCCCAACTCGAGACTGCTCCAAAACAAGGAGAGTGGCTCACTCTCCTTGAAGAGGGAGACAAAGCACCAGCACAATGGCATGGGATAGGTGCTGCAAGAGGGAGAGGAGCTCATGACGATGAATCAGAGGAATCAGACTCTGATTCCAACGTATCCAATCCTCCGGAACATGAGAAGGTTGCCTCTCCCATCATAAACGACAAACCGGACCTCTAGCCTCCACATAAACAACACCAGCTAGCAGGTTTAAGGAGCAGTTTAGACCTCAAAGTACCTTGGCAGCATTACGACGCAGATAGGGGTGAATGGACAGGCTTCAACTCTTCATTCTTGGTTCAAGAGTAGCCAATGTCTGTCGCATAGGCACTCACGCAGCTTGACAAAGTAGAGTGGGACGAAGTAATTTGCAGTGAAATCAGCTCCATTGAAGAGACTGTAACATGGGTGTTGGTGGACAGACCTGTCGGGGCTCACGTTGTGGGATCCAAGTAGGTGCTGAAAGTAAAACAAAAACAAGATCGCAAGATAGACAAGTACAAGGCATGGGTGGTAGCAAGGGGGTTCTCCCAACAGCATGGCACAGAGTACGATGAGACCTTTGCTCCAGTTGCAACGTTTGCCTCCAATCAAAGCTCGCCATCGCTACTGCCGAGAACATGGAGGTCCACCCGATGGATGTCAAGACAGCCTTCCTTCACGACAAACTTGACAAGGAGGTATTGATGGAGGTTCTGGAGGGGGTTGATGCTCTTGAGGGCAAGGTGTGCACATTGGTGAAGGCACTCTATGGGCTAAAACAAGCGCCAAGACTTTGGTACTAGGAGATGGACACATTCATGGCCAAGGAGTCCTTCATGCACTGCGACAATGACCCTAGCATGTACGTGCGTGAGAGTGAAAAAGGGACTATGTTGGTCGCCTTGTACATTGATGACCTGATTCTATGCTCCTCTTTGACGCAGCTGCTAGACGCTCTCCAGGGGCAGCTGAGTAGCAGAATCGAGATGGACATGGGTCCCCTTGACTTCTATCTTGGAATTGCCATCAAGCGTGATAGAGAAGCAGGTACCACCAGCCTAAACCAGAGAAAATACGTCGACTCCATCCTCAAAACAATACAACATGGCAGATTGCAAACCTACCAGCACACCCATGAGCTCGGAGTGCAAACTCTCCACCTCCATGTCCCCATCCAACAAAGCGGAGAAAACTGACATACTCAGCATCCCATATCAGTCTGCAATGGGCAGTCGGATGTATGCCATGGTCGCCACCGGACCAGATATAGCCCATGCTGTTGGGCAGGTGATTTAGTTTGTGGCCAATCCCAGTCCACTTCACTAGCAGGCCGTGAAGCACATCATGCGCTCCCTTCAGGGGACGTGACACGTGGGGCTCCAGTTTGGAGGCATCGCTGGATCCGCATCACTCCGTGTCATGTGCTACACTGATGCTGATTGGAGAGGGAATATTGATGACAGAAAATCTACCTCTGGCTTTGTGTGTACGTTGAATGGAGGTGCAGTCAGTTGGGCAAGTCGCAAGCAGGAATGTGTCTCTCTATCAGCAGCTGAAGCTGAGTACGTTGCCTTGGCTGAGGTGTGTAAACAAATGCAGTGGCTACAAAGCTTGCTATCTGAGATGAAGGCTCCACAGGCAACAGCGACTGTCATCAAGACTGACAACATAAGGGCCATTGACATGTCAAAGAACCCCGTCCTATCCAGGCGCACAAAGTACACCGAGATCCGCTACCACAACACTCGAGACTTGGTCTACAAGCAGACAGTGGAGCTGGAGTACATCGGTACCAAGCTCAACCGGACTGACATGCTTAGAAAGCCACTGGACAAGGATCTCCAACATGCCGGCAGGCAAGGTATTGGCATGGTCAACGCATGTGATGACGAATGATGATGGTGACTGACGCAAGGTGCAAGGGAGAGGTTTGTTGAATGTTTTTTGCCCCTTGTTCAGTGTTGTAGGACGGACCAGGAATGCTCTGCCCCTTGTGGAGGTATGATCCCTAGATCCGTTGTAGTGTGACTCAACTATGCTCTCTCTCTTGTGAGATATCACCTGTGAGTACACCATGTGGGTGAATGGTTACCTTGGCCACTTTGTTGTTTTGGCCAAGTGAGAGATCATGAGTTTAATCATGACCCCATCCATATCTTGATTGTTGTGGAAGCCTCCAAGAAATGAATTCCGTAGCTTCTTGGGCACTACATGGTTGGTCTGTCACCTTGACACTAGGATGCTTATGTGTCAAGCCCACAGTGCAAGTCTATTGGTGACGTGGCTGGTTCAGGCCACTTCCAACGAATGTGCTTTTGAGTTCTAGGACTGGACAGACAGTTATGAAAGGACTTTTCTTGTATGCTGATCAATAACCCTTGCTTGATGCTCACTTTTGTATTGACAACTTAAGCTCTTCTTCAGTTGTAATGCTAAGGCGTTAGTACTCTTGCAGGGGAAGTGTATGCCTGTTGAAGTTTGGAGTGCATGACACATGTGAACAAAGGAAGAAGGCCTAAAAACCTTTGTGAGCCTTTTGGTTTTGCGGCTTCTCTGCCGGAGGTGGTTAGCTCAGTACCTAACACACTGGACTGAGCTGGTCCTGTGTGGCTCAAGGAGGGCCACTCACTGTGACTGAGGCGCTGGCAAGGCCAGATGCGGCCAAGTGGAAGGAGGCAGTTGATAGCGAGCTTGCGTCCATCGAAGAAAATGGCACATGGGTGCTGCTGGACAGACCCGCTAATGCTCATGTGGTGGGCTCCAAGTGGGTGCTCAGATTGAAGCGGAAGCAAGACGATAGCATCCACAAGTTCAAGGAGAGGGTCTTGGCAAAAGGATTCTCGCAGCGTGCAGAGTCTGAGTACGATGAGACTTTTGCACCGGTCGTCACGTTTGCCTCCATCAGGTCCCTGCTTGCCGTTGCTGCCGCCAAAGACCTTGAGATCCACTAGATGGATGTGAAGAAAGCTTTCCTTTATGGGAATCTCAACAAGGAGGTGCTAATGGAGGTATCGGAAGGTGTCAAAGCACCCAATGATAAGGTGTGCAAGCTGGTGAAGGTGATGTATGGGCTGAAACAGGCCCCACAGATCTGGTACAAGGAGATGGACAGCTTCATGGCTGAGATCTCCTTTGCACATTGTAAGAATGACCACAGCTTCTATGTGCGGGAGGAAAAACGTGGCTTGCTCCTCGTGGTGTTGTACGTGGACAATCTTATCATGTGTTCGTCCTCGCAGGAGGCCCTTACGGACCTAAAAACAAATCTTGCCAGTAAGTTCAAGATGAAGGACATGGGACCTCTCAAGTACAACCTCGGGATTGCTGTTCACCGCAACCGCAAAGCAGGCACCATCGAGCTAAACCAGACCAAGTACATCATGGACGTCTTGAAGCGCTACAACATGGAAGACTGCAAACCCGTGAGCACCCCCATGCCCTCCGACTGGAAGCTCTCCTCCTCCATGTCACCAAGTAACGAGGCAGACCGGCGGGAGATGCAAAACATTCCGTACCAATCCGCCGTTGGGAGCTTCATGTATGCGATGGTGGGAACTCGACCTGACATTGCTTATGCTATGGGCCAGGTGAGCAGGTTTGTGGCCAACCCTAGGCCAGAACATTGGCAAGCCTTGAAGAGATGTTTTTGCTATCTCAAAAAGACTCGGCACGTGGGACTTCCATTTGGAGGTCTAGAAGGATCAGCCTCGTTAAGACTGACATGCTACACTGACACGGACTGGGGAGGGCGGATTGATGACATGAAGTCCACCTCAGGATTTGTGTGTCTTCTCAACGGTGGTGCAGTATTGTGGGCAAGTAGGAAGCAGGAATACATCTCACTTTCTACTACTGAGGTGGAGTACATTGCACTTTCCGAAGTGTGCAAGGATACACAGTGGCTTTGCAGTTTGCATGTTGACATCAAGACACCACAAGAGGAAGCAACGGTCATCCGCATTGACAACCAAAGTGCCATACAAAGCACATCGACATTCGGTACCACTACTCACGTGACCTTGTCGCCAAGGATGTTGTGGAACTGGAGCACGTTGCAACCAAGAAATGCTTCCAGAATTCTTGACAAAGCTGCTAGAAAACAACTTGCACGTTGCAGGTTCTCATGGAGTCGGCATGGTGGATGCAAGAGATGAGAACTAAAGACCAAGAAAGTTGACGTACACAAACACAACCCAGAGCTACAGGTTCATGCGGGAGTCAACTACCACAGCTTGTGGCCTAAGGTGCAAGGGAGAGATTATTGTTTTTTCTATGTCCAATGTCCACTACTATGGCTTGACAGACAGGTTGGGCATGCACTGCTCCCTTGGAGTAAGTCCCCCAAACCTTGTTTGTGATGCAAGTCCAAGCGAGACACCAGAAATGTAGCGCAATAGATAGCATGTTGGACTTAGGAACAAGAGGTCCTGCGATCAAGCCTTGATGTCCGCTGGAAGGGTTTTTACCTTCATACATAGGGGAAGCTTCTTTGACATTTCTCCATGCATAAGGAGAGTACGCCACTTGGCGGTCAATGGATGCGCCAATTGGCGGACTGGTCAGGTGGTGTGGAGTGACCACCCCAAAAGTGCCACTACCCACATACCTTTGAAGCCACGCCTAGGACTATATGTACCAATCTTATTCCTCATTCTAATTGCACAATCTGGCCTTAGATGCTCCTCACAGAGTTGTCCATCTAAGGAACAGTATAAAGAAGACACTGGTTTATCTAATTCCCAGGAGTTAGTCTTTGACTTGTACCTCGCGCGAAAGTGACCAAGTGTTAAGTGGACACAGTTGCTAGCAAGTGATTGCTTAGGAAGTGCTCAGTGTGGAACCGTGATCCTGAGAGTGACATCTTCTCCTAGCTGAAATGCTAGGAGCGGACAGCAGGTGCTATTGTTTCGCCCCTGTTTTCTAGTCCGTTCGCCGCAGGCCGGTTGACACAACTGTTTTTGGAGAGACTGAAATTGTGGAGGCAACTGGTTCTAAGGATGGCAGCAAACTGGCCAGAGAGTGAGACAATAGTTTCAACTGGGATTAAACTCTTGATCAAGGCTAACAAGTAGTGGAATTTTATAACCACTGATCTAAGCTTTCTAGAACACCAAAGCATGCCAGATTTGGAGCTTCCTAGCAGATTCTATGGCTTCTAGAGCGGCACTTGGTAGGCTGTCCTTTTCCCACCTAGGAAGGCATCCCTTCCTTCCTCTAGAAGCTTCTGTCCGTTCCTAGATTCCTCAGCTTGCTTATAGTAGGAGGGAAGGTATCCAAAAGACCAAGACACCTCTAGATTCCTTGTAGGACAAGTCACCACTTCTAGAAGGTGTGCCACCTTCCTGGACCCTCATCTGCTTGAGGCACGGCAGAAATTGGTCTTATGGGACTTGAACCTGGGCCCCTGCCTCTAGAGGTGGATACCATTAACCACTAAGCCACTTGGGCTTGTCTTTTTGGTGTTCCTTTTTAGGATCACTCCCGCCATGGTGAGGAGCATCTCTCCAACACCACAACCTCGTCAACAGAAAACTCCATCATCAAGCTCACGGGGGGTGAAAAATCAGAACCATAACTACGGCCAGCCTGCAGTAGATGCAATACAATGGTGAAAGGGCCACGGAGCTGGCAAAAGAAAGAGGCAGAGATCCGAGCAGCGCAGCAGGAGAGGACAAGACAACGGGCAGTCAACAAGTCGTGTCACGAGGTGTCATCATAAACTGCAGATGAAAGGCAAGGGACACAGCAGGAGATTGGAGGGGGACCGGGTGATCATACGATGAGCATGGAGGCAGACCAAGAAAAGGAAACATAGGGGAGACAAGGCAAGGAGGATGGAGGGGGAGAGGGCGAAGCAAGGAGGAAAGAAAACATGGGGGAGACAGGGGGAATACAGGCCAGCGGGATACCGACCAAGACTAAGAAGTGTCAGGACCACATCATAGAGAACAGGACCAGGGATGGATAGCAGCTAGTCGGGAGCGAAAGGGGAAAGGGGAAAGGCAAGAAGGCAAGTGGAAAAAAAGAGACTAAGGTGGAGGTCAAGAGGGAGGAGCTTGAGCCTATTGGGAGGAGCCTGGAGGACATAGACAAGGACCAAAGGAACTAGATGGAGCCTATCATGGGAAAAATGGGAGTAGAAGGAAGAAGCCAAAAAAAGCCAACTCAACAGGAGGGTCACCGCGACCAACGAGAGTGAATGGAGATGGTGCAAACCCTCTGCAAGGAGATGGTCTCGGCATGCAAGGCGATGCAAGAGGACACGAGAGACAGGATCCAAAGGCTGTTCCTCCGCTACGACGAGGTCATGGGTAGCCACTTAACCATCCTCTAGGGTAAGAGAGATGCCCTTTCGCAGGAGCTGCATCGGGTCCAAGTGGTACAGGTAGCGTTAGAATCACGACTACAAGAGTTATACCAGGCTGCACACGAGGTTCAGGCAGTAGTTGTAGCCGAAGCAAGGAGGAGATAGAATAACAGGCAGGAGGAAAAGTGAGCGCCATGGGAGGTTGAGAGGAGATGTGAGACTTTGTGTAGAGCAATACTGGGTGTGCTTTTCAGCATGAAAGAGGTTGTTGGCAACTTGCAAGGGTCCTCAGAGTGTAGTCGGCCCTGAAGGAGAGGAGTAACCACACGGGTTAGGGCTTGGAGGATACAGTGATTCCATTGGAGGGACAAGGCATAGTGCATGGCGATGACTTGAAGATGGCCAAGGGGGTCGACAAGATAGAGCTGGTGACAAGGGTGGGACAGTAAGATAGGGGACTCGCAGCGTGACCCACACGGACAGAAAAAGGGGGAGACATACCGCAGTTGGTCGAGGGGAGCATGGGTGGGAAGGGATAGAAGGGAGGAGAGAAATCAAGCTAGGATGTCCCCGGCGGAGGAGACCATGGCACTCACGGAAGCAAAGAGAGCAAAGGGAGGGCATCCGGAGCAAGCGGGTCAGGTGCAGGGGGTAATGATTAGGATGGGGAAGATGGGTGGAGGCGGGAGGGGGGCTCAAGAGAGAGCGTGGGTGAGGAAGAGGAGGGGGAGAAAGAGAAGGAACAAGAAGAGATCCAACAAGAGGGACATGGAGAAGAGATTGTAGGATTTCACACACCAAGGGTGGACACAACTCGAGGATAAACCTTAGGAAAGGGCTTGTCACTGAACACAGGGAAGGGAGGGAGGGCAGCGTAGCCAACGCACGCTACAAGTAAGGCCAGTGACGTCACTGAGCAAGCAAAGGGTGGAGAAAGCAATGCGAAGCCCCCACAATGGGGACCGCTATGTTGGTGTCCATGCATGGGATGCGGGTTCATCAGAAAGAGTAAGTGAACGATGAGTGGACATTAGGGCTACCAGCATAAGGGCTTGTGCTTGACATCGGCCCTCCAAGAAGTTAGCAACAGATCCAGGAAGGGGTGACAGGAGGGAGGGAGAGAGAGAGAGAGTGTGTGTGTGTGTGTATGTGTGTGAGACAGAGAGAGAGAGAGAGAGAGAGAGGGAATCCACCATACAAGGAGGGCGGGGGAAAAAGGAGTGGTAAGTAGAGCAATGACTCCCGAGGTGCCAGGGTTGGTTGGCAGGATGGCGAAGACTTGGAGCAAGGCTAGCAGACCCGGAGCAGATTCTCAAGGTGGAGGGATGGCAGGCTGAGTGGCGAAGGATCTCGGAGCGGCGGGCAGCACAAAGAGAGGCGTAGCGGATACAGTGAGTGCAACAACAGCACGTCGAGTGAGAGCAGGCCCACCACGCGCACGTGCGTGAGAGAGAGAGAGAGAGAGAGAGAGAGAGAGAGAGAGAGAGAGAGAGAGAGAGAGAGAGAGAGAGAGAGA